>CM040129.1:106008521-106485290 GCA_022559845.1 Amorphophallus konjac | reverse complement strand
TAGTGGCACTCCGCCCTAACCAAGCTACCTTTTCCTTGGTTAACAGCATTCCGCCCTAATCGAGCTACTTTTCCTTGGTTAGTGGCACTCCGCCCTAACCGAGCTACATTCCCCTTGGTTAGCGGCATTCCGTCCTAACCGAGCTACCTTCCCCTTGGTTAGTGGCATTCCGCCCTAACCAAGCTACCCTTTCCTCGGTCTAGTGGCACTCCGCCCTAACCAAGCTACCCTTTCCTTGGTTAGCGGCATTCCGCCCTAATCGAGCTACCCTTTCCTTGGTCTAGTGGCACTCCGCCCTAACCGAGCTACCTTCCCCTTGGTTAGCGGCATTCCACCCTAACCGAGCTACCTTCCCCTTGGTTAGCGGCGTTTCGCCCTAACCAAGCTACACTTTCCTTGGTCTAGTGGCACTCCGCCCTAACCAAGCTACCTTTTCCTTGGTTAGCAGCATTCCGCCCTAATCGAGCTACTTTTCCTTGATTAGCGACATTCCCACCTAATCGAGCTGCTTTTCCTTGGTTCAGTGGCACTCCGCCCTAACCGAGCTACCTTCTCCTTGGTTTAATGGCACTCCGCCTTAACCGAACTACCTTCTCCCTTGGTTCAGTGGCACTCCGCCCTAATCGAGCTACTTCTCCTTGATTAGCAGCATTCTGCCCTAATCAAGCTACTTTTCCTTGGTTAGCGGCACTCCGCCCTAATCGAGCTACTTTTCCTCGGTTAGCGGCATTCCGCCCTAATCAAGTTACTTTTCCTTGGTTAGCGGCACTCCGCCCTAATCAAACTACTTTTCATCGATCAGTGGCACTCTGCCCTGATCGAGCTACCCTCTCCTTGGCTAGCGGCTCTCCACCCTAATCAAGCTACCTTTCCTTGGTTAGCGGCATTTCGCCCTGATCAAGCTACCCTCTCTCGGCTCGCATTCCGAATAAAAAAAAAGGAAGAAAAGAAAGAAGTCAAAATAAAAATGGGGTTAAAAATAGAGATACCCCGCCGGACTTGCTCCCATATCGGGACAAGTGCAAAAATGGCTATAACCCGGCTGTGGCGAAAACCCGAAAGGGCGTCGCAGGCAAAATCGGGTACCCCGCCACGTGAAAATCCGAAAGGGCGCGTGGGTAAAAGCAAGAGGGGGCTAGCTTCGGCGAAAACCCGAAAGGGCGCCTGAGTCGGTAAAGTAGTAATTTCCCAAATGCCTCTCCTATTCTCCACCCAATAAAACTCCGAAAGGGACAATCATCAAAGTCCCGCCGGAAATCCTTTAACACATCATTTTCGACCCTCGTCGTCATCAGCGAGATCGGTCGATCTCTACCCTCAACGTGGACCCTACGTCCCTGTTGACAACCCCATCCTTATTTCGGCAGTGATATATGCCGACGAACAAATCCTTTTCGACCCCCGTCATCCTCGATGAGATCGGTCGATCTCTACCCTCAACTTGGACCTTACGTCCCTATTGACAACCCCATCCTTGTTTCGGCAGTAGCATACGCCGACGAATAAACCCTTTTCGACTCTCGTCATCATCGGCGAGAACGGTCGATCTCTACTCTTGAACTTGGATCCTACATCCTTGTTAATAAGCCACGTCCTTGCTTCGACATTTAACCAGTGTCGACGAAATAAACCTAAGACCAACCCTTGTCCTCATCGACAAGGACGGTCAGCGTTCCCGCGGTCCAGTTCTTCTGAATCTCGAATTCAGAAATAAAAAAAAGAAAAAAATAGAAAAGAAATTGGGGTTAAAAATAGAGATACCCCGCCAGACTTACTCCTATATCAGGTCAAGTGCAAAAATGGCTATAACCCAGCTATGGCGAAAACCCGAAAGGGCGTCGCGGGCAAAATCGGGTACCCCGCCGCGTGAAAACCCGAAAGGGCGCGCGGGCAAAAGCAAGAGGGGAATGGCTTCGGTGAAAACCCGAAAGGGCGCTTAGGTCAGTAATGTGAATAAAAATGAATGGTGAATAGTGATGAACCATCCGTCGTCCAAAGGCCATTTCCGAGGTCGGGGCGAGGGTCTTCATCCGATATCCCACTTATACACGTCTAGTGTCTATACCCCTTTCGACCCTTGTCACCATCGGCAAGATCGGTTGCTACCCTATCCGGTTCTTGTCACCATCGACAAGACCGTCTACCCCTTTCGACCCTTGTCACCATCGGCAAGATCGGTCGCTACCTATCCGGTTCGTGTCACCATCGGCAAGACCGTCTACCCCTTTCGACCCTTGTCACCATCGGCAAGATCGGTCGCTACCTATCCGGTTCTTGTCACCATCGGCAAGACCGTCTACCCCTTTCGACCCTTGTCACCATTGGCAAGATCGGTCGCTACCTATCCGGTTTTTGTCACCATCGGCAAGACCGTCTACCCCTTTCGACCCTTGTCACCATCGGCAAGATCGGTCGCTACCTATCCGGTTTTTGTCACCATCGGCAAGACCGTCTACCCCTTTCGACCCTTGTCACCATCGGCAAGATCGGTCGCTACCTATCCGGTTTTTGTCACCATCGGCAAGACCGTCTACTCTTTTCGACCCTTGTCACCATCGGCAAGACTGGTCGCTACCCGTTCTCGGTTCTGGCCGTTCTCGGCAGGACCGTGTATCCGTCAGTTTCACTATGCCCTCCTGAGTCCCCCGAACTCTCGGCCGGCATAGGCCATTTCTAGTCTCGAGAAAAGTCACGGCGCGGTGGAGTGAACACCTCAGCCCTTCCCTGAAGGCGTGAGCGCTCTCCTGCCCTAGTGACCCATACACTCGGACTAGAATCAACGGGTAAATGAAAAGAAAAAATGACAAGATGGAGTCTTCATTCAAAATCAGGATGGAGATTTTTCATTACTATGAAGTAAAAAGCACATGATTACATGGGCCATGCCCTGGAACACATAAGGTGCATTAAAAGGGAGCACATAAAGAAAAGAGACTACGGCAAAGGGCATCGGAAGATGTCCTCCAGCACAGGAATACCCAGGGAGGGATGACGGATCAGTTCTTGCAATCTGAACTCGATGGCCTCCAGCTCGGATAGCTTCATCTCCAGGGAAGCAGCTTGTCCTTCAGCCATCTCAACATCCTCAACCTTTTGGACCCCCAGGCGATCTACTTCTTCAAGTTCAGCCTCTATCCTGGAAAGTTCGGCCCGCAATGCCGTCATCCGGGCCGTCAGGGAGCTCCGGCGTTGTAAAGAGGCGTTGGCTTCGTCCCTCGCCCTCACCGCGGTCTCTTGCAGAGAAATAAGGGCCGTCTTGTTTTCAGCCCGCTCCAATGATATGGCCGCCAGCTGGTCAGCTGCCTCCCGGCCCAAGAACTCCCTCCGGTTCACATACTTCAGGAGCAGGATCACCCGCGGAGTCCAGTCGTCCATGGGACAACCGAGGGCCAGCAGCGAGCGGGACAGATGCTCTATCAAGCCCCTCAGCTGAATATAAGTTAAATCCCTACTGGCTGTTACGGTCTGCTGGAGGGTCCCCAGGAACTGCCACACGACATCACTCGAGGACTGAAGACCAAGTGGCGACGTCTCGGGCAGTTCGAACTCTACTCTGCCATCCACGGCAGCCCATATATCATCAGCCGTCCCGGAGGATGACGACGGCATAAGCTGCAGCCCACTACCACTGGGAACAACCGCACCGGCAGATGCAGTGGCTAGATCCTCAACAACAACAATCTCTTTGCCGGTCCCCTGGGGTGGGAGTCCAACAAGAACCTCGAGCACCGAGGACGTCCGTCCCTCAATAATCTCCCGGGCTTTTATCTCAGTAGAGCCACCCTTCTCCAGAACTGACTGCTGTGCAGCCTCCCTTGGCGGAGAATCTCCGGCTACTACCGAACTATCAACTTCCACGAGCGCTCCGGGACCAACTGGAACCATCGCTGCTGCATGATCCTTTGGGTACCGCAATGCGATGGGCCGCAGGACGGACGGGAAAGTCGCCTGGCCTGTTCCCAGGGCCGGGAGTGGTATCTGCACCGTCATAGTTGGCAGCGCCACCTCAGTATGCATCGGAGATATATATATAGTTAAAACCTGGCTAGAAGAAGGAGAAAAGAAGCATGGTAAGCATCGGTCCTGGATAGGTCCTTACCTCGGCCAGGACTAAGCTCAAATCTTTAAGAGCAGCTCCCCCAGCGCCAGCCTCCTCACTCGTAAGCGATAATGACGGCATAGGACCGCCCCATGATAACCGGGCCGGGCTGAAAGTCGGATAGTCACTCTCATAGGCCGAGGACACCCCAGCATCGTCGGTCTCAAAATCAAGTGGTGATGGCTCCTCGTCACTGGAGCCGCCACCATAATCTACATGCTCAGAGGAGGAAGACCCCTCTGCTCTCTCAGGACGCTCCGCCGTCGAAGTAGGAGCCTCGCCAGCAGGAGCATCACCCTCGGCGGAAGCTTTCCCGGTGCTCTCCACACCAAGGGCAGCAATAGACGATACCTCAGGGGCGGGTTCTCCCTGCCCCGAGGGGATCACCTCCTCTGCGCTCTCCGAGCCCGGAAACAATGGTGGTTGTATATCGACTACAATTCACAGCAAAAAGGGGTCAAGACGGCTGAAGATACGAAGATTTACGTTGCTATCGTAACTAAACTATAGATTACCTTCCATCTCCCGCCGGGGTGTTGGAGAGGGTAGATCCCTTTCTATGGGAGCAGCGGGGACTTCCTCTGCCCCATCCCTATCGCTACATCTGCCGTCGCCTCCTGTCCGACAACCGCGGCAACTGTATCGGCAACTGTCAGCATGGGCCACCCCAAGTGGTCGAAACAAGCTAATGCACTCTGAAGAAAAGAAGAGCCTACCTTCGGCCTCTAGCCCTTGTACGCGAGAAGCCTCAAACTCTTCAAAAGATACAACAGAAGGAAGGACGGTTGCTGATTCCTTCTCTGCGGCTTTCTTTCGGCGTGCCCGTGTCACTCGGGTCACCGCCGCTTTCGCCTTCCCGACGGCCTCTCGCAGTTGGGACCTAGTCCTCTTCCTCGAATCTCCAGGAGGTAGTGGCGTCGTGGTCGGGGCCGGCTCAGGAACTTCAAAATATGCCGGCTTTTTGGCCTTTATGATCAGCTCCCTGAAGTGCCGGGTCTCCTCCGAAGTCGGTCGGACTGTATACGCACAAGGGTGAGAATGACACAACCACAATGAAAGAAGAAGCCGGCCGAAGGGCCTGAAGGAAAAGATAGAACTTACTTGCCGGCCCCGTATAAAAGGGGAAGAGAGGCCAATAAAATAGCGATGGCGTCTTGTCCCTCGAAGCCGCCTCGCGAATAAGCCAGCATAGATCCTCGATCTTTTCGCTCGGCTCAGCTAGCAACGCCAGGTCCTCGTGTCCACGGGAGGACAGCAGATAATACAGGCTCAGATGGTCCAGCCCCCACCTGTCTGCATATTTGAAGGAGATCTGAAGAGGATGGTCCAGTATGGCTTCGCTAGGGCTACCCACCGAGAGGCCGTGAGACCGAAGGAGTGCGAACAGCCAGGGGGTGTTGGCATATAAGTCAGCCCGCCTGTCCTCTTTGCGAATGAAAGCCCGGTAGGGATACAACCTGTCCACCTCGGGACGCCAGTCGGCCACGGCCGCGATGGGCTCCTCTACTGGCAAAGGGAGTTGCTGGAGAATCACCCTCTCACTGCTTACCCGGCATAAACCCCGAAGGGTCTTCACATAATCATCCTTGTTGATCGGGGGCAACTTCAGCTCAACTTTCATCTTGCGGCCTTTTACGAGCTTGCGGGCCTCTAGATAGGCCTTCACGTCCGTATTAGTCAAAGATTTCAACTTCTTCAAATAAGAAGCGTCAATATCAAGAACTGGCTCCGGCTGGGAAGCTAAGAACCTGTGCTCCGCCACGGCCCAGCACTCTCTCCAGGAGGTCCTGTAAAATCCCGTCCGCGCGTTCCACCACTTGAAGTATTCAGGCGTGACGCGAGGGAACCGTGCGGGGGCGGGCACCCGGAATGAAACGTCTTCGCGACGATGGAAAAAGTCCCACCATATCCGGGCGTCATCATTGGACGTTTGCCCGGCCCTGTGCCTGTTGGGCAATGCAAATTGCGAGAGGAATGTGGAATCTGCTGGTCGTAGCCAAAGTTCCGACTGAAACGGAACGGGTAATACGGCTCCAGCCACAGAATGCCGCTCTTGCGAAATACGAGGACACTAGGCCTGATGGCCAGTGCCCAATCAACCAACTCCGACTCCAGAATAGGCCTGGTATAATTGGCCTGGGAAATCGGATGGATGTACTCCTCAGTTTCAAAGAGCTTGCATTGCCTCGTCCTGTTCGTTAACGGGCTCGAGTGAGCAGCTAAGCTCCAGAAATGAAGAACCCCGGGCGAGTCCACGGGAAGACGGGTCAATTTACCCCGAATGGCATAGAGTTGCTCCGCTAGCAATGATGGCTCGGCACTTGCAAACTCTATCATGCGCGGGACCAGAGGAACTGCTTGTAACGCCCGAGGAGCTGCCTCCGGGAACAGGGTGCAGACCCAAGCATTAAAGAAATGTAACGGACCAACCGTCCGAAGGCTTCTGGGGAGGCGCGTCTTATGCAAGTCTCCCAACATCTTGTAAATGAGGCACAGGGCCACTGGGCAAAGAGACAGCTTGGTACCCCAAGCCATAAGACAGGCTGGATATATGGCTTCCGCCCTGATCACGCTCTCGTCACCCTGAGGGAGAGCAAAGGAACAAAGCCAATAAACCAAATATGCAGCACAGTGAGTCACTGCATCAACACCAGTAGGGTTTGGGTTTTCCCCCTGCCCTCCTCTCGAAGAAGATGACGAAGCGGCCTGGTGTCGTACCCTCTTCTTCCACTTCTGGGCCACCGGTGCTATCGGAGGAAAATCTTCATACTTGTTCTTCCCCTGGAAGAAATATTGAAGCCAAGCGCCCATCCGCACTCTTCGCTTCTCGCCCGGCTTTCGAGCTTCTCTCGTGTCGTGCGACGAATGGAAGAGGGTGCGATACGCCTTCATTAGATATCGATAGGCGTAGCCCGCCATATACCGACCGTCACCGTCGGTCTGGTCCTTCAACCAGTCAGGCCAACAAACTTCTTCATACGGCTCTCCATCAATGGGCAGGCCGCTGAGCTGAGATAGGCTCCACAAGTCTAAGGAGGTCTCCCCCTCTGAAGTATAGAAGGTGTTGTATTCAGGGCAAAACACCTCGATCATGCCACAGCACAAGCCTCGGGAAATCGGGTACCGATATCTTGAAGCGTACACGCTGTGATATACACCAGCTCTGGTCAAAAGAGGAGCATAATGATGCAGCACATAGTCTGTGAATTCCACTGCTCCGGGCCTGAATGCGTGGGCGTCTGTAGCTTTCAACTCAGCAAACCACCCCACGGAGATCTGGTGCTTGAAGCGAATCGCCAAGCAATCCAGCAAGAATGACTCATCTCTATATCCCCATCTCAACGGGGCAAGGATAGACCAAAGATCGGCTTCTCCCGATCTACTCTGCCCGCGGAGTCATTCCACCGAGCAGGTACAAATTCGGGAGCTCTGGTCAACAGTCTGTCTGCCGGAGCCAGGTCTTGCAGCCCCAGCACAACGCTCCACTTCCTGACCTCCCCGGGGAGATAGATGGGTCTTCCTCGCATTACGCATTCGGCCAAGCTGTCTCTCTCCACCAGCAGAGCCTGCTCGACCTTCCGGACGGCGAACACATCCCGCTTCCCCTGAAGGTTGAAGCGCCGAAGAAGGGACATCAGGTGCTTGTCCTTGGGATAATCCTTCCTGGTCACGCCCTCTCTATCATAATGAAAAGAGTCGCCCCCGAGGATAAGGAGACGACCGGTGTCTACAGTGTCCGTCTCTGAATCCGAAGACTCCGCAACTATGGCCACCTGGCCGTGCCCCCAGTCAAGGGAATTGACGTTCTCCCATGTCACTGCAGCACGAGAAGAAGAACTGGATGCCATGATAGCTGCAAAAAGAGGCATACCAAATAAAAACAAAGTCAGGAAATGGCTAATCAAAGGCGAGCTTCTGACAAAATTTCGGCAGAGTCTCCCCAGCACAGGGAATTGCCGAAGAAAAGCGGGAACGCGTCCACTGAGGAACGATCCCTAACAAGCAGCCATCGGCATTACACCGAGGCCAGAGGAACACCCGGGGAAACAGCTCCGAGGGCAAGCCCTGCTAGAAGCCTCCCGGGGCCCAAAGAAAGGGTTTTGAAACCCAAATGGACAACATCTCCACTCACCCGAAGGAAAATCGCCGCTCTCGGCGCCGGAGAAAGGGAAGAGAGGGAAGAGAGAGAAAAAGTTTAGGCAAATGAGGGATGAAGAAGAAAAAACAAAGGCGAAAGCCTTATATGGAGGAGGCCCCCCTCCGTTAAACCGGCGCGCTATTTAGCGCGCCGGATTAAAACCCCATAAGCAAAAGGCGCGCCGGGGAAAAGGCGCGCCGAATTAAAACCCCACGGCGTCAAGGCCGCGCCGAGTCAGCAAGGAAAAGGGAGAATAGCGCGCCGGATTAAAGCCCAAGGGCCATGCCCGCGCAGGATTAACATCCCAAAGGGCAAGGGTGTGCCGTGTTGACCCCGCGCCTTATTAACATCTAAACGGCGCCAGGCTAACGTCCGTGCCGAATTAAGGGCCATCCCAGGCGCCCGCCAATCAAAGGGGAGGTCAGTCCGGGTGAAATACATCCGTCGGCCCTGCTACACTCGTGCCTTGCTCGCAACACCCACGTCTGGAGGGCATTTGTTGGCACCTAAAATATGATCGTCGGCGACCAAGCCATAAGGACGAACGACCCGGCCCACCGAAGCGCGGGAGCCAATAAAGATCAACATATTGGAGACTTCTCAAGCTGCCAGAGCCTCGAGTCATTCCGTACGGACACGGGGGCTTCACCTCAGGGGAGCCGAGACAAGCTCACAACCAACCGGCAGTGCGACCAAGCCTGCCCAATGAACTGGCATCGACTCTGTCATGCCGCATACACCACATCCGTTGTCCGATCAAGGACGACGGTCTATCCGGTGGTCCCCCACCAAATGAAGAGGTTCTCCCGAAGATGAAGGAGTTCCCCCGGCTCTCCAGCACGGAGGACCGAAAGCTCCGGCGGTGGAAGATCCCGATCACCCGACATGGGTGCGGCTTCCTGCCAAGATGGGCCCATTAGCTGCCGAATGATCACCCAGCTCAGGCGGAACTATCCCTGGTGTTACACCACCCCCTAAGGAGCTTTGGCGCGAGCCAGACCGAGCCAACAGCATGGATCGTAGAGCCGAAGGCCGTGTCGGCAGAAAGCCCGTATGATCAAATCAAAGCTATCCAGAGTCTCAGAAACGGCCGCACGTCGACCTGGGAGCTTCGGCAAGACACCCCGCCAAGGTTGCGAGGGGCATTGGTGAGATAAATGTTCACGGTGACTCCCGGAATCATCCCCGGATTCATCGACGGGCTTGAAGCATAGGAGGAGCATTAGCCTGGCGCGCTTTAAACCGGCGCCCCCTACCTTCAGCCCTTATCCCGGCGCGCCCCCTACCTTCAGCCCTTATCTCGGCGCGCCCCCTTACCTTCCGCCCTCATCCCGGCGCGCCATCTACCCTATCGGATGGCGCCTTAAACCAGCGCGATAAGTTGATGAAGACTCTCTCGGCGCGCCAAAAGCTCACGCCGGATGAAGAGCCTCCAACCTGTTATATATATGGGCGAGGTTCGATTGAAAAAAGGAGGCCGCTCTCGGTGCAGAGAGAAAAGAAAAGAGAGGGAGGCAGTTGAGAAGAAGAGGGCAACTGAAAAATGAGGGAGAGTTTCTTCTTTTCTCAGGAGATACAGAGAGCGAGGGTTTTCTTCTCTGAAGGGGCGATCGCCGGCCCGCAGCTACGATACTCTGTTTTTGAGGAACAGGTGGGCAGGGGTCGTTTCTCTTCCTGCTTTCCGCATTTTTTTTGTTTTCTTTTCCTCTAAGCTTCTACCCATCGAATGTAAGCGATGGAGGGGAGGGGCGATGATGATATGAGTCGATTCCCCTCCCCCCCCCTCTTCGCGATCTTCTTCTGCCATCTTTTCTCTGTTATTGTGATCTGGGCGTCCTTTGCTTCTAATATCGTTAAACGGCGATCAAATAATGGTGCCAGAATTGTAATCTCGCCGTGCAAGTGTTAAATACTCCCCGTCTTAGGGATGGTGATATGTATACATGCCTGTGGATGCTTCAATCAATAAATTGGATGAACGATCTTCCCTTTCTCTATCTTTATCTATGCTGACATGCGCGTCAAGGTTCTTCTCTGCGTAGGGCCGATCCCGGTTTCCTCGAGATTCATATCATGCCCCGAATCATCGCGGGCTACAGAAACACCCCTCCCCGGGGGCTTTCTTTCGTTTCATTTCTTTTATGTTTAGTTCAAGGACTTTGCATCCCTTTCTCCTCTCAGATGGAGCCGTGCCTCTGCGCGCGCCTTTGTCTGCCACGTACAGGGTCTATCCCCTTGAGTATTGTTTTCTAACTGTTCGAGCATATGTCCCTACCGAGGGTCTGTCTAACTTAGGCCTTTATCACTTGTTCTTCATGGCCATCTGCATCGTTCCGAGGTTTCCCCGTCACTTCGATCACCCGGGGAGGGGGACATTCCCCTGTTAGTTCCTGCAGTTGCCGGGCGATCGAGGGCCCTACCTCTCCATGGTGGGCGTCTTCTCGAAGCCATGGCTAATAATGAAGGGGAGCCTGGGTCAACGAACTCAACCCCGACAGACCATGGCCCGATCGAGACCAGGGTGTGTGTGCTCCTTGTAGGCTAGTCCTCGGAGTCCCACTCTCCCAATGGTCAGTCCCTCCATGGGACGAATCACTGACTACGAGTCCTTCACCCCTCGTAGGCTAGCCCTCGGGGTGTCGTCCTCATCATCAGTGACTTCGCCCTTCTATCTCTTCCCCCATGGAGCTTTGGTGCCCCTAGCAGGCTTGTCCTCGGGGTATCCTATCCAGTGGGGTATGCTGGCCGCCTTTGGGCAGACCGGTGATTTAGGGGCTTGCTCCATTAGTGAGTATGACCCCGATTCTCCCCTGCAACTCTGTTTGTTCAGGGGAGATGCTGTCAAATTTTTGACAGACTCCAGATAATTATGTCAATAAAATGATCGCTCCGAATCGAATCAACTCAGTGCTCGAGTATGAACCTCGCACTGACCTCCCCCTCATTTCCAGAAGGCCATGGACTCCGATCGAACAATCATCTGGCCCAACAACTCAAGAAAGGGTCCCATGAAGTCTAATAAACTTAAAAAGGTTCACAATTCAACAAAACAGGTTTAATACGGTGCGGTCTTAACCGGCGCGCCCTAAACCGGCGCGGTACCCCCCCCCGCGCCGGATTAACCCCACACTCATTTCCTTAAAAATTTTCCTTGCGCCTTTCCGGTGCGCCCTAAACCGGCGCGCCCCAACCCTCTTGCGCGCCGTTTCAACTGCATGAAGACCGTGCCGTATTAGCCGCTATGCCTACGCTTTATCGCGCCGCATAAGTTTTCTTACATAGTCACGCCGGTTTTGAAGCCTCGTGCCGCTCTAATGGTTCATTTACCCCGGGGCAAGCCTCGCCTCTCGGGGGCAATGTCGACAAGCCGTAGCAGGTAGTGAATTGAATAAAGAAGGGTCAAGCAAGCCCGAGTCATGTCATCATCATACTCACCATCATAATCCGTTAGCATTTCGCTTTCGCTAGCATACTTGTGTTGCTCTTCCTCTTCTCGACGAGGGGTAATAAATGTGGCTGATCGCCACCGTTTCATAACACTATCTTCATGTGTAATCTAGGCGTGAATGTCTTGTGTGCATGCATGCATAGACCCTCGGGTATATCAAATGGCATCGACAGAAGACCGGGTTACGCCCGGCCGGAAGTCTTCGTCATGCGCGATGGTAGTCTTCGGACCTACATCCTCCGCCACGTACCGAGGGTCCATAATTCCATGAACTATACATCTGCTATACGACAAATATGTGCATCCTGCATGTCTTCCTCATGATCATCATGTAGCTCTTTTTAATCCGGCTTCGACAGCCCGATGTCTCGGCAATTAATCAAAGGTGTTCCCTCCTCATGGGGGATGTAATTAACGCCATAACCTTTACGGTATGGCGGACTGCTGGTCCCGACCGAACCTCACATTCGCCCGACATGGGTCAGAATGAGCGCACAATAAAATTGTCACTCACGTGACTGGCACGCCCGCGTCGTCAATCAGTCAGTTGACTACCAGTTAGCCAAATGGTTGATCGAGACGCGAACGAAAAGGGGAACGAAAGAAAAGGTCGCAAACAGGAACGTAGGTAAAGATAGGAATGTATAGACTTTAAATGTGTGAAACACACAGACTATACAGACTTGGTCCGATGTACAGACTTGATCGATGTACAGACTTTGCATGAGACGCTAAGTGAGACACAACATAAGACGCTGGATATGTTGAGACGGTACATGAGACGCTCAGAATGCAATGCATCTAGCAAGTGTTTGAGTGCACCGACATGCCTGTACGGACATATATGCATAATGCAGTGATGCACCGACTCAAAGCAGACTTGCCTGCACTGACCTTCTACTTATGCAAAAGAAGAATATGTGTATGTGCCATCAACCTGAATGATGACTCATGGTGTTTGCTATCATCAAAACCAAAGGGGCACAACATGAAGGTCAGTCACACTGAGTAACCAGGGATTCTGGCGTCTGATAAAAGTGATTCCTTGCGTCAAAAAGTGTTGACTATATTAGACTGCTCAAATTTGGAAATAAAAAAATATGAAAATAAAAATGGTTGACTCTGGACCTATCAGAAGTCTAAAACTACTTATTTTCAATATATATCAGAGTTTCTTCCAGATATGTAATCTGAAAACCTTGAGTAATGGTAAAAGAAATGGGATGGGCATGTCTCTTACAATGAATATTCTTTTTCTACTGCATATGTATTATAAGTGAAGTTAAGGCTGATTATGTCTTTGATTTAATTTTATAAACTCTAAACCAATATATTTTCTAAGAGTTTTGAAAGTTAACTCTCAGGAAGGGTAGTTTGGTAACTTACCCTATCAAATTGGTAAATAAAACGGACTTTGGTTTTTTGACTATCTCTTACTTCTGAGTTTCTACCTCGACTAAACCCTCACTACCTCGGTACATCATCGTCCTTCCTCTCGCACCGGAACCTTTCCCACTTCATCGTTGGTAGGCTCCAGCCAAAATACTTCCATCCATCTATGTTTCTCTCAACATCTCCAATTAGCTCGTGCACTGCCGTTCTTGAGCCTTCAGCCTTCTTTCCTTAGTCTACCGCCTCTACGATGTATCCTTCGTCCACTCATGGCAAAGGGAAGTAGCAAGTACCAGACAAACATCCTTCATAAGGTGCTTTCGTATCTAGGGAGCCTCGGACCAAGCGCCTGCATGACACGGATGCATCTATTACCCGTTCACAGTCGTCGTAGAAAAAGATGTCTACAAAACGGAAAGACCATGCTGCTGAGTCTTCGAGCAAAAAGAGAAAGATCACCCATAAAGCAAGAGAGGAAAGTCCAACTGGAAAAGAGGGAGAGCAAACTATAGCAGACTCAGGTGATCTTGTCCGAATTTTGTTCCCTAGAAATGTAGACACTCATGATCACAAACTGTTTGAGGGATTCTCTGAGCTGATGGAAATGATAGTTTCCCAAGAATGGAAGAAGTACGTTAGTAAGCACAGAGTCTATTGTCCAAGATTGGTGAATCAATTTTATGAAAACTAGAAATATGATGATAGCATTCCTAAGTTATGGACCTATGTTAAAGGTGTTTAAATTGAGCTGACAAGACATTTGCTGCATAAAGCTCTAAGAATACTAGAAGAGGGTGCTGACGAATTTGGAGTTAAATATGATCAATATGAGCCATACTCCATAATGACAGGGTTGCCTAGTAACCCTGAGGACATAAAGCAGACCTACCTCACAAGTTTTAATACCAACATGTTCCCACCCTTGTAGAGATTAATGCACCATATTTTCACAACCATCATAACTCCACAAGGGGGTGGCAGAGGTAGGCTGATAGAAACCCAGAGATTCCTATTCTACTGCATGTTCAAGAATGTCAGGGTTGGGCTATCTGATTTAATGATTCAAATCATAGGTAACTGCAAAGGTGCAAGAAGACATCTTCCATATGCAGCTCATTTGACTGCTATTTTCAAGAGAAAAAAGATTTCGTTGGAGAATGAAAAATATAAGGAAATCCCCATGTCAAATGTCTACACAATAGGGTTTGTTGAGAAATTCATGAAATTTAAGAATGTAGGAGGAATAATTAAAAGACAACTTCTTGGAAATCCTCCACAACAATTGAATGAACCTGCAGAACAAGCTGGATAGATTGAGCAGCAGCCCGAGCAATAGCAAGATGCACCACCTCCTGTAGCTCCAGCAGTTCAAGAAGGAGCTGAGGTTCAACTAGAACCGATTGAAGGTCTACCTCAGCTGGGTGACCGAACTTCAAATGTTTCACCTCAAGCATCTCCAGTACATCAAGATCAAAACAACATCTCTCATGAGGTACATGTAGCAGCTGCTGACCCTCAGAATTCTCGAGCAAAACATAAAGAACAAAACATCTCTACTACACAAGAGACTGGTACTCTTTATAGGTTTATGTCTGCACAATTTGGGCTAGTTCATTCTGCCATAAAAGAACAGTCCAACTACTTTGAGCAACAAATGATTCAATTGAAAATGGAAGTCAATAGTAGAATTGCTGGAATCTAGAGAGACAAAATGCAGACTGATAGAAACTTCAACAGATTGGTACGAGATATACAAGGAGTTCATACAGTTGCTGGAAATCAAATTGGCAGGATGAGTGACAGATTTAATAGTCATAATGATAAATTGACCACGGCTGTAGAATATTTTCATGACACCAAGGCACAACATAATCGTCTTGCAAGAAATTATGCTCATATAACAGATATATTGCAGATGATCACAGATGATATAAAATATATGGTCAATGTATTCAAGGATCACTACCCTCAGCCGACTCCTGAAGACCAAGAAGACAGGTGGTAACCTATTGCAGATCCAGCATCATCTTCTCAAGTCCCTATTCATGCATCTCAGCATGATGCACAACTCACTCATATAGCAGATGTGATCCGTACCCAAACAACTGTACTAAGTGCTGAGATGGAACTTTGTCACGAAGCACTGCTTAAGCGACACTTTTCCACAGACCGCAACCTCCGATTTGTTGCTCAGCGAATTAATCAGAATGTTGAAGAGTTACGGACTTCAATTCAGAATGCTGCACTCATTCAACATGGTCCTCCTACTCAAGATGCTTCTACTCAGACCGATGACATTTGATGGGGTTGTTTCCTCAGAACCCCTAATTCTTTTTGTTGATGGCAAAGGGGGAGAGAAGATAAGAGTCAGAGAAAGAAGACAGAGTGAGAAAAAAGCCAGAGTCAAGTCAAAGCTAACAAAAAAGGAAGTCAACAAGTCATGCATAGTCATGTAGTTATGCATAGTCATGTATATAGGGGCATAGGCATAGCACTTTGTTTATTTTTTATGTGTGTGTGTCTTTGACCTTGTTTACTTTCTACATCTTTATGCTACTTGAAAGTTGTTCAAACTGGTCAAACTGTTATGTCCATACTTCAATGAATGAAAGGGTTGTTCATGTCTGATTCACAAATGAATGAGAATGGTTGTTCACTTTTTGTGTTGAATGTGAATGAATCCTTCATAGTCCACAAACGGTTCTAATGACTCATAGTTGCCATCATCAAAAAGGGGGAGATTGTTGGATCTCTAGTTTTGATGATGACACACTATGAATCTTGATGCAATTATGTGAATTCTAAGTCTCAAATACATTGAATAGGTGTCACATTCACTTGACAAGAAGTGGTACCAATGTAGATAGGTCAAAGCATCAAGTGATGCATCGATGCAGAACATCTTTACAAAGCTCCCGCTCAAGTCAATAGGTCGAAGTAACAAGTGAAGTGCATCGACGCAGTCTTGCACACAGAAACTCTCCAGAAGCTTGGTTTTCACTGGAGCACCAACGCATCAGAGAAGTGCATCGGCACACCAAGCCCAAGAATTGGATCTGATCATTACTATGTCGAAACACCAAGAAGCTGCCTCGACGCAACAAGTCAAAAGCCAACATTCGAAGCCTCTGGCCAAAGGTTCTATCTTCACACTACACTGACACTTCAGAGGAGTGCATCGATGCACTCAGCTCGGAACCAACAATTGGAAGCCAACAACATCGAAGCATCCAAGCGCTGCATAGACGCACTAAAGGCCATGCATTTCGAAGCCACTACTCAAGAGTCTCTTAGCTACACTGCCTCGATGCATTAAGTAGTTGCATCGACGCAGCTTCTTTTAACTCTCAAAAATGTGAGAATCAAGTAGATCACATGCCAGCGACCTGAAGCCTTTTGGTGCATAATCTAATACATGTGGCTGAGTTCTGAAAGAATAAAGATGTCAGAATATTCTCCTGCCATCTCGACCAATGGAGTAACTTGCCTGTGGATCTATTTTTTTTAAGAGGAGAACGATTCTATGCTCTATAAAAAGAGGTCGTCATCTTCCGAAGAAAAGGCTGCCGCTGTGAGACTTTATTGTGAAGAGAAAGAAAGAAAAGAGAGCCAGAGCCATTCGAAGAACAGAGAGAAATCTGTGAAGATTGGAGTGAGGATTGTTAAGTGAGAAGATTTGAGAAGAGGAAGAAGAAAACGTTCATGAGAGAGCTTATTTCATGAGAGAATACTGAGTGAAGTTGGAAATTCCGTTTGAAGATCTGCTGATGTTTTTGACTCGTGGATCAAATCCAGAGTGGTTGTGCTCCTCGGAGCTACATTGTTCCTTCTTTTGGTTCGCTTTCAATTTGCGATTCTTTTATTTTCTTTGGTTACTTTCGATACCCTGTTGTGGGGTTCGGTGAAGCTATATTCAGCGTCTAGTTCCCTCTGAGTAACTTCTGAGGAAGGGAGAGTGTTCTCCGTGGTCCCCTCTATGCATCAGAGGAAGAGAGGTTTGCAACCTCTAGTTGCGTAAGCTACAAGGAGGAGTTCATGGGGTTCCCTCTGTGTTCGTAGAGGAAAGGGAGGTTGTTCGACCGGGTTCTTTCTGGAGATCCAAAAGAAGCGAGGAGTTGTGCACATGCAAAATTACACTATTATATGTGCCAACTAGTCCAGCATCAACAACAATGTCAACTGAAGAGACTGTGAAGAAGGGAAGGCCATCCGAACTCTCTGAATACACACACAACCGTGAGGCCGTCTCCGGAGTCACGACGGTGAAAAGAAATCAACCACCAAGAGCCCCACAATTCATGGGCCTCGAAGAAAACCAGACGGACCATGACTCGGGCTCAGAATGGGCTCAGAAATGCACCCAGGGTGGCCTTCAGCGGCACACCCTCACCATTCAACGGCACACCCTGGTGGCCTTCAGCGGCACAGCCCCTGGCCCTCAGCGGCACGCCCATTGAGAGCTTCAGCGGCACGCCCATTTGGGTCCCTCAGCGGCACGCCCATTTGGGTCCTTCAGCGGCATGCCCATTTGAGGCTTCAGCGGCACGCCCCCTTTGGCCCTCAGTGGCACACCTCCTTGGGCTTCCAGCGGCACGCTGTTTGCCCCTTCAATGGCATGCTTGGGCAGCCCTTCAGCGGCACGCCTTTTGCCCCCTTCAACGGCACGCTTGGGTAGCCCTTCAGCGGCATGGCCTTTGGCCCTCCCAGCGGCACACTTCTTGAGCCCGCCAGCGGCACAGCGTTAAGGCATTTCAATGGCCGAACGACGTGATGCCCATGCCCTGCGGATCTTCGGCGTGCAGTAAGCCGTCCGAGGTGTCAACCGGAGGTTTGGCCACGCAGGCTACTCCCCTGACATCCAGGACGGGGGAAGTCAAACCCCATGATGACCCAGCACTTCCCGCCTCCGACTGCCGTGCTCGAGGGCTCCCGCTGCTGGGAGTATAAAACCATTCCCATTCCGGCGAAGAGGGGAGAGGCCCACAGATAGAGAGGAGGCACATAGAGAAAAGAGAAGAACAGACACAGAGCCACATACGAGAAGAAGGGGAAGAGAGAAGAAAAGGGAGAGGGCTCCGGCGTGGAGTCTTTCGGCGACCACCAGGCAAAGAAAAGAGAGTAAGAGAGAGAGAGAGCTTGATGTAGTAGGAGAAGGTGGGGGAAAGAGCAGTGGACGGTCGTCCCTGCTTTGATCCCCAACACTTCCTCTTCTTTTGTCCCTTTTTCTCCCTCCCCGTTCTTTTATGCTTTGGTTTTCTTTCTTGTCTGTAGCCTTAGCTCAGACATGCTTTGTAATGTATATGGACGGCTACGACCCTTTGTTCCCCCATGAATGAAGATCGTCCCCCCCTCAGTGGGTTTTCTTTTCATCTTGTTGGTTTGGGCCACAGTGTGCTTGATCGTCTTTTCCTCCCCTTTCCGGTGTTTGTTTTCATCCCCCACGCCGGCGGTTTCCTCCAGATCCGGTGCCACCTTCAATGGTTTGAGGTCACGCACCTCCTCCTGTAAAGCCTGACGCCTTCACCCGTGCCTGCCCCTGTGAGCCTTCTCCTGTCCTGCCAGGGGTCCCTGTGGGTTCGATCGGTCCAATACCCCGCCCCCAATTAGCAGGTCAACCCTTTTGGAGCCTTGGCTAACCCCCTCTCCAGTACACCCTATCCAGTCTTAGAGGTCTCCCGTCCATCGTTTCCTTCGCGTTTTCTGAGGTTTTGTTAAGGTGTTGCCGCTCTCGGGCGCCCACCTCCAACTGTCGGGTTACGCCACTCCATGTGGGCGCGTTCTCTTTATCTCCCTTACGCTCGGGTCAAGGGGAGATGCTGCCGAAATATTGTTAGAAAATAACAAGACGTTAAAAGGTAAAAGGATGCAAAAAACAAATGGGATAATAAATACACTTCAAAAGACAACAAAAGTAACGAATAAATAGAACAACAACAGATTGCAAGAAGAAGGAGAAAAGATTTGTATAAACTATGCAAAAAAATCAAAGAAAAGAAGAAAAGAAAAGCCTTAAAAATAAGAAAAAAAAAGAGAGGAGTGGGCCTTCATCGGCATGCCTGTTCCAGCCTTCGTCGGTACACCCTATCAGCCCTCCAGTGGCACACCCTAACAACCCTTTAACGACACACCTCCTTGGCCCTTCAGCGGCACACTCCTCCTCACCCACTCCCTCTCTCTCAGCGCCTCATTTTCCCCCCTCGCCGGCACACCTCTCTCTCTCTCACCGTCTCACTCTCCCTCATCTATCTCTCCGTCTCACATCTTCTTCCACCGTCTCTCCAAAGTGGAACCCAATGTACAGACTTGGCAGGTTGATACACGAACACAGCAACAAGCAATGTATAGACTTTGCGTGAAGGATTGCACAAATGCAGACAGTGAAGCATGTACATTGGAAATTGATGTTCAGACATGCCGTGAACGAATGCATGGGCCTAATATGCTTGTGACAACAATGTACAGACTTTGAGCTGGCCAATGTATAGACTTTGAGCTGCAGCAAATGGACAGTGTACAGACTTTGAGCTGGCCAATGTATAGACTTTGAGCTGCAGCAAATGGACGATGTACATACTTTGAGCTGGCCAATGTATAGACTTTGAGCTGCAGCAAATGGACAATGTACAGACTTTAAGCTGGCCAACGTATAGACTTTGGGTTGCAGCAAATAGACAAAGTACAAACTTTGAGCTAAAGGATGTATAGCCTTTGCGTGCTGGTTGCATAGACAATGTACAGACTTTGAGCTGAAGATGTATAGACTTTGTGTGCTGGTTGCATAGACAATGTACAGACTTTGAGCTGAAGGATGTATAGACTTTGTGTGCTGGTTGCATAGACAATGTACAGACTTTGAGCTGAATGATGTATAGACTTTGTGTGCTAGTTGCATAGACAATGTACAGACTTTGAGCTGATGGACGTATAGACTTTGTATGCATGCAACCATCCGATGTACAGACTTGATGTTACAGCAACCAGCCAGTGTATAGACTTTGGGCTGATGGGCGTACAGACTTTGTGTGCATGCAGCCAGCCGATGTACAGACTTTGTATTGCAGGAACCAGCCAATGTGCAGACTTTGAGCTGATGAATGCAGCCAATGTATAGACTTTGCGCTAATGAATGTACAGACTTTGTGTTGCAGTGACCAGCCAATGTATAGACTTTGAGCCGTTGAACCAGCCAATGTATAGACTTTGAGCTGATGAATGCAGCCAATATATAGACTTTGGGCCGATGAATGTACAGACTTTGTGTTGCGGTAACCGGCCAATGTATAGACTTTGAGTTGCAGCAAATAGACAATGTACAGACTTTGAGCTGATGAATGTATAGACTTTGTGTCTAGCAACCAGCCGATGTACAGACTTCGTGTCGCAGCGACCAGCTAATGTATAGACTTTGGGCTGAGGGATGTACAGACTTCGTGTGTGCTAGCAGCCAGTGTACAGACTTTGAGTTGCAGTAAATGGACAATGTACAGACTCTGCGTGTGTGCTAGCAGCCAATGCACAGACTTTGAGTTGTAGCAAATGGATAATATGCAGACTCTAGCAGACGATGTACAGACTTTGAGTTAGCCCGGCACGCTGATGAGGACATCACTCGCGATTCCCTATGGCTTGGCACTTCCCTCCCACCCGGGAGCAGCTAGGAGGCCGTCCCTGTTCCGGAGTGGATCTCAGTATCTTTCCCTAGGTCACTGTGTGATTTTTCCCTATCATTATCATGTACTTTTGTCTTTTATTTGAGTCTTGTACCTAGGTTTTTAATTAATTGTCCTTAGTTGAGTCACATGAGTCTTTGTGCTTGTTAATGGGCCTTTGCCACTGGGCTAGGCCCATGGGCGCACCCCCCTTCCCCTTGGCTTTTGTGTTAGTATGTGAAGTGTCGAGGACCTATTTGTAAAAGGGATTTCCCTATAAATAGGGCCCCAACCCCTCCTCTTGTGGTTAATGAAGAATTATTGAAAGCTTGCATCCACTTGAGTCTAATTCTCTCTCTCACTCTAATTCTCTCTCTCTAGTTCTAAATTTCCTCTCTCTCCTCACCCCTTGCCACATCACTTGCCACCTAGGCAAGTCTCTTCACCTCCCAAGACCCCATTACTTCACACCATTAATCGCTCCATCTCCCCAAGCACCCTTTCCCCTTCCCTAGGCTTCCCTCCCCCTTCCCCAAGCAACCTTCCACCTCCCAAGGGCCCTTTCCCCTCCCCAAGGAGTCTCTTCATCTCCCTAGGTCGACCATACCACCCCCCCTCCTCCCAAGTTCGCCCCTAGCCACCCCATTCCTCCTCCCCTCTTGCTAAGGCCGAACCCCACCTTCCTTCCCCATTGCTGCGTCCACTCTCTCCACCACCCCCCTCCCTCTGCAGACTTCGACCATTCCTCCCCTCCTCATCCCCTACACACCACACAAGAGCCCCACAACTCCACTTGGCCGCACCACACCCACCTTCACTCACCCAAGAAGCCTTCTTCCCCGTCATCCTAGTTGTAGCTTCGTGTGCAGGCCGACCTGCAGATCAACCTCCAGTTGCAGCGACGGCCACAGCTCCATCCTTGTGCTGCTGAGGGCGTATCCTACATCCCTGGAAAGAGCTCCACGTCAGCTTCGAAGGCGAGGTGGTTTCACCTCATTCTGAGATCGGAGCTGCTGGCTAGGGCGATTCTCCCACAATCGCGCAGAGAGGACTCCATCTAACACCAGAACCGACAAGAACAGGGTGCCACGATCAACCAAGGCTGAACCAGGCTCGGGTTTCTTCATCAAAGTTCTGCTCCTCTCTGTCCCCTTTCAGGGTCAGGAAACGGATCACCATTTGGACACTGTGGGACAGAGTTACGAATTTTCTCCCTCGCACTATCCAGGTCAGTTTTCTCAGGCTGCATCGACCAGAGTTCACTCTTCCCAGGACCCAAGTCACCACCGACCTGGAATCATCGCCCCACCACTTCCTGCTGTTAGCTACTTCAACCACGAAGACAACGCCACTGGTTTCGTGCCATTCGGAGTTCGGGAGAGTTCACCACAGTGTCTGCAACCTACTGCTACAGAACAGGTCCGGCCAGAGACCACATTTGCTGCCTCGGTTCAGTCGCCGGTGTCGCCAGTCTCCAGCTCCAGAGGCCGTCCAAAAATTCAGACATCACCAGCATCAAGTCAGGAAACTCCAGGAGGTGGAATCTTCGAGATCGGAGTTCGGACTAGCTCGGGACGGCGGCAACAGCGGCTTCCCCTCCAGAATTCCAGCCGGCTGCATCAACTTCCTTAGTTCTCTTCTACCCGTTTCGGCCCATCCTCCCCTCCCCGCTTGGCTGGCTGAAAGCCCCACCCTGTGAGGTGGTAGTGTTTGGGTGTAAAGCTATTAATTCCCCACCCCGAGGCCACCCCTCCTGCGTGAGGAGTAGTGTTGTAATGATATTCTCGCAGGCGTGAAGCTACACCGGCGCAGTGTGCGGGGAACACACTTCCCCGCTCGCCCTCGTCTCCGAGCGAAGTCGGCTTCCTCAAGCCGGCTAGGTAAGCCTCTAAAACTTTGCTCCATCATTTCTGTTCATTTCATATCCGTTTCATTAGTCCGCTGGTCGGTGAGGAGGAGAGCTCGATCCCGGATCCACCTTTGCCGTGTGGTCACCGTGGTTAGTGAGTGAGTGTCCTAGTGCCCCAAGGCACCCCGGCCGCCCGTGATTGTGGGCCTTCAACCTTTGGGAGGGACGACTTAGCAAGTGCTGGTCCTCTAACCAGCTAGGGGCTAGACCCACTATCTTACTCGGCATCACCGAGTCACCTAGGGAATCGGGTGCGCGCGGTGTTCGGCGTTTTGTGCTTGATCTCTTACTTGTGTGTTCTTGCGAATTAGGTCCAAGGGTCTCATTTCATCTTGCTGCATTTAGTGTCACATCAAGTGGTATCAGAGCAAGTTTTAGACTTGTCTCTACAAGCCTAGGTCCCAGGACAATTGCATTTTCCTCATCAATACCTTGTGCATGTCCACCCGTAGGGGCACCCCATACCGACCCGATCCCACTACCTCCGATCCACCCATGGATCCCAATTTCCAAGGCAACCAAAACGACCCTAGGGGAACTCCCCCAACTCCTATAGAACGGATAGAGGCTGCCATTCTAGCCCTCACGGAGCGAATGAATGGTGTGGTCACTCGATTGGATAGGATTGAGGAAGCTAGGACCCCCCCTAGGAACACTCCCCAAAGGGCCCCACCACTCCGGGTTGAGCATGAAAGGGAGGACTTAGAGAATGACTATTACCCCGAGAATGAGAGGCCCCGCCCACATAGAGCTTTGGAGAGGCGACCAAGGGATGACCCGGATGACTACCTACTTAGGATGATCAAAGTTGACGCTCCTAACTTTGATGGGTCACATAACCCACATGTGTACCTAGAATGGGAGAGTGCTATGGACCAATACTTCGATTGGTACCCAATGACCGAAGAGAGGAAGGTTAGGCTAGCCAAAATGCACCTTACTAAATTGGCCAAGACCTATTGGATGAGTGTTGAAACTAGGAAGAGAATTAGGAGGGAAGAACCCATTCAAACATGGGAAGGCATGAAAGCCCAATTAAGGTTCAAATACCTTCCCCACTCCTACACCCAAACACTCTTAGATGAATGGCAATGCCTCACCCAAGAGGGAAAATCCGTGGTAGAGTACATAGAATTGTTTGACTCCTATCTTCTAAAATGTGGAGTACATGAGGAGTTAGCCGTCACCCTATCACGATTTAGGAATGGTCTCCATCCATACATCAAAAGGGAGTTAATTATGAGGGATGTGGATTCCCTTGAAATGGCTTATCAAATAGCTCGGGATACGGAGAGGTTCTTTAGGAATTCAAGGGTCACCCCTGCCCGTCCGGTTGAGCCTAGGAACATGGGTCCACGACCCAACCTTCCGCCCTTGTTGAAAACCCCTACTCCTAGTGGGGGTACCCCCACCCGGACCTACCCACAGTCAACCAACCCTCCTCCTACCAAAACCACTCCACCCAATCCCTATCCCCGAAGAGAGGAAATCTCCAAAGGGAAGGCCCCAGAGAATAGTTCGATTAAGTGTTTCCGGTGTCATGGTTATGGCCATATAGCCACCCAATGCCCCTCCAAGGGGATGTCCAATCTTGTCATGGAGAGCGTACCCACCACCTCCCAAGAATCTCATGAGAATGTGGAGGAGTACGAGGCTGCCATAGGGTGGGAAGATGAGTACGAGGAGCAATTCATTGAAGAGGGTGTAGAAGATGACCACCAATCAGCCCACCTTGGGGTGATAAGATGCACTCTTACCCAACCCCAAGAGGAGGATTGGCGTAGAACCTCCATCTTCCATACTTTCATCAAAATTGGGAATCATGTTAGGAAGATCATCTTAGACAATGGGAGTTGTGTAAATGCCGTGTCCCCGGACACCGTCAAACTCCTTGGGCTTACCCCAACACCCCACCCCAAACCCTACCGTGTGTCATGGATCAACAACCACTCCCTCCCCGTCAGCACATGTTGTCTTATCCCCATCACCTTCTCATCCTACCAAGGGCAAATTTGGTGTGATATCATACCTATGGCCGTAGGAAGCATCCTACTTGGGAGACCTTGGATATACGATGTAGATGCTACTATCTATGGGAAGACGAACACATGCACCTTTGTGCACGAGGGGAAGGTCATCCGCCTCAACCCATCCCCACCCCGAAAGGAACCACCCACTAAGGGGATTCCTCCCATTCCCTCACCAAGCTCCAAGGGCCCGCCTTCACCCACACAATCAACCTCCCAAAACCCCATCCCCGAAGTTCCCACCGGGCCAATCAAAGGCCTCCACCTCATCACTAGAAAGGAGTTAGAAGAGGAAGTTGCCCAAGGAACCCCCGTGTGCGCTGTTGTCCTTTGTCTAGGAGAGTCAACACCCTCCAACCCCCATCCCGTGGAAGTATACCCACTCCTTGAAGAGTTCAAGGATGTGTTTCCCGATGAACTACCGGACCAACTACCTCCCATGAGGGATGTTCAGCATGCCATAGATTTTGTCCCGGGAGCCTCCCTTCCAAATCTACCACACTATCGCCTCAACCCCACCGAACATGCTGAGTTAAGGAGGCAAGTAGAAGAGCTTGTTAGAAAAGGCTTTCTCAGGCTTAGCAAAAGCCCCTGCGCCGTCCCCGCTCTTCTCACACCAAAGAAAGATGGGACATGGCGAATGTGTGTCGATAGTAGGGCCATCAACAAGATCACCGTCAAATATAGGTTCCCTATACCTAGACTTGACGATATGCTTGACATGCTTGCGGGAGCCACCATTTTTTCCAAGATAGATCTCAAAAGTGGCTACCACCAAGTGAGGATAAGGCCCGGGGATGAATGGAAAACAGCCTTTAAGACCAAAGATGGACTCTATGAATGGCTGGTGATGCCTTTTGGGCTTTCCAATGCCCCAAGCACATTTATGCGCCTCATGACCGAGGCCCTCAGGCCCTACATTGGGGTTTTCCTTGTAGTCTATTTCGATGACATCCTCATCTACAGCCAGTCCAAGGAAGACCACCTCAACCACATCAGATAGGTATGCACCACCCTTAGGAAGGAAAGCCTCTTTGCCAATCTAGGAAAATGTCATTTCATGACATATTCCATTACCTTCCTTGGGTATGTTGTCTCCACCAAAGGTGTATCCATGGACCCCGAAAAGGTCCAAGCCATCATTGACTGGCCGGAGCCCCGCACTCTCCATGAAGTCCGGAGCTTCCATGGCTTAGCCACTTTCTACCGAAGGTTCATCCGTGGGTTTAGCACCATCACAGCCCCAATCACAGATTGCCTCAAAAAGGGAACCTTTGTGTGGACTAAGTCAGCTACTAAGGCCTTCCAGGAACTCAAGGATAGAATGACCCAAGCCCCGGTTTTATGCCTCCCGGACTTCTCCAAAGTCTTTGAAGTAACTTGTGATGCTTCTGGGGTAGGAATTGGTGGGATCCTCAGCCAAGAGGGACATCCCGTGGCTTACTTTAGCGAGAAGTTGTGTGATGCCAGGCTCAAATATACAACCTATGACAAAGAATTCTATGCGGTGGTGCAATCCCTCCGCCATTGGAGGCACTACCTCCTACCCAAAGAATTTGTCATATTCTCCGACCATGAGGCTCTAAAATACCTCAACTCTCAACAGAAATTGAATGCTCGGCATGCTAGATGGGTTGAGTACATCCAGGCCTACACATTTGTGATCAAACATAAGGCCGGGAGTGAGAACCGCGCTGCGGATGCTCTTAGCAGGAGGGTCTCCCTATTAGCCACCGTCCGAGTGGAAGTCATAGGCTTCGATCGGATGAGGGAAGAATACCCGACTTGTCCCGAATTTGGGCCCATCCACACCCACCTAACCACCCACTCCTCCCAAGAACACCATGGCTTTATCATAGAGGATGGGTTCCTCTTCAAAGGGCATCGGCTTTGCATCCCTAGGACTTCGCTAAGGGATTTATTGGTTTGGGAGTTACATGCTGGGGGCCTAGCTGGACATTTTGGGGTACACAAGACTATTGGCCTGGTTGAGGGGCAGTTCTATTGGCCCAGCCTCAAGAGGGATGTGGCCAAGATTGTGGGGCAATGCCGCACATGTGCGACTGCCAAGCAAGTCAAACAAAACACTGGCCTATACACCCCTCTACCCGTTCCCGATCGGCCATGGCAGGACCTAAGTATGGACTTCGTGTTAGGGCTACCCCGAACCCAGAGGAAGCATGACTCCATCTTTGTGGTCGTGGACAGATTCTCAAAAATGGCCCATTTCATCCCCTGTTCAAAAACCTCTGATGCTTCCCACGTGGCCCGTCTATTCTTTGATGAGGTGGTTCGTCTCCATGGCCTACCCAAGACCATCATCTCTGACAGGGACGTCAAATTCACTAGTTATTTCTGGAAAACCCTTTGGCACCTAATGGGGACCTTGCTTAAATTTTCCACAGCCTATCACCCCCAAACTGATGGCCAAACGGAGGTCGTCAATCGGAGTCTGGGGAATCTTCTTAGATGTCTTGTTGAGGACCGTCCTGGAAATTGGGATCTCATTCTGCCCCAAGCCGAGTTTGCATACAATAATTCCACCAGTAGGTCCATAGGCATGAGTCCCTTTGAAGCTGTGCATGGTTACAAGCCTAGGAAGCCTATTGATCTCATTCCCCTACCCCCTCATGCTAGGGTGTCTATCACTGCTGAGTCATTTGCCCAACACCTTAGAGAGTTGCATGAGGAAATTCGCAAGAACATCAACAAGAGTAATGAGATCTACAAAAGATCAGCTGATTCCCACCGTCGCCACCAGGAGTTCCAGATAGGTGATTTTGTGATGGTGAGAACGGAGAGGTTGTTCCCTGTGAATGCCTCAAAGTTGAGACCACGTGGGGCTGGCCCCTTCCAGGTGCTGAGACGACTTGGCACCAATGCTTATGTATTGGACCTTCCCGAAGAATATGGAGTAAGCCCCACATTCAATGTGGCGGACCTGGTGCCCTACAGGGGCCCCGCGGTGACACCTAGTGAGGATATCCGGCCAGACCCATCCTTTGAGAGTACCCCCACACCACAGAGAGCTCCACCCAACTTGAGGAACCAGCGTGATAAAGTGGAGCGGATATTAGATGAACAGGTCACCAACACAAGGAGCAAGGCTTATGAGCGCTATCTAGTCCGGTGGAAGGGACGACCACCCTCGGACGACGCCTGGGTGAGCAGGGAAGATCTCCAGCAGCTAGATCCTGACCTGTTGGAGCGGTACCGCAGCAGGGAGGGCCTCTACTCGACAGAGTCGAGCTTTTCCCAGCCCGGGGAAATTGATGAGGACATCACTCGCGATTCCCTATGGCTTGGCACTTCCCTCCCACCCGGGAGCAGCTAGGAGGCCGTCCCTGTTCCGGAGTGGATC
This sequence comes from Amorphophallus konjac, assembly GCA_022559845.1. Lineage (NCBI taxonomy): Eukaryota > Viridiplantae > Streptophyta > Magnoliopsida > Alismatales > Araceae > Amorphophallus > Amorphophallus konjac. The sequence continues at coordinate 106,457,267 of CM040129.1, read as the reverse complement.
TCAGTATCTTTCCCTAGGTCACTGTGTGATTTTTCCCTATCATTATCATGTACTTTTGTCTTTTATTTGAGTCTTGTACCTAGGTTTTTAATTAATTGTCCTTAGTTGAGTCACATGAGTCTTTGTGCTTGTTAATGGGCCTTTGCCACTGGGCTAGGCCCATGGGCGCACCCCCCTTCCCCTTGGCTTTTGTGTTAGTATGTGAAGTGTCGAGGACCTATTTGTAAAAGGGATTTCCCTATAAATAGGGCCCCAACCCCTCCTCTTGTGGTTAATGAAGAATTATTGAAAGCTTGCATCCACTTGAGTCTAATTCTCTCTCTCACTCTAATTCTCTCTCTCTAGTTCGAAATTTCCTCTCTCTCCTCACCCCTTGCCACATCACTTGCCACCTAGGCAAGTCTCTTCACCTCCCAAGACCCCATTACTTCACACCATTAATCACTCCATCTCCCCAAGCACCCTTTCCCCTTCCCTAGGCTTCCCTCCCCCTTCCCCAAGCAACCTTCCACCTCCCAAGGGCCCTTTCCCCTCCCCAAGGAGTCTCTTCATCTCCCTAGGTCGACCATACCACCCCCCCTCCTCCCAAGTTCGCCCCTAGCCACCCCATTCCTCCTCCCCTCTTGCTAAGGCCGAACCCCACCTTCCTTCCCCATTGCTGCGTCCACTCTCTCCACCACCCCCCTCCCTCTGCAGACTTCGACCATTCCTCCCCTCCTCATCCCCTACACACCACACAAGAGCCCCACAACTCCACTTGGCCGCACCACACCCACCTTCACTCACCCAAGAAGCCTTCTTCCCCGTCATCCTAGTTGTAGCTTCGTGTGCAGGCCGACCTGCAGATCAACCTCCAGTTGCAGCGACGGCCACAGCTCCATCCTTGTGCTGCTGAGGGCGTATCCTACATCCCTGGAAAGAGCTCCACGTCAGCTTCGAAGGCGAGGTGGTTTCACCTCATTCTGAGATCGGAGCTGCTGGCTAGGGCGATTCTCCCACAATCGCGCAGAGAGGACTCCATCCAACACCAGAACCGACAAGAACAGGGTGCCACGATCAACCAAGGCTGAACCAGGCTCGGGTTTCTTCATCAAAGTTCTGCTCCTCTCTGTCCCCTTTCAGGGTCAGGAAACGGATCACCATTTGGACACTGTGGGACAGAGTTACGAATTTTCTCCCTCGCACTATCCAGGTCAGTTTTCTCAGGCTGCATCGACCAGAGTTCACTCTTCCCAGGACCCAAGTCACCACCGACCTGGGATCGTCGCCCCACCACTTCCTGCTGTTAGCTACTTCAACCACGAAGACAACGCCGCTGGTTTCGTGCCATTCGGAGTTCGGGAGAGTTCACCACAGTGTCTGCAACCTACTGCTACAGAACAGGTCCGGCCAGAGACCACATTTGCTGCCTCGGTTCAGTCGCCGGTGTCGCCAGTCTCCGGCTCCAGAGGCCGTCCAAAAATTCAGACATCACCAGCATCAAGTCAGGAAACTCCAGGAGGTGGAATCTTCGAGATCGGAGTTCGGACTAGCTCGGGACGGCGGCAACAGCGGCTTCCCGTCCAGAATTCCAGCCGGCTGCATCAACTTCCTTAGTTCTCTTCTACCCGTTTCGGCCCATCCTCCCCTCCCCGCTTGGCTGGCTGAAAGCCCCACCCTGTGAGGTGGTAGTGTTTGGGTGTAAAGCTATTAATTCCCCACCCCGAGGCCACCCCTCCTGCGTGAGGAGTAGTGTTGTAATGATATTCTCGCAGGCGTGAAGCTACACCGGCGCAGTGTGCGGGGAACACACTTCCCCGCTCGCCCTCGTCTCCGAGCGAAGTCGGCTTCCTCAAGCCGGCTAGGTAAGCCTCTAAAACTTTGCTCCGTCATTTCTGTTCATTTCATATCCGTTTCATTAGTCCGCTGGTCGGTGAGGAGGAGAGCTCGATCCCGGATCCACCTTTGCCGTGTGGTCACCGTGGTTAGTGAGTGAGTGTCCTAGTGCCCCAAGGCACCCCGGCCGCCCGTGATTGTGGGCCTTCAACCTTTGGGAGGGACGACTTAGCAAGTGCTGGTCCTCTAACCAGCTAGGGGCTAGACCCACTATCTTACTCGGCATCACCGAGTCACCTAGGGAATCGGGTGCGCGCGGTGTTCGGCGTTTTGTGCTTGATCTCTTACTTGTGTGTTCTTGCGAATTAGGTCCAAGGGTCTCATTTCATCTTGCTGCATTTAGTGTCACATCAAGTGGTATCAGAGCAAGTTTTAGACTTGTCTCTACAAGCCTAGGTCCCAGGACAATTGCATTTTCCTCATCAATACCTTGTGCATGTCCACCCGTAGGGGCACCCCATACCGACCCGATCCCACTACCTCCGATCCACCCATGGATCCCAATTTCCAAGGCAACCAAAACGACCCTAGGGGAACTCCCCCAACTCCTATAGAACGGATAGAGGCTGCCATTCTAGCCCTCACGGAGCGAATGAATGGTGTGGTCACTCGATTGGATAGGATTGAGGAAGCTAGGACCCCCCCTAGGAACACTCCCCAAAGGGCCCCACCACTCCGGGTTGAGCATGAAAGGGAGGACTTAGAGAATGACTATTACCCCGAGAATGAGAGGCCCCGCCCACATAGAGCTTTGGAGAGGCGACCAAGGGATGACCCGGATGACTACCTACTTAGGATGATCAAAGTTGACGCTCCTAACTTTGATGGGTCACATAACCCACATGTGTACCTAGAATGGGAGAGTGCTATGGACCAATACTTCGATTGGTACCCAATGACCGAAGAGAGGAAGGTTAGGCTAGCCAAAATGCACCTTACTAAATTGGCCAAGACCTATTGGATGAGTGTTGAAACTAGGAAGAGAATTAGGAGGGAAGAACCCATTCAAACATGGGAAGGCATGAAAGCCCAATTAAGGTTCAAATACCTTCCCCACTCCTACACCCAAACACTCTTAGATGAATGGCAATGCCTCACCCAAGAGGGAAAATCCGTGGTAGAGTACATAGAATTGTTTGACTCCTATCTTCTAAAATGTGGAGTACATGAGGAGTTAGCCGTCACCCTATCACGATTTAGGAATGGTCTCCATCCATACATCAAAAGGGAGTTAATTATGAGGGATGTGGATTCCCTTGAAATGGCTTATCAAATAGCTCGGGATACGGAGAGGTTCTTTAGGAATTCAAGGGTCACCCCTGCCCGTCCGGTTGAGCCTAGGAACATGGGTCCACGACCCAACCTTCCGCCCTTGTTGAAAACCCCTACTCCTAGTGGGGGTACCCCCACCCGGACCTACCCACAGTCAACCAACCCTCCTCCTACCAAAACCACTCCACCCAATCCCTATCCCCGAAGAGAGGAAATCTCCAAAGGGAAGGCCCCAGAGAATAGTTCGATTAAGTGTTTCCGGTGTCATGGTTATGGCCATATAGCCACCCAATGCCCCTCCAAGGGGATGTCCAATCTTGTCATGGAGAGCGTACCCACCACCTCCCAAGAATCTCATGAGAATGTGGAGGAGTACGAGGCTGCCATAGGGTGGGAAGATGAGTACGAGGAGCAATTCATTGAAGAGGGTGTAGAAGATGACCACCAATCAGCCCACCTTGGGGTGATAAGATGCACTCTTACCCAACCCCAAGAGGAGGATTGGCGTAGAACCTCCATCTTCCATACTTTCATCAAAATTGGGAATCATGTTAGGAAGATCATCTTAGACAATGGGAGTTGTGTAAATGCCGTGTCCCCGGACACCGTCAAACTCCTTGGGCTTACCCCAACACCCCACCCCAAACCCTACCGTGTGTCATGGATCAACAACCACTCCCTCCCCGTCAGCACATGTTGTCTTATCCCCATCACCTTCTCATCCTACCAAGGGCAAATTTGGTGTGATATCATACCTATGGCCGTAGGAAGCATCCTACTTGGGAGACCTTGGATATACGATGTAGATGCTACTATCTATGGGAAGACGAACACATGCACCTTTGTGCACGAGGGGAAGGTCATCCGCCTCAACCCATCCCCACCCCGAAAGGAACCACCCACTAAGGGGATTCCTCCCATTCCCTCACCAAGCTCCAAGGGCCCGCCTTCACCCACACAATCAACCTCCCAAAACCCCATCCCCGAAGTTCCCACCGGGCCAATCAAAGGCCTCCACCTCATCACTAGAAAGGAGTTAGAAGAGGAAGTTGCCCAAGGAACCCCCGTGTGCGCTGTTGTCCTTTGTCTAGGAGAGTCAACACCCTCCAACCCCCATCCCGTGGAAGTATACCCACTCCTTGAAGAGTTCAAGGATGTGTTTCCCGATGAACTACCGGACCAACTACCTCCCATGAGGGATGTTCAGCATGCCATAGATTTTGTCCCGGAGCCTCCCTTCCAAATCTACCACACTATCGCCTCAACCCCACCGAACATGCTGAGTTAAGGAGGCAAGTAGAAGAGCTTGTTAGAAAAGGCTTTCTCAGGCTTAGCAAAAGCCCCTGCGCCGTCCCCGCTCTTCTCACACCAAAGAAAGATGGGACATGGCGAATGTGTGTCGATAGTAGGGCCATCAACAAGATCACCGTCAAATATAGGTTCCCTATACCTAGACTTGACGATATGCTTGACATGCTTGCGGGAGCCACCATTTTTTCCAAGATAGATCTCAAAAGTGGCTACCACCAAGTGAGGATAAGGCCCGGGGATGAATGGAAAACAGCCTTTAAGACCAAAGATGGACTCTATGAATGGCTGGTGATGCCTTTTGGGCTTTCCAATGCCCCAAGCACATTTATGCGCCTCATGACCGAGGCCCTCAGGCCCTACATTGGGGTTTTCCTTGTAGTCTATTTCGATGACATCCTCATCTACAGCCAGTCCAAGGAAGACCACCTCAACCACATCAGATAGGTATGCACCACCGCACCACACCCACCTTCACTCACCCAAGAAGCCTTCTTCCCCGTCATCCTTGTTGTAGCTTCGTGTGCAGGCCGACCTGCAGATCAACCTCCAGTTGCAGCGATGGCCACAGCTCCATCCTTGTGCTGCTGAGGGCGTATCCTACATCCCTGGAAAGAGCTCCACGTCAGCTTCGAAGGTGAGGTGGTTTCACCTAATTCTGAGATCGGAGCTGCTGGCTAGGGTGATTCTCCCACAATCGCGCAGAGAGGACTCCATCCAACACAAGAACCGACAAGAACAGGGTGCCACGATTAACCAAGGCTGAACCAGGCTCGGGTTTCTTCATCAAAGTTCTGCTCCTCTCTGTCCCCTTTCAGGGTCAGGAAATGGATCACCATTTGGACACTGTGGGACAGAGTTACGAATTTTCTCCCTCGCACTATCCAGGTCAGTTTTCTCAGGCTGCATCGACCAGAGTTCACTCTTCCCAGGACCCAAGTCACCACCGACCTGGGATCGTCGCCCCACCACTTCCTGCTGTTAGCTACTTCAACCACGAAGACAACGCCGCTGGTTTCGTGCCATTCGGAGTTCGGGAGAGTTCACCACAGTGTCTGCAACCTACTGCTACAGAACAGGTCCGGCCAGAGACCACATTTGCTGCCTCGGTTCAGTCGCCGGTGTCGCCAGTCTCCGGCTCCAGAGGCCGTCCAAAAATTCAGACATCACCAGCATCAAGTCAGGAAACTCCAGGAGGTGGAATCTTCGAGATCGGAGTTCGGACTAGCTCGGCACGGCGGCAACAGCGGCTTCCCGTCCAGAATTCCAGCCGGCTGCATCAACTTCCTTAGTTCTCTTCTACCCGTTTCGGCCCATCCTCCCCTCCCCGCTTGGCTGGCTGAAAGCCCCACCCTGTGAGGTGGTAGTGTTTGGGTGTAAAGCTATTAATTCCCCACCCCGAGGCCACCCCTCCTGCGTGAGGAGTAGTGTTGTAATGATATTCTCGCAGGCGTGAAGCTACACCGGCGCAGTGTGCGGGGAACACACTTCCCCGCTCGCCCTCGTCTCCGAGCGAAGTCGGCTTCCTCAAGCCGGCTAGGTAAGCCTCTAAAACTTTGCTCCATCATTTCTGTTCATTTCATATCCGTTTCATTAGTCCGCTGGTCGGTGAGGAGGAGAGCTCGATCCCGGATCCACCTTTGCCGTGTGGTCACCGTGGTTAGTGAGTGAGTGTCCTAGTGCCCCAAGGCACCCCGGCCGCCCGTGATTGTGGGCCTTCAACCTTTGGGAGGGACGACTTAGCAAGTGCTGGTCCTCTAACCAGCTAGGGGCTAGACCCACTATCTTACTCGGCATCACCGAGTCACCTAGGGAATCGGGTGCGCGCGGTGTTCGGCGTTTTGTGCTTGATCTCTTACTTGTGTGTTCTTGCGAATTAGGTCCAAGGGTCTCATTTCATCTTGCTGCATTTAGTGTCACATCACACGCTCCTCTCCTCCACTCACCGGCGCTCTTTGGAATGTCTTCATCAGCATGCCACCCCCCCTTTCCTTCACCGGTACACTATCTGTGGGGTTCCCCGGCACGCTCCAAGCTGTCCTCGCCGGCACGCTACCTGCTGTCCTCGCCGGCACACTCCTTCAGTCCCGCTTAACCCCCCAAACGGCCCACTCTTCATCCAAAAAAAAACATGTAAAAATATATAATGATAATGATAATAATACTAACAAAAAAAATAACAAAAATCATGATAAATAAATAAACCTGGATGCATAGTAAATAAACCAAAAACATGTAAAAATAATATATATATATATAATGATAATAATAATAATAATAATAAGTAAAAAAATCATCCGAAACAAATGCGTAAAGGGGAATAAACAACACAATATTATATGGTAAAAAAAATCCCAGATAAAAAATGGCAAAAATCCATATTGCAGCCCTGTCTCTCTCCGTGACTCGACGCAGAAGGAACAATAATGCCGCCCTCTCAGGCCGGGCCCGAGTCTTGGGAATTGTCTCGACATGGCCAGGCTCCGACCTAGTCTTGGGCCGACATTCCAACAAGACTGGACCAGTTCTCAGGCCGGACCCCTTTCGAGTCATCATTAAAATTGCCGAATGCTCGGCAGACATTTGAACGGATTCATCCTAGCTTCCACCGCGTTTCTATCACGGACTTTTGTCCGAACATGAAAAGGGTCTATGAGCGACCGATATGACCTGTGGCCCGAAACCCAATGTGGATCCTGATGCAATTTATTCCTATTTCTATCTTGTGCAGTTAGTATTAGTCCTTCCGGCCGCAGGGCCCCTAATTTTGACAATTAATCAAGGGTGTTCCCTCGTATGGGGGATGTAAACGACGTCGTGACCTTTACGGCACGACGGGATCTGGTCTCAACATGAACCACACTATCGTCTGACGAAGTCAGGTCGAGCGCACCTTGGGCTCTTCGGAGCCCGAATTGATCGTCACTCCGGTGACTGGCACGCCCACGCACTCAATAGACTCTCCACGTCCAGAAGGTGAACTTTAGTGCGTCCACAAGTCTGGCACGCCCGGTGGGACCAATCCACCCTTCATCCCTTTGCCGGAACTAGGGGCCCTGTGGCCCCCTTCTTGTAAAATTAATTGCGCTACTTTCTTAAATGCAGGAGAATCGCATCATGGTGCCGACAATGGCAGTCACTTGTGGCCCTCAGGTGGTCGGGAACCATGTTCGGGGCGGCTACCTGGCGGTCCCCCTCAACTTCAGGAGTTTCCCACCCACGGTGGGCTTCCCCAACTTCTTGGGGGTGGCCTTTGTTAACATGCTCGACGTGAAAGCACCTGACGAGCCCCAGACCAACGCCCCCGCTCCGGGGGCCACTGAAGCTGTTACCGGCCAAGCTGTGGCCAAGAACAACAACGGCGTCCCAGTAATGACGCTGAGCTGCAATGTGCACCATGTGCACCAAGCCGCCGGCCCATCCCACCAGGGGTCGGCATCTCACCGAAGAAGCAACTGAATGAGCGTAACACACAACCCTCGATGTCCTGGCAGACCGAGGTTCTACCCAAAGCACCCAGGGATAGTGGGAAATCTTCAGAAGCAGCTCTGCAAGCTGCAGCTCTTCCATCAACCCTCAACCCTCTCGGGGGCGCGCCCCCGCAGCAGGCACATTACACGACACCGGCCCCGCCACAGGCTTTACTTTCCCAAGGGTCCCCCACGGCCCCCCAGGCGACCGTGTTGGTTACCCCGAGTGCGCAGCCCGCTCATTTCTATCCGAGCCCGGTCGACCCGGCAACAGGTAGCCGGTTGATGCTTGAACAAATGATAGACATGAAACTGGCCGAGAGAGGCAATGGGGATCAGACGCAGTTTGACGTCTACCGGGTGCCCTACCCGACGCACTATGCCGCAAGGAAGCTGCCAGTAGGCGTCACCAAGCCACCAAAGTTCGAAAAGTTCAATGGGCAAGGGTCTCCCAGGGAGCACATTGGCTATTATGTGAATGTCATGGGGGATCTGGCTGCTGATGAGGCCTACCTCCTGAAGTTTTTCGGCTCGACACTTACCGGGCTTGCCTTTGAGTGGTACTCCAGCTTGCCACCCGGGTCTGTTGTTGACTGGCCCGACATGCAAAAGAAGTTTAAAGAAAGATTCTACGTTGCTGAACAGGAAGTCACTGTGGCAGAACTTTACGCCACAAGGCAGAAGAATGATGAGTCGGCCCTCGACTACATCAAAAGATGGAGGAACCTCAGCATGAGGTGCAGGCGTCCCCCGCACCAGGAGGATGCGGTGCAGATCTACAAGCAGAACCTGAAGAAAGAAATCCTGGAAAGGATGATTGGCACCGAAGTCAAGACATTTGACCGCCTGAACAATGTGGTAGTAGAGATTGAGGCATTTCTGGCCCGATATTCCTCCACTCCGGCCATGTCAAGCCAGAGAGCTAGGCATGCCGAGAAGAAGCCAGCTCCCCATGAGGTGCACACACTAGATTTCCAGGCCTTTGAGAAACAGAAGGAGAAAGCCAAGGAGGCTGCCAACATTCCCCCGCCCAGAACCACAGAACGGCGGGAGGGCCCCTCATTGAGGGAGAAGATGAGAAACAAGCTATATTCCTTCTCCCGAGACAAGTCCAAGCTCATGTTTGAGTGGGCAACCAGTTACAATAAAATCACACTGCCAGAGCCGAAGAGGCCCGGTGACCTGAAGAAGAAAGATGACCCGCGCTTCTGCCTGTACCACCGGATGCTCGGGCATACCATTGAGGACTGCTATGTCTTCAAGGACGTTATTGAGTCCTTAATCAGGAACGGGGAGCTGGACATGGGGGAGCATAAGGTAGACCCCCCGCAACAGCATGAGTTGCCCATCATAACCTCCACCGTCAATATGGTCTCGTTGTACTAGGAGTTGCCTGAGGAGTGGGCGGAGGCCAGCACCCGCGCCACTTATGAAACTTTTATCATGGCCCCGGCTCAAGACCAAGGGGGTTGGCAGACTGTACCCAGGAATAATAGAAGAGCACGTGTCGCTTGGCCCACCCCAGGAGTTCATCTGAGGGGTGTGACACCCCTGCCTGCACCACCCCCGGTGAGCCCAGTCTGGCACGACACGGCCCCTCGGCTGGTCATGAGGCGGCCCACTCACAATAAAAAGGGCTGCGTCCTGATGCGAATGCATAAGAAGACCAGCCCGGCGGTTGAAAGACTCCAGGCTATTATTGATGGGCTTGAAGATTATGAACAGCCCGAAATCCAGCCCGTGGAGTTGAAGGAGTATGTCCCATGGGAGGAGTTCGAATCACTCGAACTGGCCCCAGGAATAGAAGCCTAAGTAGAGAAAGAGCCTCCCCTATGGGGTGAACTTCCCTAAGAGCAGCCATTGGCTACAGCAGGAAAGAAGAAGAAGAAGAGAAGACCCAGGAGAAAGAAGAAAAAGAAGGTCGTCATCGCCTGCAACACCCTCTCGGCGTTGTTCGACACTGCCCTCTCCATGGAAGAAAAAGAAGAAGAGCTACCCCATGAGCCGACGGAGGTGAGGCAGGCTAAAGCATCCACTTCCCAACATGCCACCAGGTCGGGGAGGAAGTGGGGGCGCCCTCCTCAAGACAACCTCAACATCATGTTCAAGGGAGAGCAGCCATACCGGGTCCCCGAACCCGAGGTCCGGGGCACCAAGATCCCTCCCCCGTCGGGTCTCTATCCCGGAGGGGCCCGGAGCCAAGGCACCCCTTCATTCGCTGAGTTCCTGTCAGCCCGAGCAGGGGGGCAGGCACGCTCCCAAGGGTCTCCTTCGGCCAGAAAAGCAAGCAGTCCCCGAGCTCCACCAGCGGCGGCTCCTCCTCAACCAGAAGAAGAATTTAACGGCATCACAAACCTTGTCGAATTCATGCAAGAAACGGAGGAAGCCCAGTAGGCCCCACGGGCTCAACAGGCTGCAACAGAACCCATAAAGCAGGCATCCCCTGATCTGACACCCCAGCCTCAAGGTGGGGGCAGGCGCGGCAAGGCCGAAGAGATGAAATTACTCAAGGTGCGGGCTGCCGACTGAATAGTCAGACACCTCAAGAAGATCCCAGCCCGATTCACCGTATGGGAGATGCTGTCTTTGGATGAAGAAACATGGCAAGCCATCATTGCCGCACTCCAGACGCCAGCACACCTTGAAGCCTGTTTGGCAGAAATATCACATGAAGTAGCTGTGGCTTTCACAGAAGATGACATGCTCCTGCCCACCTGCAGTCATAACAGACCCCTCTACATGAAGGGGCAGCTGAACGACCAGCCTATCAACAGGGTCCTGATCGACCCAGGGGCGGCAGTGAATATACTCCCCTACCGGGTGTACCAAAAGCACTACTTCGACGTGCACCTGGTTGAGGTCAAGAATGTCAAGATTGCTGGTTTTAACCAGAAATGCGAGGTGCCCATGGGGGTTGCAGAATTCAACTTGACCTTTGATGATTTCACCACCAAGGTCCAGTTCCACGTCATCAACTCCAACACCTCCTATAAGGCGTTGCTTGGCCGGCCCTGGTTACACCAGAACAGAGTAGTGCCCTCCACCCTACACCAATGTATCAAGTACCCTTGCGAGGGAAAGGAAGTCAGAATCTTCACCGACCTCCACCCGTTCGAGGTGTTCGAGTGTCACCTGTCAGATGCCAATCTGTACTTAGAGAAGGCGAAGCAAGCTCCCCAAGCCGCCCAAGACAAGGGAAAGAAGAGGGCCGAGGAAGGCGGCTGGTTTCCTCCACCATCCCCAGGCTATGTGGCTCCCCCACATGTACCATTCATTACACAAGAAGGAGGGGTATTCAAGGCAGCTCCTCTCGCCATCTATCCTACACCGGGGACGCATCACCTCGAAGACCAGCTAGAGGATGTCAGAGTCCCGCCAGGGATCATCAAGCCTATAACAGGAATTGAATGTCAAGCAGCCGAGCAGCTGAAAACTTTTGAGGTGCCTAACCCTGAGGGGCCACCCACCATCTTTTATGTTGCTGGGGAAAAGCCAGTCAGGGAAGACGATGTTTGCCGGTTCCCTGACAAGTTGCATGACCTACACGTCCCCATCACGGGGCTTCCCCACATGACTGACCGGGCAGCCAGAGTGGTCAGAAAGCAAAAAATCCCTCCCTATCAACCCTCTAGCCGGAAGGAAATGTTTGAAAGAATGTGGAACCCACCAAACCTGGATCGGCGGCTGCTGCAAATCACCAAGCACCCCGGTCTGGGCTTCTCACTAGAATATTATTATGAAATTGATGTTATATCGGCTTCGGCTCTGTCCGGTGATGACCCCGCGGAAGCTGCAGACTTGCGGGAGGCCCACCAAGATGTATATTTCACGCCTCCGATTCAGGAGGCGCAAGACGAAGAAGTGTTCCTTTGGAACCCTCTCCGCCGCCGCTGTATGGGGAAGACCTCCTCCTTCTCTGAGGGACTAACCTCGAAGGGTCGTACCGCCGAGGCACCTTCACTTCGGCCTGCTGGCGAAGCAAGAAGTAGCAGTATGGGCCATGCTCCGGACTCTCCTTGATACGACCCCGTCATGTACGCCTTGTACCACAAGCAGCAACGGGAGATTGAGATGTTAAAGGCACGGCTGGCTGAGTTGACCTCACTAGTGATCGACCTGATCGAAGGTTCTCTCCGCCCGTGGGGTGGACATATGTCTCGGCCTCGAGACGCCAGCCCTGAAGCCGCCGTCCGGTCAAGAAGGGAAACAAGAGATACGGCAAGCCCATTAACTGGGCGGCCAGCCAGGTGAGGCCTGACACTCCAAGAGAAGCTACAGAAGCCCTATTCCTTCCCAAGGGAGAAGACTCGGGGTATCTTTGACTAGGCCTGCCATTACGGCAAGGTCTCCCTCCCAGGGTCCAAGAGGCCGCAGGACACCCGAAGAAGTGGGGACCCACTATTTTGTCCCTATCACCAGATACTGGGCCACGCCATCGAAGACTGCTATGTCTTCAAAGACATTACTTAAGACCTCATTGACAGGGATGAGCTCAGAATGGGAGACTATGTGGTAGCCCCGCCACGCCCCCACGTGGCGGACAGCCCCAGAAGAGGAGCCTATACAGTATCTATCCAGTACTAGGCCCTTGAAGATGCGGCTGCCCCGGCCCCCGCCGGAGTTGTCTATGATGAGTACACAGAAGACCCCGAGGTGGCCCTGTGCCTTTCTGCACCAGCGGACCCCACGGACCCGGCGGCTATGGTCCAGGAGGAGTGCGCGGTGAATGCAGCCTCCACGCCTAGTCACGAGGAACAAGAAGAGGGGGATGGCGTCCTCGAGCCCGAGGACAATGAAGACCAAGACTTTGTCGATTTGTCGCCAGCCCCGTCGGAAATTGAAAATGGCGGCTAGGCCACCGTCGACGAATTGATTGAGATCAACCTCGGCACAGAAGGCGACCCCAGGCCGACCTTTCTGAGAGCTCTTATGCCCCCACAGGAGAGGGAACAATACACGAAGCTGCTGCAAGAATTCCAGGATTGCTTTGCCTGGAACTACAAAGAAATGCCCGGGCTCAGCCCCAAAGTAACTCAGCACATTTTGGCCATTGATCCCAAGGTGGAGCCAGTGAAGTAGCCTCCCCGACGTTTGAGGTCGGAATTGATCAGCCATATCTGCAAAGAGGTCGACAAGCTCATAGACGTCGACTTCGTGGCGGAAAACCAGTACACTACTTGGTTGGCCAACATCGTACCGGTGAAGAAGAAGAATCGACAGATCAGGATTTGCGTAGATTTCCATGACCTGAATAAAGCCTGCCCAAAAGATGACTTCCCGGTGCCTATCATTGAAGTGATGATTGATGCAACCACTGGCCATGAGGCCCTCTCTTCTATGGACAGATCGTCCGGCTATAACCAAATTTGGATAGTCGATCACGACCGGATTCACACGGCCTTCAGATCGCCCAAGGGGATATTCCATTACAAGAGAATGCCCTTTGGCCTCAAGAATGCCGGCGCCACATATCAGTGGGCGATGACCAAGATCTTCGACGAGCTGCTGTATAGCAAGGTCGAATGCTACATTGACGATCTGGTTGTCAAGACTAAGAAGAGAGATGAGCATCTGAGTGACATCAGGGTCGTCTTCCAAAGGCTCCAGCTGTACGGGCTGAAAATGAACCCCATGAAGTGCGCCTTCGGCGTGTCCAGCGGAAAGTTCCTCGGCTTTATTGTCCGGCACAGAGGGATCGAGATTGACCCCTTCAAGATAAAAGCCATCCAGGAGTTGCCCCCTCCGAAGAGTCTGGGAGAGCTAAGGTCCCTACAGGGCCGTTTAGCTTACATCCGCAGGTTCATTTCCAACCTGTCGGGGCGTTGCCAACCTTTTCACAGACTGATGATGAAAAATGCACCCTTCAGCTGGGGTCACGAATGCTAGCACGCGTTCGACCAGTTAAAAGAGTACCTGAAGACCCCGCCAGTCCTGGGGGCACCTGTCAAAGGCAGACCGCTTATTCTCTATATAGCGGCCACCGAATATTCACTGGGGGCAATGCTTGCCCAGAATAATGATGAGGGAAAGGAGCAGGCTCTCTACTACCTCAGTCGGAGATTGGTGGGAGCGGAGGCCAAGTACACCCCGATTGAGAAGGTCTGCCTTGCCTTGGTCTTCGCAGTCAAGAAGTTGAGGCACTACATGCTATCCCATGAAGTAAGTTTAATATCCAGAGCTGACCCCATCAAGCACATTCTCTCCCAGCCAGTCCCGAAGGGGTGCCTTCGCAAGTGGGTCGTGCTGCTCATGGAGTTTGACATCACCTACGTGCCGCAGAAGGCCGTTAAGGGACAAGCCATCGCGGATTTCTTCGCAGCACACCCTGTGCCCGAAGACTCCCCGTTGGCCACCGAGCTACCCGAAGATGAAACACTGGAGGTGGACCAAGTCCAACAAGCCATCTGGCAGTTGTATTTCGACGAGGCCTCGAGAACAGAAGTGACCCCGTCCGGATGCACCAAGGTACGGGCCGGAGCCGACATCGTCCTCAAATCGCTAGACGGAGAAGTGCTGCACACTTCCTGCTGCATTAGCAAGCCCTGCACAAATAATGAAGCAGAGTATGAAGCTCTGATCATCGGCCTCCAGGTGGCCCTCCAAATGGAGATCAAAATGCTCCAAGTATTCGGCGACTCGCTGCTGGTCGTCAAGCAGGTCCAGGGGCAGTTCGACGTCTGGAAACCTGAGTTGCTCCCTTATCACACTAAGGCAAAGGGGCTCATGGAGCGGTTCTACCTCCTCGAGATAGGCCATGTCGCCAGAGGGGAGAATGCACAAGCCGACGCCCTGGTAAAATTGGCAAGCTCACTGGCAGTGCCTCTAGATGGATCTCTCAATATCCAAGTAATAAATCAGCGCCAAATGCCCAGTATGATAGAAGAAGAGCCAGAACAAGAAGAGCTAGAAGTCACTGCAGCAGAAGCCGTCGGCCTACCTGATTGGAGGGACCCCTTGATGCAGTGGTTCAAATACCGGTAACTACCCAAGCGAAGAGAAGAGAAGATCAAGCTAATCAGAACCAAGGACTCCTATGAGCTCCGAAAAGGAATATTATTCCGAATTGTGGCCGACGCCAAATAGAAGCTACTCCTTCGATGTCTCTCCATTGAAGAGGCCTGGAGGGTCATGAAGGAAGTCCATGCCGGGACAGCTGGTGCACACCAGGCGAGACCAAAAATGAAGATTGAAATAAATAAGCTTGGCTACTACTGGCTGGCAATATTTGACGACTGCTGCAAATACGCTAAGTCGTGTCAGAAGTGTCAGGAGCATGCCACCATACCCAGAAGGCCGCCCGTGCAGCTGCATCCAACGGTGCCCAGTTGGCCGTTTGCCTAGTGGGGAACAGACGTCGTGGGTCCTTTACCCACGTCGTCCGCCGGTTGCAAGTACATTTTGGCGGGAACTGATTATTTCTCCCATTGGGCAGAGGCTGTCACCTTGAGGGAGGTCACCGGAGAGATCGTGGCCAGGTTTATCCGTCGTAACATCATATTCCGGTTTGGCATGCCCGACCGGATTATGTCAGATAACGGCAGCCACTTCCGCAACCAGAAGGTCTACCGGCTGGCAGAAAAATACAGGATTGATTGGAGGACATCGACTTCTTACAATCCATAGGCTAATGGGCTGGCTGAAGCTTTCAATAAAACACTCTGCACCCTTCTGGCCAAGATTGTCAGCTCTAATAAAAGGGACTGGGAGGAGAAGATGTATGAGATGCTATGGGTGTACCGAACCGTATACAAGATCCCAACGGGCTGCTCGCCTTTCTCTCTAGTATACGGCTCGGAGGCAATCGTCCCCATTGAATTGGGGATACCTTCCCTCAGAGTCGCCATTCAGCACGGTCTTGCCCATGAAGGGCAGACCAACATCGAGCGAAGGCTCGAAGAGCTCTCCAACCTGGAAGGAAAGCGGCTTCAGGCCCAACAGAACATTCAGGTCTACAAGGCCCGAATAGCGCGTGCCTTTGACAAGCTCGTCAAGGAACGTGAATTCATGAAGGGCGACCTTGTCATGGTCAAGAGAAGAGACGTCATGGCCGCCAACCCCAAGGGCAAACTGAATGAGAACTGGCTCGGACCCTACGTAGTCCAAAAAGTCTACGAAGGTGGAGCCTATGTAATTATCAACCACCGCGGGGAAGTTCAATTCCCGCCTCTTAATGGAAGGCACTTGAGACTGTACCACGTTCCGGTGCCCCCATTCAATCAATAATATTATTCTCCGCCCTATTTTGGGCGGATTCGCATGATTGATGTCCGAACAACTTGATCGCTATACATGTTTTCAAAAAGAGAAGAGAAGAAAAAAAAGAGAAAAAAAAGAAGAGGAAAGTAAAAAAAGGGGGAAGAGAAAAAGAAAAAAGAAGAGGAGAGAGAGAAAGAAAAAAAAGAAAGAAAAAAGAAGAGAGAAAAGGGAGAGAGAAAAAGAAAAAAAAAGAAAGAAGAAAAAAAAGAGAGAAAAAAAGGGAGAAAAAAGAGAGAAAAAAGAAGAGGAGAAAAAAAAGAAAAAAAAAGGAAAAAAAAAAGAAGAAGAGGAAAAGAAAAGAAAGAAGAAGGGAAAAGAGCAAGGGAAGAATAAAAGCCAAGAAGAAGGGGGAACGCCCCCCCACTTCCAGTCATCGCCCCGTATCAGCGGAGATACTAAAAAAGTAAACAAACTCTTATCTCCTTCCTCCCCGGGCGGTGTGTACCCCTTTGGTTTGGACCTTCCATCCAGGCCATTGACTAAATAAACTCTTCTCTCTGTCCTCCCCGGGCGGTGAGTACCCCTTTGGTTTGGACCTTCCGTCCAGGCCATTGACTAAACAGACTCTTCTCTCCGTCCTCCCCGGGTGGTGAGTACCCGTTTGGTTTGGACCTTCCGTCCAGGCCATCGACTAAACAAACTCTTCTCTCCGTCCCCTCCGAGCGATGAGAAACCCAGTCTCTGACCAAGGCTCCCCGCCTGAGGCCAGTGCGCGGTTCCAACATTATGGCGAGGCCGGTGAGTCACCCATTTGGTATGGTGGAGTGGTTCCCTCGTCCTCCCCCTCGGAGGGCGAGCACTCTCCCGTGCCCTGACATGGGTTCCTACATGGTTCTCCCAGAGCGAATCACCGCGAAGATTTACACCCTGCCAATGTGTTTTGGCACAGCAAAAAGGAGGAAAGAGGAAGAAGAAGATAATATACACAGAAGAGAAGGTAGGAGAAAAGATATCCCCTGGGGTGAACGCACACTGAAAGGACATGCGAGGTAGTAAATGCTCTGTTCTATTCAAGAAAGATTAAACTACATGTGCTTCAGGGCATACCCCTGGGTTACATCTCAAAAAGAAAGAAGAAGAGAAGATAAAGGAGCAAGGGAGCGGCGCCTAGTCAGTGCCCCTCAAGATGTCCTCGAGAGGGAGGATTCCGACGCAAGGGAAGTTTGTCAGGTCGCGCAATCGACCCCTCCGTTCTTTGAGTCGGGCGAGCTCCGCCTCCATGGACGCCGTCTCGACCTGGGCGACGGCAAGAGCCTCGCCTTCCGTCTCGACCACTCTTTTGGCTTTGGCAAGGTCAGACCTAGCCACAGCAAGGTAGCTTTCCAGCTTCGTGACTCGGCTCTTGAGGGAGCGAACATTGCCCTGGCCTTCCCCTAGAGCCTTCCCATGGCGCTCTTCATCATGGCGCCGTGCCTCCAAGGTCTGTAAATACTCGTCTGCCTGGGCATCGAGGGCGGCGCATTCGTCGGGAGCCTGGGTCTCGAGGAACTCGCAACGTTTGACATACTTCAGCAGCAACAAGACCCGCCTCAACCATTCCCCCAGTGGACAGCCCAGCACTTGCAGTGCCCTGGTCAGCTGCGTCACTATGCTCTGCACCTCCCGGTATGACAAAGAAAGATCGACGAAGAGCATTGTCTACAGTGTTACCAACATCTGTCGGATCGACGCGCCTGACGAGGTGTGGCTGACTGAGGACACAGTCGGAGGGACTAAATCTACATAGCTGTCCACCTCGGCCCACAAATTAGCATCCACGACAACTGAAGAAGATGGAAGAGCAAGGGCCAAGTCCCCTGGCCGGCGCAGCTCGACCTAAAACCCCTGGCGGGTCATCGCCAGGGGAGTGGATAAGGCCATCGCTGAATCGCTTGGCGTCGCCACCGTCTCCCTGGATGAGGATGCAGGTGCCGCTGCTACAGGCAAAGGAGGGGCTTCGAGCAAAGCCGGGCCCGAAGCCATCGCTGGTCGACCCCTCTCCTGCTCCTGGGACCCCTCCATATACGCACGGAGTCCCGCAAATATCCTCTTCAAGAGCGGGTCCTCTACTTGGGCCGGGAGCTTTGGGAGAGGCGGAAGCGGAACCATCAGCTGGGGTATGCCTCCCGCTTGCACAAGTGCTGCGAGGCTCTCAGCCCCTGGGCCCGAGACCGGAGCCAGCCCCTCCACCGCTATCGGACCAATGCTCGGCCTTCGTTTGGCGACAGCCTTCCAGACACGGCTAGACGTCTCCCCTGGCGTCGGCATTACCTAATCATGGGAAGTGGAGTTAGCCACCTGCTACTTGGAATGAATCATGCAAGATCAAAAGGCGGGGAAGAATCATAAGGCCCACGTGCTTACCTCGACCACCAGGGCGGCGCCGCCTTCGGGCGCGATCTCCCCCTCCTCTAAAGGCTCGTCCGCCGTTCCAGGAGTACTTGAAGTCTCCGCGGCCGACTCCTGCTGAAGGGCTTCGAATAAAAGGGCTAGCTTGCCCAAGCCCGCATCGGCTCCCGTCGGGCGGTCGACCGGCATAGCTGGAGCGGCTTCCTCCACAGCCTCTGGCTCGATTGATCCCTGAAAATTCGGGCATTGCGAGAATGAAGTCAGTGGGCGACCACAGAAGGAGTCATGCGCGAATAAGCTCACACTTACGGCAGCCTCCTCCGTTAAGCTTAAAGAGCTAGCAAGGGAAGGGGCCTTGAAGATCGGCTCGGGTGGCTCAGACGTCTCAGACAAGCCCTCGCCAGAGGCCACTTCATCAGAAGAGTAGTCATAATCTACCTCTTCGCTCGACGAAGACTCAACTGCCACGGGTTCTTCCCTCGCTGGCAAGGGGGCCTCCGCCTCGAGATCGGCAATCGGCGCGTCCTCACGCGGGCTGGGCGAGGCTGGTACGCCAGACTTCAACCTCTTCCTCGCATACATGAGCGTCCCCGGGAGATGTAGGCGGGAGCCTAATAGCCCAATAACTGTCGCATCAGCGCCTGTCGCATAAAGGAAAAGATGAGTCATATCAAAGCCAATGGGTTCCTAAAGAATGGAGGAAGTCAATTAAATGGACAAAGATAAATACCCCCTTTAGCTTCTACAGCACGGGGCGGCTCACGGGTTTCCCCGACGGGCAATGCCTCCCCAGAGGCTGCAGCCGTGCCCTCGCCCGGGATCAGCACAGGTGTCGGCTCCCCCGTACCGCCAGAAAGAAAGAAAGGCAATTGTCATACGCACATACAAGGCCCGCCCCGGGAGGCAAATAAATCCCAAAGGACGTCAGCGGCCGGTGAACCTCACCAGCATTGTGACTCGGCTCAGTCCGGGTGACTTCAAACTCCTCGAAGGATAAAACGGGAGCCACCGGAGAGACAGTCGCCGGAGTCGGGGACCCCTCGGTCTGCCTTCGCTTCGCCGCTTTGGCGGTTGCCAACGCCTTCTTAACGGGCGACTTCGCCCGGTACCGCCCCTTGGCTTGCGACGGGGGAGTCAGAGTTGGCGCTGGAGTCACCTCGGCTGCGGCCGCAGTCTCAGCCATATCGGGGACAGGCACAAATGCTGGCTCCCCTACGTCAGGAAGGGGCGCAGGTGCAGGATCTTCCACGGCAGCTGCAACAAAAAGGAAGAAATGCTAGTGTGTAAAGCCCTTGCTCCAAAGTAAAGCCGGATGATGGGGACATCAAAGCAAGACCGTCCACATTTTGTTTGCATTTATGTTCTTTCATATTTGTATATATACCCTTGTGTTATATGGGTACGCAATTGTAGGTCTTAGTGGGTTTATATGTAAAATTCTAGTAGGGCCAAGCAAGGGGGCCCTCAGCCCTTTCCCATTGGTCCGAGTCACCCATGTGTGGCTGGTCAACCATCCTAGGTGGCCATCTAGAAGGGTAGAATGTCAATATGCCACATGGGAGACAAAGGGATTACAAACTCCAAGGTAGGTTACCAACCTTCACCTACCAAACCCCTTGGTCAAGGGGGCGCCCCTCTCCCCTTAATATTTTATTTTATTTTATGTGTTGGTCACATTTAATCTAGGCCATTCATTCCCCTTCCCTAGATCCAATGGTGGATATTGGATTTGATATGTAACCTATAAAACTTGTATTTTTTCCATTTGGATGAATTAATGAAGAGAAAATTGTTGGAAAACCAAGAGTGCTTCTTGCGCCCCTCCCCTCTCCCCTGGTGTTCTTCCCCCTCAACCCCAATTCTAGAGTGGATCTACCTTCTATCATCTCTTCTCTATCTCCGGTAATCATCGGTGCCACCACCGCCGCCGTTCCTGCCGCCATCGAGCCGCCACGAAGTCGTCTTCGGTATTCTATCCAACCAGGACAAAAGCATCTTCCCAGAATTCCGGCTCCCACCTCCCACCTCCCACCTCCTCTGGAGCTGTAATTTTCAGGAGTGGTTTCCCACTTGAATCCCTATCTTCACAAAAAAATTCAAACCAAAATTCCTCCTTTTGCTATTTTTCCATTTTCGGTCTTCAGGTCATCCCAGATCTGCCAGGATTCTGTCTACAGTGATAGCAACCCTGAGTTTCCCATTTGTTGACACATAAAATATATACGTATATATAATAATAAATGAGAGAAAAGAGGAAAAGAAAATAAATAATAACAATAATAATAAAAAAAGAGAGAAAATATATAGCGATAATAATAGAATAATAATAAAATGATAACACAAGTGATATAAATATTAATGCTAACATATTTTCATCTTATATCTCTTATTTTCCCAGGGATAAAGGGAAACGAAGGAGAAGCCCACGTCGAAAGCATCGGCGCCGATTGGTTCGTGGACCGAAGAAGGCCCAAGGCCCAGGTAGAAGCCACATACGTCGATACCTCCACGACCTAGGGCGCGCCGAGACTCAGGATCAAAGGATGAAGGAAGCGCGCCGATAAGAATAGGGTTTGACACCCCCTATATATAACACTCCAGCTCGATGAAACCAGAGGGGATCAGCGGCCAAAGAAAAAAAGAAAGGGGCGGCGTTAGAAGAAGAAAAAAAAAAGGAGATATCGAGAGGATAGCCAGAAACCCAAAAAAGAGAAAGAGAGAGCCCGAGGAAAAGGCGATCGAAGAAGCAAAGAGAAGATCTGAAGAGAAGGAAGAAGGGAAGGCTCCAGGTGGGCTGCTCCGGGGAGGGAGAGGAGTCAATGCTCCACCCTCCCCCATGGTTTTCTTTTCTTCTTCGTGTAATCCCGCCGAGTTTATCTCGATCTTTAGTTTTGGATGTAACCGGGATATCCCGATGTATATTCATCTCCCTTTCCCTCACTCCCTCCTTGTGGTCGGTGTTGGAATGATGTTATGAAATGAAATACTACCATGGCCCATTTGGGTGTCGATTGATTGATATATCTGCTCTATATCTTTCTATGTATATCTTTCATCAGGAATTTCTGATAGTTTAGACGCTCTCGGTTTCAGGATCTTTCTACGACTCTGTTCCTCGAAGAGGGATGAGGATAGGACCCCCACCCCTATCTAATGGATGATTGGGCTCTATTTCCTTCTCCCCTCCTGTCTCAATGGCAGATTCTCCCCATATAGTTCGAGTTTCCCCTCGAGCCCTTCATACAGTTCAGGAACCAGAGACATCAATCTCTTGGTTCCCTGAACTACCGAGCTCTGATAAACGACAATATCGATCCCTAGGTCCTCCATTCTAAGCCTTGAATGCTTGGGGCCTGGAGTCTCGGTGCTGAAAGTCCCTCCGTCGCCGGTTTTCAATGCCATTGGGTTCGTCCAGGGGATCAGAGACAGTCATCTCTTGATCCCCCAGACGGCTGACGGCAAACAGATAAAACCCTCACAGGATCTGGACGATGATCTCGATTCCCCCTACTGATCCTGCCTTACAATTCCCTTGGCATCCTCCTAACAGAAGCCCCCATGAAAGCCCCCTTTTCTGTGCTCCAGATCTTGCCTTAACCTGAGCCAGAAATCTCAAGAAACCCCCAAACAGAGCATCGTTTTTGAGCTCTGGAAACCCTGAAATCTCGTAGCATTCCACCTTCTCGGCGTGCTAAATTCCCCGCCGAAAACCCCTCAGCCGAGAGGCCTCCCTCTCCTGCTAAACGACGAAAAAACCTATTTCAAACCCTTCCACATGAGCCTCCCGGCACCAAGCTCCGGCGTGCCAATACCCCGCCGAAAACCCCTCAGCCGAGAGGCCTCCCTCTCTTGCTAAATGACAAAGAAACCAACAACCCCCCCTTGGCCATGAAACCCCTCTCCACATGACCTTCCCGGCCTGGGCTTCCCGGCGGCAGGTTCCCGGCGCGCTAACTAGCGCGCCGGGAAGCCTTGCGCCGAGAACCCCCCCCCCTTTTTTTGCCATTTAGGCCCAGGCCGAGAGCCTCTCCCGGTCACTTCATGGGCACGCCGAGAAGCCCCCCCCCCCCTTTGGCCACTTCATAGCGCGCCGAGAAGCCCCCCTTTGGCCACTTCATAGCGCGCCGAGAAGCCCATTTTTGCCCTGGCTGAGATCTTCCTCTCCTGGCCAACAGAAACCACGCCGAGAGCCCTCTCTCTTGGCCGATTCAACCCATGCCGATACCCCTGCTTCGGCCAGTGAAACCCAGACCAAGGTTCATCTCTGCACTATTATACTTCAACTCTTTAACCTCTCCATACATCCGTCGAGAGGATGCTTAGAGATCATCAGATACACCCTGAGGAGATACAGCAATGGGGAAGACCTCCCCTACATTCCTATGTCCCGAATTGGATTCACATGTAACCCCGCAGGTTCGGCGGACCTTGTCTTTGCAAGGGTTTCGTCGACCTCCGAGACGAGGAATAGTGATCGATGATAGAGACATGTACAGTCTCCTTGAGCCTTAGTGCTCCCTTGCTTTTCGGCTTTCATCCCAGCACTCTGTGGATGTCAGCCTATATCATCCCCTGGCAGATGCTAAATCCAGGGGAGGTGCTGCCGAAATTCTCTCAAGATGATAAAGTCAACATTGAACTGCACCGATAACTGACACAAATGTTGTTACTGAATCTTAAATCCGAATTTTGTTCCGGGGGCTCCGCCCCCGGAAACCCCCGCAAGGGGCGCAGCCTATATCGATCCCCGCGACCTGACCACGCAGGTCGATCCGCGTGCGAGGGCGCAACCTTGAGCCTTCGCTCACTTTCCGTCGTCCCGCATCGGGTTCATGAATAACCCCTTTAGCTCGGGAGGGCTCTGCCACTGCATGAGTTCCACCAGCTTCTACAGGGAATATCAAACATTGCCCCATGGCAGATAAGCGATTCGGGAAGTTCAACACTTCTCTCTTTCGGCTTTCATCCCGGCACTCCGTGGGTGATAGTCTATTTCCCCCTGGGCATGATCCAGATTAAGGGGAAATGCTGTCGAAATACTGATCGATGTTTTAAACCTCATCACGGTCGCGGCTCAGGCTACCTATGATTGGGATCCTCCTTCCCCCCTTAACCCCGGGCTTTGAACCGCTGACTTAACGATATCATCTGTTTCTATGGCTGATGTTATTATCTTGCCCGCCTTCACGGCTCTGGTATGAAGTTCAATTTGCACACATGAATATATGTTTGCCTCTCGAGGCCTCCTATTTTTGGCGTTTAATCAAGGGTTGTCTTCCTCAGGGAGGACGTAATTAACGTCATAGCGTTCAGGGTATGACGGACTTCTAGTCCAGACACGATCACTTACAATCGACTGACCAAGTCAGATCGAGCGCACAATAAAAATCGTCACACATGTGACTGGCACGCCAATAAATCAATAAATAAATAAAATAAATAAATAAATAAATAAAATCCGCGTCCACACCATATCCGGACCTTGTTTTTATTTTTTTTGGAGCCCCCAATTTTATTGGGATTTCTTTCCACCATCCTATCTACCACCAATATTTTGTGGAATTTTGAAAGCTCATTTCATATTTTTAGAAATTCTCTTTCCGGACCATCTATAGTTCTATCAGCCTGTTTCCAGATCCAACCACAAGTCAGTCCAAAATTCATAACAAATCGTAGCCTCCACCAATCCTTCCACAAAAATTATTTCCGTTTTCCTTGTTCAAACCTATACAACTGTGGTGAAGAGCTCAGGAGCTGAATCGGACGTCTACCTGGCGGTCAAAGGCAACTCTCAGGAAAGTTCCCTGCTGATCTGAGAGTTCGGGTACTGTACAACAGCAACTTCGAAAATAGTTAAGGCCCAGATCCGTGAAGATCCAGCTTCTATGTCTAGTCCTATTTTGAAGTATTTCGAGAGAGCTTTCCAACGGTACCTCCTGATCGTCGATCCGACATCGGGATTGGTCGCAGCGAGTGATCTCATCGGGTCGGGCGCTGAAAGATAGTACCGACAGATCCGTGGCCGGTTATTCCGACCGGTGCCGAACGGAGCCGCCCGGCCTCCAGTCGACGGTCCAGCATGCCGCCATCCCAGGGAGCACTTGTCCAAGCGTCCCCACTACAACGGTGCCACCGGGCCCCACACGGCCTCTCCGGACAGCACGTGGGCCCCACGGTCGCGAGTACGTGTGCTGCCGAAGCTACGCGAGAAGCCGCCCGTCAACCCGAAATCGGTCCTCCCGGACCCGCTTGTGTAGCCCTTTACCTCCCTGCGTGGAGTGGACAGTGATTCATTGCTGTAACAATCGTGTATTATCGTTCCGGGAGTACGAGTTTCGGCCGGGTCCGTCTTCCCCACGCCGAGCGCGTGGAGGTATCGTATTCGCTCCTACACTTGGCATTTACTTTATTTCATATATATTTGTTTATGTCGCTGCTAGAGAGCATGTTTTAGGTCCGTTAGCTCGCTATATTTTCATATCACCGCTGCTGCGAGAGAGAGCGTGACCATCCCGTGACCCGATCCGGGCACAAGAGAGAGCCGACCACCCTAGATCACTGTCGGTTTCTCAACCGCGCATGTCCGATGCTTCCCTCGTTAAGGGACAATCACGAGCTTGTCTAGAGTCTGAGGATTGCATATTCATTCGGAGTCAAGTCCGTGGTCTCGTCCCGCATCAGTTTGGTATCAGAGCGAGTTTGAGTCTAGGGTGTCTAAAAATAAAAAAAAGTGTCATTTACGTCTAGTCATTAGTCATTGTCCAAGTCGTGTTTGGGTCATCATTGTTTTAAAACAAAAAAAAGTGTCTTTTTGCATCGCATCCCAATAACCCGGTATATCAAAAGGTGTTGTCCGAACGTTAGGCTACGCCTATCGGGAAGGCCGCACACTTGCGCGACTGATCTTCGGATCGGTTAACTCCGCCACGTACCGAGTCTTGGTGTCTTATCCTTAGTGTGCATGCATCCCAACCTTGCATAGTCGGTCTAGTGTCTTGTTCAAATGGCCTTGCATATCCATTCCTAGGGATCCATTCCCATATTTTGGTAACAATGGCCAACCCATGTCAACCCGTCCAAGGCGATAGGTTCGTGTCCGAGTACATTCGGGACTATGATAAGTACCGGATGGAATATGGAGTTGGAGAGGATAGCATCACGACTGCCTTAGAGTTCCGGGAAGGTTTACGGTTTCACTTCCAAATTGAATGCCTTGTCCGCGACACATTCTCTCTGGCACAGGCCTATAAGGTCGCTCTAGAGGTTGAACCATTTGAGTCTAGATTTTCTCGCTCTAGAGGTCGAACCCTTTGGCAAGCATCTACCTCCCAACCGAGTCCCGATCCGGTCGGACCGCCTACACCATGGCCTTCCCCACCTCAGTCGGGGCACCCCTTCCCTACAGCTCCAATGCCATCTACTTCCGATCTTCATTCGGGACCTTCTTCTTTGGAGCTACCAAAGCTCGAGCCACCCGTGTTTCTAGCGGGTACGCTTTTCGTAACCGAGCCGCTTCTTAGTTGGCTCAAGGATGGCTTGGTCCCACATCCCTTCCCATCCATAGACCCCACCTTACCTTTAGTGCCGATCAACTCATTCCATACCACATTTTGATCTAGTCACCATGTTGACACGTTGTACGATCTTGTCATGGGATTAGATTCACAATGGAAGTTGACGCATCTTTTGGCCCGAGGCTTTGACCAACCCACGAGTCGTAGCTTCACCCACCCCGCCTTAGGGTCCATTACCTCCGCATACACCGTGGGTTGTGTCACCACGGAGGTTCTTCTACTTCTCCCGCTACCGGACAAGCCCGACTTTGTTACTTTTCTTCCGAGGGAGGAGTCATATCTCTTATGCACGGTCCCATCTACCACGATGGATGGAGGTGATCAACACCTTCATGAATTTCACCCATGGGACTATGTAATGAAGAAATCAAAGGGTCACACGTTCTTGGACCCATTCGACCCCTTCTCTAGTGGGCCTAGTGATCCATCACTTTCATTCTACCTTGTCGGGGAAGTCCACTTTCATACCCCTTTCCTACGGGTCGGGTCCTCCATACCCACCAAGCCAGTCCACAATACACCTACACCTGGCTCTTCCACACCCGGCTTTCCTAGCCCTCTCAAGTCTCCCAAATCCAAAGGGCCGTCCATGCATGACTGGGTCATACTTGGACATTTAGGTGTACCCCATGCCACCCATCTCCGGTTATGTCAAATGCATGCATGGCACACATTCGGGTGTCCTGGTCCGCCGTCACCCATGTACGGGTCGGACTAACATTAGGTGTGTCTAGGGTCATAGATGAGTCGGTGTGTTTTTTTCTTTGTGTGGTATGTCTGTCTGCATGTGTCTTGTGTAAGCTCGTTGTCGATCTCTTATGAGTAAGAGGCGAGTGGACTCGCTAGATGAGTATGGGATCGGTTCTACATCTATACCCGGATCAGTCACCTACAGGGACTCAGCGGTGATTCCTAGTGAGTCTTCGAGCCGCCCCCTCCCATTTTGAGAGTGCCTCACCTGGAGTGTCCACCTCTAGCCCACAACAGCTTGTGCATATCGGGTATATATGGAATGTGCAGGTGACGGTCACTTGGAGTGGAGCATACCAGCGTTACTTGGCACGGTGATGGATCCGCCGGAGTACTCGAGCATCCATACCCCTACTCGACGGGGTCGAGTTCCTCCCACCCAGGGAGAATTGATGGGGACATCAAAGCAAGACCGTCCACATTTTGTTTGCATTTATGTCCTTTCATATTTGTATATTTACCCTTGTGTTATATGGGTAAGCAATTGTAGGTCTTAGTGGGTTTATATGTAAAATTCCAGTAGGCCCAAGCAAGGGGGGTCCTCAGCCCTTTCCCATTGGTCCATGTCACCCATGTGGGGCTGGTCAACCATCCTAGGTGGCCATCTAGAAGGGTTGAATGTCAATATGCCACATGGGAGACAAAGGGATTACAAAGTCCAAGGTAGGTTACCTACCTTCACCTACCAAACCCCTTGGTCAAGGGGGCGCCCCTCTCCGCTTAATATTTTATTTTATTTTGTGTGTTGGTCAAATTTAATCTAGGCCATTCATTCCCCTTCCATAGATCCAATGGTGGACATTGGATTTGATATGTAACCTATAAAACTTGTATTTTTTTCCATTTGGATGAATTAATGAAGAGAAAATTGTTGGAAAACTAAGAGTACTTCTTGTGCCCCTCCCCTCTCCCCTGGTGTTCTTCCTCTTCAACCCCAATTCTAGAGTGGATCTACCTTCTATCATCTCTTCTCTATCTCCGGTAATCATCGGTGCCGCCGCCGCCGCCGTTCGTGCCGCTATCGAGCCGCCACAAAGTCGTCTTCGGTATTCTGTCCATCCAGGACAGAAGCATCTTCCCCGAATTCCGGCTCCCACCTCCCACCTCCTCTGGAGCTGTAATTTTCAGGAGTGGTTCCCCTCTCGAACCCCTATCTTCACAAAAAATTTAAACAAAAATTCCTTCTTTTGCTATTTTTCCATTTTCGGTCTTCAGGTCATCCCAGATCTGCCAGGATTCTATCTACAGTGACAGCAACCCTGAGTTTCCCATATCTGGACCTTGTTTTTATTTTTCTTGGAGTCCCCAATTTTATTGGGATTTCTTTCTACCTTCCTCTCTATCACCAATTTTTCATGGAATTTTGAAAGCTCATTTCATATTTTTAGAAATTCCCTTTCCAGACCATCTACAGTTCTATCAGCCTGTTTCCAGATCCAACCACCAGTCAGTTAAAAATCCATAACAAATCGTAGCCTCCACCAATCCTTCCACAAAAATTATTTCCGTTTTCCTTGTTTAAACCTCTACAATATTGGTGAAGAGATCAGGAGCTGAATCGGACGTCTACCTCACGGTCAAAGGCAACTCTCAGGAACATTCCATGCTGATCTGAGAGTTCGGGTACTGTACAATAGCGGCTTCGAAAATAGTTAAGGCCCAGATCCGTGAAGATCCAGCTTCTCTCTCTAGTCCTATTTTGAAGGATTTCGAGAGAGCTTTCCAACGGTACCTCCTGATCATTGATCCGACATTGGGATTGGTTGCAGAGAGTGATCTCGTCGGGTCGCGCGCTGAAATATAGAACCGGCAGATCCGTGGCCGGTTATTCCGACAGGTGCCGAATGGAGCCGCCCGACCTCCGGTCGACGGTCCAACGTGCCGCCATTCCAGGGAGCGCTTCCCCAAGCGTCCCCACTATAACGGTGCCACCGGGCCCCACACGGCCCCTCCGGACAACACGTGGGCCCCACGGTCGCGAGTACGTGTGCTGTCGAAGCTACGCGAGAAGCCGCCCGTCAACCCGAAATCGGTCCTCCTGGACCCACTTGTGTAGCCCTTTACCTCCCTGTGTTGAGTGGGCAGTGATTCATTGCTGTAACAATCGTGTATTATCGTTCCAGGAGTACGAGTTTCGGCCGGGTCCGTCTTCCCCACGCCGAGCACGTGGAGGTATCGTATTCGCACCTACACTTGGCATTTGCTTTATTTCATATTTTTTTTTTTATGCCGCTGCTAGAGAGCATGTTTTAAGTCCGTTAGCTCACTATATTTTCATATCGCCGCTGCTGCGAGAGAGAGCGTGACCATCCCGTGACTCGATCTGGGCACAAGAGAGAGCCGACCACCCTAGATCACTGCCGGTTTCTCAACCGCGCACGTCCGACGCTTCCCTCGTTAAGGGATAATCACGAGCTTGTCTAGAGTCCGAGGATTGCATATTCATTCGGAGTCGAGTCCGTGGTCTCGTCTCGCATCACCGGACCCTGCAGGATACGAAGGGCGAGAGATTCTAACCAGCGCTGCCCCGGCTCTGCCCGGGCAGCTTCAAACTCCTCGAAGGAGGGAATCCTTAGTGCCGGAGGAGTAGTCGCCGAAGCCTTAGCCACCTCCATTTTCTTGCGCTTTGCCTCTCGCCGCCCGGCCACCTTGGCGGCATCCACTGCCTTCTTCACGGGCAACTTTGCCCGAGACCTTTTCACAGCCTTGGGCAGGGGAGCCGTGGTCGGAGCTGGTAGTGCCGCCTCAAAATAATCGGGCTTCTGGACCAGTCGAAGGAGATTCTGATATGTCGCCATCTGTGCACTGCCAGGGTGGTCTATTATGAAGAACAAATATATACACATATGATTAGCATCCGATAATTTGCTAAGGTCGCAGCAATGAGAATTAAAAGAAGTGGAAAGGTTAAATACCGTGAGGATCGGTATACAACTGAAGCATTATCGGCCAGTAACTCAGGGACGGCTCCTTGTCCCGACGCGCACCTCTCGGATGAGCCAGCACACGTCTTCAATCTTCTGGCAGCGATCAGTGAGAGCAGTCAAGTCCGCATGCTTCTTCGACGAGAGGTGGTAGAAAAGATTGAAGTGGTCCTTGCCCCACCCGTCGGCATAATAATATGAGACCTGCAGGCACTTGCCCAGAATGACGGCCGTCTGATCCTCGATCTTCAGCCCATTCACCCGGAGGAGGACATATAGCCACGTAGTGTCCTTATAATTTTCGGGTTTTCTCTCCTCCCGCCTCATGAACGTGCGGTATGGGCATGTCGGGTCTCTCTCCGGGCGCCAGCTCTTGGCGGGAGTGCCCTCCTCTTCCATGGGGAGCGGATAATTGATGAGCTACAGACGGTCACTCCCTATCCGGCAAAGGTCCCTCAGGGTCTTCTTGTAGTTATCCTTCGCCACCGGAGGTAGCTCCACTTTTGGTGTCGGCGTCGCTTCCCGAGCTTCTCGGCGAGCGGCCAGATATGCCGCCACCTCCTTCTCCTGCCTATTCTTGAGTCGAAGGAGATGCTCCGGGTCAATATCGAGTACCGGTACCGGCTGCCTGCTCAGAAACTTCCTCTCTGCTCCGTCCTAGCAATCGGTCTTGTGCAGTCGATAAAAGGTTGTCCGGGCGTTCCACCACTTTATATACTCCGGGGTCACCCGAGGAATACGGCCGGGGGACGGCACCCTGAAGGTCGCAGAGTCTGCTCGGTGGAAGAAGTCCCACCAGCTTCTGGCATGCTCGGCAGTGGAACTCCCTCGAAGATTTCGAGAAGGCAAGCCGAACTGTGCATGATAGACAGAGATATGCTGGTCATATCCGAAATTTCGGCCGAACCGGAATGGGTAATATGGTTCCAGCAACAAGCTTTTCCCCCTTCCTGAACGCCAGCACGCTCGGGCGGATGGATAACGCCCAATCCCTGAGCTCGGGCTCCAGCAGCGGCCGGACCACAGTCTCCTGGCTGATCGGGTGGATATACTTTTCCACCTGGTCATCTTTGCATTCCCTCTTGTTGTTCACCAGGGGACTAGAATGTGCGGCCAATGCCCAGAAGTGGCTGGTGCCAGCCGCATCTCGCTGAACCGTCGTCAGCCGGCCCCGAATGTCATACAGTCGCAGGGAAGTAGAGCCTGGCTCTACGCTGGCGAACTCCAACATCCTCGGCACTAGCCCCCAGTCCTGCAGAGTGCGAGGGGCGAACTCCAGAAACAACGAGCAGACCCACGCATTGAAGAAATGCAGCGGGCACACGTATCAGGCCTGCCTCGGGAATTGGTGAGTGCTAATGTCCCCCAGCGCCTTATATATCAAGCAGAGAGTGGCCGGGCACAAGGAAAGCTTGACTCCCCACGCCAGTGGACAGGCCGGATAAATGGCGTCCGATTGAATAACTGTCTCATCCCCATATGGCATGGCAAATGAGCACAGCCAATATGTCAGATAGGCGGCACAGTGTGTCAACGGGTCAACCCCCATCGGATTGGGGCCACTCCGGCATCCCCTAGAAGGGATTCTCACATCGATTTTGGGCTTGGCGCGCTTCTTGCGAGCGACGGCGGTCCCGACGCATGGAAACTCTTCATACTGCTTCAACCCATCATAGAAATATTGCAGCCACAGGGTCAGGCGCACCCTCTTCCGGTCCCCACGGGGAGGCTGCCTCCCGCCGTGCGCCAGCTGGTATAGCTCCCGGTATGCCTTCATAAGATACCAGTACGAGTAGCCAAGGGAATAGTAGCCGTCCCCATTGGTCTCGTCCTTGATCAGGTCGGGAAGGCATACCTCTTCATAAGGCTCCCCGTCAATGGGCAAGCCGCTGAGCTAACTGAGGCTCCACAAATCAAGTGAAGTCTCACCCTCCGCCATATAGAAAGTGTTGGTCTCCGCGCTGAATACTTCTATCATGCCACAGTAGAGACCCTTGGAGATGGGGTAGCCGTACCGAGAGGCGTACACGCTGTGGTAAATGCCAACCCGGACCAGCAATGGGGCATAGTTGAACAACACGTACTCCGTAAACTCTACTGCCCCTTCCCGGAAGCTGTGAGTGTCCTGAAGCTTCAGCTCCCCGAACCAGCCCAGCGCCAGCTCGTACTTGAACCTGATGGCCAGGCATTCCAAGATAAATGGCTCCTCTCTGTAGCCCCATTTTAGGGGAGCCAAGAAGAGACAAAAACGGGGTGGCTCGCCCTGCACCCGCCCAGCAGACATATCCCACTTCGCTGGGGTAAACTGAGGTGCTCGCACCAATTTATCTTCGGCCGGTAGCACTCCTTCGATCCCCAGGACGGGCTTCCATTCCCGGGCCTCCCCCACCAAATACATCGGGATGTTCCTCGGGACACTGTACAACAAACTGTCGCGAGCCTACAAGATCACCTGCTCGACCTCCCGCACGGCCCGCAGCTCCCTCCTTTCCCGGGAGCGGAAGTACTTCAGAAAACGGATCAGATGCTTGTCCTTCGGGAAGTCCCTCCGATATTCACCAGTTCGATCGAAGGTAAAGCGATTCTCGACCCGAGAGAGCCGGTTATACCCCATTGTCTCGCCCTCAGACCCCGAGGACTCGGCTAGCACGGCTATTTTAGCATGCTCCCTATCCAGCTCCTCCACGTTGAGCCATGTGACGGTTGGCACTGGAGGCTGGGGAACAAGGTCGGCACCGACAGCGGCAGCACGAGTAGAAGAACCACTTGGGGCAGCCATTTATCTACAAAGAGGTAACAAACAGAAGATCAGAATAAGCCACGGGCAATGGGAAATGAAAACTGTAAAGGGGCTCTACTACAAGTAAAATAAATAAGACACTGCCAATTTCTGACGAAACTTCGACAGAGTTTCCCCCAGGCCAGAGGCGTAAGGGAAAACATGGGTGCACGCCCACAAGGAGTGACGGCCCCAACAAAGTCATGGTGGGCCCCGAGAGGCAACACCGGAAGTCCATCGATCGAGGAAGTCCCCCTGCCCGTATACTGCCTAAGGCCTTCCCCGACACACCCTAGGGCTGGCTTCGCCGGTACGCCCCCCTCGGCATCTTCCCCGGCACACCCCGGAGCGGCCTTCCCCGGCACACCCACGCGGGCCTTCGCCGGTGCGCCCGTGCCCTTCCCTGACACACCATGTGGCTGGCTTCGCCGGTACGCCCCCTCGGCATCTTCCCCGGCACACCCTGGAGCGGCTTTCCCCGGCACGCCTTGAGCACCCTTCGCCGGCACGCCCTGAGCCCCTTTCGCCGGTAAGCCTTGGAGTAGTTTTCCCCGGCACGCCCACCAGCGTCCTTCCTCGGCACACTTGGTGCCTTGCTAATCGGCACACCCGGCAAAGCTCCTCACCGGCACGCCACCCGCACCCTAGGCGCCGGCACGCTAGCGCCTTCCATCCCCGGTGCACCCCGAAGCTCCGTCTCCGGTACACGCCCTAGGCCTTGGCCCGGCACGGTCGAAGCCCTCCCCAACGGCACAACTGGTGGCCGTCCACGACGCCGGAGGCGGAGAAGGAGAAAGGGGAGAAAGAAAAGAACGGAGAAGGAGAATAAGAAGGAAGGGAGAGGGAAGAGACAGAAGAGAGAAGATGGGGAGCCTAGGGCTCCTCCGTCCCCCGAAGACGAAGAAGTAGGAGGAAGAGGAGGGGAGGAGGAGAAGAAGGGGGAGGCGAAGGAGGAAGAAGAAGAGGAGAACAGAGGGGGAAGGGGAAGGCCTCCACGGCGGTCGTCCTCTCACCCCAACGACGGCGGCGGCAGCGGTGATGACGGCGGCATCTGGAGACGGAGATGAAGAAGAAAAGAGAAGGGAGAGGGGAGGTTCATCTGCCGAAGAAAGAGAAAGAGAAAGAGGAGAAGGAGAATTCAAAGGGGGTGACCGTTCGAACCGCTCCCGCCCCCCTTTTATATGGAAAGAAAGAAAGAAGAAAAAAAAAGATAAAAGAAGGAGAAAAGGAAAAAGGAGGAGAAGAGAGAAAAAGGAAATAAAAGGGAGACGAGAGAAAAAAGGGGGAGGAAAGGAAAAGAAAAAGGAAACAAGTAAAGAAAAGAAAATTAATTACCAAATAAGTATGAATATATATATGTACATATATATGTACACACACCCGCTTATATATATATGTGTGAGTAAATAAGGCACAATAATAAGATGTCTTGGGGGAACGTTCCATCCCCACGATCCTGTGCGGACGGGCGTCCGTACAAGTGAAGACGACGTTACCCCCGCCCACTCCACCTCTGCAATGGCACCACTACCCTGCCAACAAACAAGTCCTTCCCTGGCACGTAGCCTCGTGCCTCAGCCACCTCCCATCATACAAAATCACCATCACGGGCCTTACGCCCGGATCGGCAGAACCTCTATCCTTGCGCAGGCATTCGTCCCTTGCCAGCGAATGAACCCCTTTCCAGCGCAAGGCTACGTGCCCTAGCCACCCGCTCCCCACAATATTGCCATTACGGACCTTACGTCCGAATCGGCAGAAATCCCTCCGTTGCGTTGGCATTATCTTCTTGCCGACGAAGGAACCATGTCTTTCGGCGCAAGGCTTCGAGCCCTAGCCAGCAATTACATATTACTCGCTCTTCAAAAAAAAGGGGGGGGGGGAAGAAAGAGGGGCTTAAAATAGAGGTGCCCCGCCGGACTTGCCCCTATACGGGGACAAGGGTAAAAATGGCAACAACTCGACTATGGCAAAAACCCGAAAGGGCGCTACAGGCAAAATCGGGTACCCCGCCGCGTGAAAACCCGAGAGGGCGCGTGGGCAAAAGCAAGAGGGGGGCCGGTGCCGGCGAAAACCCGAAAGGGCGCTTGTACCGGTAATGTGGTTCAAAAAAAAGGAGAGAAAAGAAAAGAGACAAAGAGACAAATAAACTATGTCAGTCCCCGGCACCCCGTCGGCACTGATGAAGAGACAAAGAGACCAACAAGCCATGTCAACTCCCGGCACCCCGTTGGCACTGACGAAGAGACAAAGAGACCAACAAACCATGTCAGTTCCCGACACCCCGTTGGCATTGATGAAGAGAAGAAGAGATGAATAAACTACATCAGTCCCCGGCACCCCGTCGGCACTGATGAAGAGACCAAGAGACAACAAACCAGGTCAGCTCCCGACACCCTGTCGGCACTGACAAAGAGACAAAAGACCAACAAACTGGGTCAGCTCCTGACACCCTGTCAGCGTTGACAAAGAGAACAAGAGACCAACATATCATGTCAGCCCACGGCACCCTGTCGGCGCTGACGAAGAGACCAAGAGCCAACAAACCACGTCAGCTCCCGACGCCCTGTCGGTACTGATGAAGAGAAGAAGAGATCAACAAACCAGGTCAGCTCCCGACACCCTGTCGGCACTGACAAAGAGACAAAGGGACCAACAAACCATGTCAGTTCTCGGCACCCTGTCGACACTGATTGTAACGCCCGGTAATTTTAGAATAAGAATAAATATATTGACAAATACATATTCTTACAAATAAGTATATAATATTTATTCAAATAAATATCCAAGTGATATTACTTTAGGCTAAATAAGAACCCAATTAATTATGAAAAAGATAGTTTATAATTTTACATATTCCTATACATAGTTAATAAAGGTGAACAAAAGAATCAAAGTAAATATCTTACCTAGGATCGAAACCTGTCTCTGATACCTAGGACAAGGACAAATAAAAGTTAAAGAAATTAAGGGGAATAAAGTCGCTAATGCACAACATAATTGAATTAAGAATCTTTAAATCTTGAAGAAAAGGTCAATTTATACATTTACTAATTTAGAAAAATTAATATTCCATATTCATTACATTATAAAGGGAGGATATATATATATATACGTGTAGACATGAGAATGTATTAATGTCTCATGCAATGGGGAATGCATTGACATTTGACGTATAGACTTATGATGTGTAGACTTTGCATCGTATAGACTTTGCATTGTATAGACTTGGGGTAATGAGATGCTCTGGAGTGTACAGACTTAGGAATTTAGGCTTGTAGAATGTAAAAACTTCAAGAATGCAAAGACTTTGATAATGTATAGAATTGTGTAGTAGGATGTATAGACTTCTGGAATGTATAGACCCCCGATTAATAATCAAGAATAAAAATATTCAAAATAAAATGATCAAGTTGTATAATATATATATATATAATTTCCACCCATTTTACATTAAGAATAAGTCAAAATGTAAATAACGCCTCTTATCAAGGCGTGACTTAAATAATTAACGCCTTTACCAAAGGCGTTAGTTTCAAAAGAGACGCCTGTACCAAAGGGCGTCAAATCTCAAAACACCTAAAGTGAATAAAAGGAAAGAATAATTAATGCCCCATTCCTGGTCGCAAATTGCAAAAGAAACGACACCATGTAAGGCGTCAATTAGAATTAACGCCCTAACCCAAGGCGTTAATTCCATTTATGTTCCGTTCGACCCAGGAGATTATCCAGGGTAAGTTTCTGGATTACTACGTGTTCGATTGATTATGGTAAGGACTCTATCACGGAAACTAGAGTTCTAATCAAATTCCAACCCTAAAGGATTCCTGGAACCCTATAAATACCCCTTCCAATCGAACCCTAATAGCTATTTTGTCGAAGGAAGGCCTACTGCTGTCTCGTGTGTGAAGAACATGTATGTTCTTCTTCCTTTTTATCTTCAGTCAGGGAAGCATGAAGAATATTAATGCTTCTTCCTCTTCTTTCCCTGTAGGTGGCCTGCCTCGTGAAGGTGTTCCTGTCTAGCTGAAGAACGTGGGTTCTTCATCAACATCATTTTCCCAGAAGACTCTGTTTAGAACAGAGTATCGTTTTCTCTTCACATCCTTCACGTTCCTTCACCCAGATCATCATCAGGTAGGTTTTCTCAAGAACTGTAGCCCAAACTAGCATAAAATGTATGATAATATCATCTGTTAATTCAGGTATATAGTGTTACTACGTTTTTGAAGTTTTCTATGAAATTTTGGAAAGAGGCGACCCTCTCTAGGGCGCTAATTCAAGTTCTGACGACTGACAGAAGAGTCGTCAATTCCACATAATTAATAAATACCCATGTTTAAAATTTAATATCTATGAAACCATGAATTTGATGTAATGCATGATCATATATATCGAATCCTGATATTTTCCTTGTCCTGACCATGTACCTTGTTTCCTGAAAATTTATTATCCTGGAAATTACCACTATTCATGTTAATCCTGGAAAAGAATGAATTAACGACCCCCAGTAGGTCGCCTTTTATGAACGTGACGCCCCGCACAAGGACACTATTTTAAATTAAAGACTTAGAATAAGTCGTTAAATCCCTGAAATTACTGGAAGTTATTAAATTCTGGAAAAAAGTAATTAACGACACAGTGTAAGTCGTTTCTTGGTGAAATAATGCCCATGGCTAAGTCATGTTTTATCAAAAATACAGAATTGGGTAAATTTCAGCAATAATAGAAATTAAAGATGGGACGACTGTTCCAGAAGTCGTCAAATAGTAAAGAAACGACCCACAAAAGGTCGTGAATTTATTAAGTAGTGACTTGTCTTAAGTCGCTAATTTCCTGTGTTATTATACTGTTTTCTGTGAACCGAGGGTTTCATATATGTATATATATATATATATATATATATATATATATATATATATATCGGCACTATATTCTATCCCGTGAATATAGTCCCATGTTCCACGATGTTTTACCAATTACCCCTCAATTCTCGGTGATAGATGAACCCTCCATCGGACATTCCGTTCCTTTGGACCGATAACTTTATCATAGAGATCTCCGTAAGTCTCCTCGTAGCCTTGGATTCCCTCAAGGCCGACCGAGCGGGTTGTACCATAAAAACCCTTTACACTATTTTGCCATGTCACTCTATAGAAACATGGTATACCGGCCCTCATGATATGCTATGTGGATATCATGAGAATATTCTTAATGGGATGTGGAAATCATGCCATTATTATGATGTTCTTGTGGACCTCAATTCTATATCAAATGACATGACCATCTATATATGGACACTTAATTGTCATGGTACCCAATTAGGGAACCAACTCCACCCAGTTTTATCGATACTCGTGTTTATATCATTATTATCCTCCTTATACATCAAGTTCAATTTTGAACTCTACTCTATCTTGAATATCCACAAGTTTTTTCTTGAAATTCCATATTGGCTATACTATAAAGTGGATATCTAGATCTATCTTTAATACTGTGCATATAAGGGCACGATCTGGTCCTGGGAGGAGCACCCAAAAGTACTAGTGCCCATGGGAGTTGTAATGATCACGGTGTCTAGCATTGCACCGAAGTACTTTCTCTTTTGATCTTTGACATTCCACACTCTCTCTTTCTTGCGTGCGTGACTCGACTTGCGTGACTTTACTAGCATGGCCCGACACGGGCAAAGTACTTGCGTGAAATAGTCAATAATCTATAAAGTCTCTCATGAATATTTCTTGTTTTACACGACGTGTTATTCTATTGATTAGTTATTTCTACATGCATAGCCATATTACATTTACATGTGATAAATTGTAATTACTTAAACCCATTTCTAGTTCCTGAGATATAATTCCTACTGAGCGTTCGCTCACCCAGTTTATTCCAACATTTTTCAGGTAATCAGGTGGCTAGCGAGACCGAGACTCACACGGGCGGGACAAGTGTGCAAGCGAGCTTCGGAAACTAGTGAACCCATGTCTTTTATCTTTCTTGAGTCTAGATAGTATTGTCTAGCTAAGTTAGCTTATCGTCTCTTATTCAGTTATCTTGTCTAAGTATGTTAGTATGTCGTTTCCTTCCTTTCCATTGTGATGGAGTCTTTAAGTTGGAAAACAAGTTCTTGTAGGAGACTTATATTGAAATAAGATTTTTATTACTTCTCCAAATTATTCGGTCTCATGCCATTGCTCTTGATCGTTCACGACTGTTTAACCGCCACGTTCCGAGCAAACGACACGTTCCGCTGCTATCGGCTCGGGGCATGATAGAGGTGGTATCAGAGCTTCGACTTTCATATCCTCTAGTTATTAGGTTCCAATAATAGGTCAAGTATCCTTGTCAGTCATATCAGAGCTTCGGCTTTCATATCCTCTAGTTATTAGGTTCCAATAATAGGTCAAGTATCCTTGTCAGTCATATCAGAGCTTCGGCTTTCAAATACATAGATCATTATGTCAAAGAGATAGGTTAAGTATCTTGTCGGTCATCCTATAGGAATTCCGTGAGAGATGGGCAGAACTTGGGGTTAAAGTTATAAAAGAAAGATAAGATATTTACATTTCTTTAACATTAATTCTTGAATCGATAAATTATCTCCCCACTTATCCTTGCAGGAACCTAGATAAAATGGAAGCATCTAAGCCAAGCTTTGTTCATGAGATGATCTTAGTAGATGTCCAAGCTTATGCGGACCTTGTCAGGAGAGTTCAGGTGCTAGAGAAAGCGGTGGAAGAAAAAGAAAGAGTTGAAGGGAAAGATCAAGCCCATGAGTCAGGAAAGTTCATCACTACCAAGAAAAGGATAAATGAGGGTGATATCTCACAAAGGTGTAAGAAATGCCAGAAATGTAAGAAGTGTAATAAGAAGGAAACTTCGACAGATCACTCGCAAGGTAAGTGTAAATCTTGTGGAAGATATGGTCACCAATCAAAAAAGTGTTGGTGGAGTTCGGGAGCGTGTCTGCGTTACGGGAGCTTAGATCATAAGATAGCGGAATGCCCTATTTTGACCAAGAAGCCTCCAAGAGGAGTTCAAGATTTAACCAAACTTGCCAAGAAAGAAGTTGTGGAAGGTACCCCTCACCCGTAATCCTAAACTAGCACTTTTCCCTACTTAAGATTTCTTCTGTATAAGCTCATAATAAGTTATAGCTAGTCTCTGTTGGGAATGGAAGATGATGTGAATTTGGGGACCAAATTCTTTTAAGTGGGGGAGGGTGTAACGCCCGGTAATTTTAGAATAAGAATAAATATATTGACAAATACATATTCTTACAAATAAGTATATAATGTTTATTCAAATAAATATTCAAGTGATATTACTTTAGGCTAAATAAGAACCCGATTAATTATGAAAAAGATAGTTTATATTTTTACATATTCCTATACATAGTTAATAAAGGTGAACAAAAGAATGAAAGTAAATATCTTACCTAGGATCGAAACCTGTCTCTGATACCTAGGACACGGACAAATAAAAGTTAAAGAAATTATGGGGAATAAAGTCCCCAATGCACAACATAATTGAATTAAGAATCTTTAAATATTGAAGAAAAGGTCAATTTATACTTTTACTAATTTAGCAAAATTAATATTCCATATTTATTACATTATAAAGGGAGGATATATATATATATATATATATATATATATATATATATTGATGCGGGATGAGACACGGACACGACAAGCTCGTGACTGCCCCTTAACGAGGGAAGCGTCGGACGTGCGCAGTTGAGAAACCGGCAGTGAGCTAGGGTGATCGGCTCTCTCGTGTGCCCGGATCGGGTCACGGGACGGTCTCGCACTCTCTCGCAGCAGCGGTAATGAATAGATAAAGCGAGCTAGATATCCCTACACATGCTCTCTAGCAGCGGCATAAACAAATATATATGAAGTAAGCAAAGTGCCAAGTAAGGGAACGAATGCGATACCTCCACGCGCTCGGCGTGGGGAAGACAGACCCGGCCGAAACTCGTACTCCCGGGACAATTAATACACCATATTACAGCAAATGAATTACTGTCCACTCCACACAGGGAGGTAAAGGGCTACACAAACGGGCCCGGGAGGACCGAATTCGGGTTGACGGGCGGCTTCTCGCGTCTCTTCGGCAGCACCCGAACTAGTGACGGTGGGACCCACGTGTTGTCCGGAGGGACCGTGCGGGACACGGTGTCACCACTATGGTGGGGACACTTGTGGAAGTGTTCCCTGGGCTGGCGGCACGTTGGTTTGCCGGCCGGAGGCCGGGCGGCTCCGTTCGTCACCTGTCGGAATGACCGGCCACGGACCTGCCGGTTCTATTTTCTGGCGTGCGCTCCGGCGAGAATGGACGCTGCGATCAGCCCCGACGTCGGAATGCGACGAGACTGGCGCCGTTGGAAAGATGCTTCGAAGGGCTTCAACCCAAGGTGATTACAGAAAAATAATCAAACCTGTACTTCTGATTGGCGAATTTTGAAGGTTGCTGTTGTACAGTTCCTGAAATCTCAGGTCAGCAGAGAACTTTCCTGTGGATTGCCTTTGACCGCGAGGTAAACGTCCGAATCTGGGGTTGTGTTCTTCAGAAAAGTTGTGGGAAATCAAGTTATGAAACCAGAAATATTTTTGGATCTGGATTTGATGGTGGTGGTGATTTGTTATGATTTTGGAAGTAGAGGGTGGTCGGATCTGGGATCTGACTGAAAACACTATAGTACAGGAAGAACACGAATTTCTAAAAATAGATAGAAGGCTGATAAAATATTAAGAAAATTTGTGGAGGTAGGGGGTGATGGAAAGAACTCCCAGTAAAATTGGGAGGGTTTGGACAAATCAAAAAAATGGTCGGAGGGGGAGAACTTAGAGGTTCTGTCACTATAGACAGAAACCTGGCAGATCTGGGATGACAGGTTGGACGAAAATGTAAAAATACTAAACGGTGGATTTTGGGCGTGAACATTTAGGTGGCACTTGGGATGCAAGGGTAGAACACACCATAAAAATTGCAGCTTGATATCTTCACGAGGTGGAGAGCAGATATTCAGACAAGAAGACTCTATCCAGGATGGACAGAACACCGAAGGCGGCTCCGCGGCGGCGTGATGGCGGCACGAACGGCGGCGGCGGCGGCACCGATGATCACCGGAGGTGGGGGGAAGGATATATCACTCTAGAATGGGGGTTGGGGATGAAGAAACCAGGGGGAGAGAGAGGAGAGGTCGAAATTCTCCAAGAGAGGGGTTCTTGCACAATGATTTTTTCACTTTCATTAATATTCAAATGGAAAATACAAGTATTTATATGCCTCCAATCTAATCCAATCTCCATCAGTGGATCTAGGGATGGGGAATGAATGGCCTAGATTAAATGTGACCAACACACACACAAAAAATAAAATAACCCAAGTGGGAGACAAGCTTGACATGGTAGGTAGCCTACCTTAGACTTTTTACTCCCTTTGTCTACCCATGTGGCATTTGACATTCAACCCTTCTAGATGGCCACCTAGGATGGTTGACCAGCCCCACATAGGTGACATGGACTAATGGGAAAGGGATGAGGGCCCCCTTGCTGGTCCTACTGTATAATTGCATAAAATCCCACACAATCCATGGGAATGACTCCTTGACTTATAAAGCCTTACATTTGCGTACATACTTTCCCAAGGATATAAACACAAACTAAAAGGACATAAATGTAAAAGAAAAAGTACATGCTCGGCGTCGATTCCCATCAACTCTCCCCGGGTGGGAGGAACTCGACCCCGTCGAGTAGGGGTATGGATGCTCGAGTACTCCGGTGGATCCGTCACCGTGCCAGGTAACGCGGGTACGCTCCACTCCAAGTGACCAGCACCTGCTCATTCCATATATACTCGATATGCACAAGCTGCTGTGGGCTAGAGGTGGACACTCCGGGTAGGGCACTCTCAAAAGAGAAGGAAGCGGCTCGAAGACTCACTAAGAATCACCGCTGTGTCCCAGTAGGTGACTGATCCGGGTATAGAGGTAGAACCGATCCCATACTCATCGAGTGAGGTGACTCGCTTCACACTCATAAGGGACTGACATCGACGAGCTTGCACAAGACACATGCAGACAAACATACGACACGCAAACCATGCAAACAAACCACACAAAGAAGAGACAATACGGACTCATGCATGACTCGAGGCAAACCTACTGCTAGTCCGACCCGTACATGGGTGGCGGTGGACTAGGACACCCGAATATGTGCCATGCATCCATGTTATGCAACTTGGAATGGATGGCATGAGGAACACCTATACGTCGGGTGTGGTTATGCGGTGATGGTCTTTTGAATGTGGGTGACTCGGGTGGTTTAGAAGGGCCGGGCGTAGGTGGATCGGGATTGGTGGATGTAGGTGGCCCATCCCGTGGGGAAGGGGCGTAAAAGTGGGCTTCCTTGAAGAGGTGAACTATATATGGAGGGTTTAA
Source organism: Amorphophallus konjac (assembly GCA_022559845.1). Lineage (NCBI taxonomy): Eukaryota > Viridiplantae > Streptophyta > Magnoliopsida > Alismatales > Araceae > Amorphophallus > Amorphophallus konjac. Next base: position 106,414,284 of record CM040129.1, on the reverse strand, counting down.
GGATCCACTAGGGAGTGGGTCGAAGGGATCAAAGAAGGTATGACCCCTTGTGGTGGGTTCCCACAAGTCACGGTTCCACGTGTAGAAGTTTTGAAGGTGTGGATAGTCACCTTCTTGAATTGTGACGGGTGGGACAGGGATCATAGGCAAGAAGTATGATTCCTCCCTCGGACAAAAGGGTATGAATTCGGGCCCATCCGGTAAGGGGAGGAGTAAGAGGACCTCCGTGGTGACACAACCCATGGTGCACTCGGAGGTAATGGACCCGAAGGCCGGATAGGTGAAGCTAAGACTAGCGGGTTGGTCAAAGCCTCGCGCCAAAAGATGCGTCAACTCCCATTGTGAATCTAATCCCATGACAAGATCGTCCAATGTGTCAACATGGTGACTAGATCGAAAGGTGGTATGGAATGAGTTAACTGGCACTAAAGGTAAGGTGGGGTCCATGGATGCAAAGGGATGTGGGATCAAGCCATCCTTGAGCCAACTAAAAAGTGGCTCGGCGATGTATAGCGTTCCCTTAAGAAACACGGTGGCTCGGGGTGAGACGGCTCCAAGCATAATGGTTCCGAATGTGGAGTGGGCCGCTGGGGTTGAGTGACTGGACATACGAGGGTGATCTTACCGGGTAGGTAAGGTGGGTATAAGGTGCAGGTCCTCTTGCCCCAGTCAAGATTGGCTCTTCGTTCTCCTAACCATGTTTGCCCTAAAATGATGCATGAACCAGCAAGTGTGCCGATCCTGCACCATGCGCCATCGGTGTAGAGAACAGAGCCGATCCTCTTATAGAACTCAACACAAGCAAAATCACCATCGCGGACAATCTCGCCTGTCTTGGAGAGAGACTCCACGATGTCAAGAGAAACCCAATTATCTGACTCCCTATCGGTTAAATGGAGTTCCGTTGTGGACCCGTTGGGTAGAGCGACTTTCATAGTGAGAGGGGTAAAACCAAAGGCTCGGTCCATGAGGACATTGACTTTGGCCACAAAGGTTGACCACTCGGATGTATGGTCTTGGGGAACGGCCATGGGTAGCGGATATGGACATGCATACACACGGTGACAAGACACTAGACCGACTATGCAAGTTTGGAATGCATGCACACTAAGGACCCTAGACGTAAACCAAGACTCGGTACGGGGCGGAGTTAATCGATCCGAAGATCACTCGCGCAAGTATGCGGCCTTCCCGATAGACGTAACCTAACGTTTGGACAACACCTTTTTATATACCGATTAATGGTATGCAAATGCAACTCCTAAGACCGACTTTGACACTTAGACTTAAATGACACTCTTTTTTTTTTTGGACACCCTAGACTCAACATGCTCTGATACCAAATTGATGCGGGACGAGACACGGACATGACAAGCTCGTGACTGCCCCTTAACGAGGGAAGCGTCGGACGTGCGCGGTTGAGAAACCGGCAGTGAGCTAGGGTGATCGGCTCTCTCGTGTGCCCGGATCGGGTCACGGGACGGTCTCGCACTCTCTCGCAGCAGCGGTAATGAATAGATAAAGCGAGCTAGATATCCCTAAACATGCTCTCTAGCAGCAGTATAAACAAATATATATGAAGTAAGCAAAGTTTTCACTTTCATTAATATTCAAATGGAAAATACAAGTATTTATATGCCTCCAATCTAATCCAATCTCCACCGTTGGATCTAGGGATGGGGAATGAATGGCCTAGATTAAATGTGACTAACATACACAAAAAAAATAAAATAACCCAAGTGGGAGACAAGCTTGACATTGTAGGTAGCCTACCTTAGACTTTTTACTCCATTTGTCTACCCATGTGGCATTTGACATTCAACCCTTCTAGATGGTCACCTAGGATGGTTGATCAGCCCCACATAGGTGACATGGATCAATGGGAAAGGGATGAGGGCCCCCTTGCTGGTCCTACTGTATAATTGCATAAAACCCCACACAATCCATGGGAATGACTCCTTGACTTATAAAGCCTTACATTTGCGTACATACTTTCCCAAGGATATAATACAAACTAAAAGGACATAAATGTAAAAGAAAAAGTACATGCTCGGTGTCGATTCCCATTATATATACACGTGTAGACATGAGAATGTATTAATGTCTCATGCAATGGGGAATGCAAAGACATTGGACGTATAGACTTATGATGTGTAGACTTTGCATCGTATAGACTTTGCATTGTATAGACTTGGGGTAATGAGATGCTCTGGAGTGTACAGACTTAGGAATTTAGGTTTGTAGAATGTAAAAACTTCAAGAATGCAAAGACTTTGATAATGTATAGACTTGTGTGGTAGGATGTATAGACTTCAGGAATGTATAGACCCACGATTAATAATCAAGAATAAAAATATTCAAAATAAAATGATCAAGTTGTATAATATATATATATATAATTTCCACCCATTTTACATTAAAGAATAAGTCAAAACGTAAATAACGCCTCTTATCAAGACGTGACTTAAATAATTAACGCCTTTACCTAAGGCGTTAGTTTCAAAAGAGACGCCTGTACCAAAGGGCGTCAAATCTCAAAACACCTAAAGTGAATAAAAGGAAAGAATAATTAACGCCCCATTCCTGGTCGCAAATTGCAAAAGAAACGACACCATGTAAGGCGTCAATTAGAATTAACGCCCTAACCCAAGGCGTTGATTCCATTTATGTTCCGTTCGACCCAGGAGATTATCCAGGGTAAGTTTCTGGATTACTACGTGTTCGATTGATTATGGTAAGGACTCTATCACGGAAACTAGAGTTCTAATCAAATTTCAACCCTAAAGGATTCCTGGAACCCTATAAATACCCCTTCCAATCGAACCCTAATAGCTATTTTGTCGAAGGAAGGCCTGCTGCTATCTCGTGTGTGAAGAACAGGTATGTTCTTCTTCCTTTTTATCTTCAGTCAGGGAAGCATGAAGAATATTAATGCTTCTTCCTCTTCTTTCCCTGTAGGTGGCCTGCCTCGTGAAGGTGTTCCTGTCTAGCTGAAGAACGTGGGTTCTTCATCAACATCGTTTTCCCAGAAGACTCTGTTTAGAACAGAGTATCATTTTCTCTTCACATCCTTCACGTTCCTTCACCCAGATCATCATCAGGTAGGTTTTCTCAAGAACTGTAGCCCAAACTAGCATAAAATGTATGATAATATCATCTGTTAGTTCATGCATATAGTGTTACTACGTTTTCGAAGTTTTCTGTGAAATTTTGGAAAGAGGCGACCCTCTCTAGGGCGCTAATTCAAGTTCTGACGACTGACAGAAGAGTCGTCAATTCCACATAATTAATAAATACCCATGTTTAAAATTTAATATCTATGAAACCATGAATTTGATGTAATGCATGATCATATATATCGAATCCTGATATTTTCCTTGTCCTGACCATGTACCTTGTTTCTTGAAAATTTATTATCCTGGAAATTACCACTATTCATGTTAATCCTGGAAAAGAATGAATTAACGACCCCCAGTAGGTCATCTTTTATGAACGTGACGCCCCGCACAAGGACGCTATTTTAAATTAAAGACTTAGAATAAGTCGTTAATTCCCTGAAATTATTGGAAGTTATTAAATTCTGGAAAAAAAGTAATTAACGACACAGTGCAAGTCGTTTCTTGGTGAAATAACGCCCCTGGCTAAGGCGCGTTTTATCAAAAATACAGAATTGGGTAAATTTCAGCAATAATAGAAATTAAAGATACGATGACTGTTCCAGAAGTCGTCAAATAGTAAAGAAACGACCCACAAAAGGTCGTGAATTTATTAAGTAGTGACTTGTCTTAAGTCGCTAATTTCCTGTGTTATTATACTATTTTCTGTGAACCGAGGGTTTCATATATATATATATATATATATATATATATATATATATATATATATATATATATATATATATATATATATATATATATCGGCACTATATTCCATCCCGTGAATATAGTCCCATGTTCCACGATGTTTTACCAATTACCCCTCAATTCTCGGTGATAGATGAACCCTCCATCGGACATTCCGTTCCTTTGGACCGATAACTTTATCATAGAGATCTCCGTAAGTCTCCTCGTAGCCTTGGATTCCCTCAAGGCCGACCGAGCGGGTTGTACCATAAAAACCCTTTACACTATTTTGCCATGTCACTCTATAGAAACATGGTATACCGGCCCTCATGATATGCTATGTGGATATCATGAGAATATTCTTAATGGGATGTGGAAATCATGCCATTATTATGATGTTCTTGTGGACCTCAATTCTATATCAAATGACATGACCATCTATATATGGACACTTAATTGTCATGGTACCCAATTAGGGAACCAACTCCACCCAGTTTTATCGATACTCGTGTTTATATCGTTATTATCGTCCTTATACATCAAGTTCAATTTTGAACTCTACTCTATCTTGAATATCCAGAAGCTTTTTCTTGAAATTACATATTGGCTATACTATAAAGTGGATGTCTAGATCTATCTTTAATGCTGTGCATATAAGGGCCCGATCTGGTCTTGGGAGGAGCACCCAAAAGTACTAGTGTCCATGGGAGTTGTAATGATCACGGCATCTAGCATTGCACCGAAGTACTTTCTCTTTTGATCTTTGACATTCCACACTCTCTCTTTCTTGTGTGCGTGACTCGACTTGCGTGACTTTACTAGCATGGCTCGACACGGGCAAAGTACTTGCGTGAAATAGCCAATAATCTATAAAGTCTCTCATGAATATTTCTTGTTTTACATGACGTGTTATTCTATTGATTAGTTATTTCTACATGCATAGCCATATTACATTTACATGTGATAAATTGTAATTACTTAAACCCATTGCTAGTTCCTGAGATATAATTCCTACTGAGCGTTCGCTCACCCAGTTTATTCCAATATTTTTCAGGTAATCAGGTGGCTAGCGAGACCGAGACTCACACGGGCGGGACAAGTGTGCAAGCGAGGTTCGGAAACTTGTGAACCCGTGTCTTTTATCTTTCTTGAGTCTAGATAGTATTGTCTAGCTAAATTAGCTTATCATCTCTTATTCAGTTATCTTGTCTAAGTATGTTAGTATGTCGTTTCCTTCCTTTCCATTGTGATGGAGTCTTTAAGTTGGAAAACAAGTTCTTGTAAGAGACTTATATTGAAATAAGATTTTTATTACTTCTCCAAATTATTCGGTCTCATGCCATTGCTCTTGATCGTTCACGACTGTTTAACTGCCACGTTCCGAGCAAACGACACGTTCCGCTGCTATCGGTTCGGGGCGTGACACTGATGAAGAGAAGAAGAGACCAACAAGCCACGTCAGTCCCCGGCACCCCGTCGGCCCTGACGAAGAGACAAAGAGACAAACATGATGTTTCAGTTCCTGACATCCTGTCGGCACTGATGAAGAGACAAAGAGACCAACATACTGCTTCAGTTCCCGGCATCTCGTCGGCCCTGATGAAGAGACAAAGAGACCAACATGTTGTTTCAGTTCCCGGCATCCCGTCGGCACTGATGAAGAGAAGAAGAGACAAGCATACCGCATCAGCTCTCGACACCCTGTCGGCGCCAACAGAGTAAAGAAGAGACAAGTACGCCCATGGGCACCGCCCGGCTCATCCTTCGCCTGCGCTACCCGTGGGTGGGGGACATTTGTGGACATGCAAAATTACACTATTGTATGTCCCAACTAGTCCAGCATCAACAACAACGTCAATTGAAGAGACTGTGAAGAAAGGAAGGCCATCCGGACTCTCTAAATACACACACAGCCGTGAAGCCGTCTCCGGAGTCATGACGGTGAAGAGAAATCAACCACCAAGAGCCCATAATTCATGGGCCTCGAAGAAAACCAGACGGACCATGACTCGGGCTCAGAACGGGCTCAGAAATGCACCCAGGGTGGCCTTCAGCGGCACACCCTCGACCTTCAATGGCACACCCTGGTGGCCTTCAGCGGCACAGCCCCAGGCCTTCAGCGGCACGCCCATTGAGAGCTTCAGCGGCACGCCCATTTGGGTCCCTCAGCGGCACGCCCATTTGGGTCCTTCAGCGGCACGCCCATTTGAGGCTTCAGCGGCACGCCTCCTTTGGCCCTCAGCGGCACACCTCCTTGGGCTTCCAGCGGCACGCTGCTTGCCCCTTCAACGGCACGCTTGGGCAGCCCTTCAGCGGCACGCCTTTTGCCCCCTTCAACGGCACGCTTGGGCAGCCCTTCAGCGGCACGGCCTTTGGCCCTCCCAGCGGCACACTTCTTGAGCCCGCCAGCGGCATAACGTTAAGGCATTTCAACGGCCGAACGACGTGATGCCCATGCCCTACGGATCTTAGGCGCGCAGTAAGCCGTCCGAGGTGTCAACCGGAGGTTGGGCCACACAGGCTACTCCCCTGACATCCAGGACGGGGGAAGTCAAACCCCATGATGACCCAGCACTTCCCGCCTCCGACTGCCGTGCTCAAGGGCTCCCGCTACTGGGAGTATAAAACCATTCCCATTCCGGTGAAGAGGGGAGAGGCCCACAGACAGAGAGGAGGCACACAGAGAAAAGAGAAGAACAGACACAGAGCCACATACGAGAAGAAGGGGAAGAGAGAAGAAAAGGGAGAGGGCTCTGGTGTGGAGTCTTCTGGCGACCACCAGGCAAAGAAAAGAGAGTAAGAGAGAGAGAGAGAGAGAGAGAGAGCTTGATGTAGTAGGAGAAGGTGGGGGAAAGAGAGTGGACGGTCGTCCCTGCTTTGATCCCCAACAGTTCCTCTTTTTTTGTCCCTTTTTCTCCCTCCCTGTTCTTTTATGCTTTGGTTTTCTTTCTTGTCTGTAGCCTTAGCTCGGGCATGCTTTGTAATGTATATGGACGGCTACGGCCTTTTGTTCCCCCATGAATGAAGATCATCCCCCCCTCAGTGGGTTTTCTTTTCGTCTCGTTGGTTTGGGCCACAGTGTGCTTGATCGTCTTTTCCTCCCCTTTCCGGTGTTTGTTTTCATCCCCCACGCCGGCGGTTTCCTCCAGATCCGGCGCCACCTTCAATGGTTTGAGGTCACGAACCTCCTCCTGTAAAGCCCGATGCCTTCACCCGTGCCTGCCCCTGTGAGCCTTCTCCCGTCCTGCCAGGGGTCCCTGTGGGTTCGATCGGTCTAACACCCCGCCCCCAATTAGCAGGTCAACCCTTTTGGAGCCTTGGCTAACCCCCTCTCCAGTACACCCTGTCCAGTCTTAGAGGTCTCCCGTCCGTCGTTTCCTCTGAGTTTTTCGAGGTTTTGTTAAGGTGTTACCGCTCTCGGGCGCCCACCTCCAACTGTCGGGTTCCGCCACTCCATGTGGGCGCGTTCCCTTTATCTCCCTTAGCCTCGGGTCAAGGGGAGATACTACCGAATTTTTGTTAGAAAATAACAAGACGTTAAAAGGCAAAAGGATGCAACAAACAAATGGGATAATAAATACACATCAAAAGACAACAAAAGCAACAAATAAATAGAACAACAAAAGATTGCAAGAAGAAGGAGAAAAGATTTGTATAAACTATGCAAAAAAATCAAAGAAAAGAAGAAAAGAAAAGCCTTAAAAATAAGAAGAAAAAAAGAGAGGAGTGGGCCTTCATCGGCATGCCTGTTCTAGCCTTCGTCGGTACACCCTATCAACCCTCCAGCGGCACACCCTAACAGCCCTTTAACGACACACCTCCTTGGCCCTTCAGCGGCACACTCCTCGTCACCCACTCCCTCTCTCTCACCACCTCATTTTCTCCCCTCGCCGGCACACGTCTCTCTCTCTCACCGTCTCACTCTCCCTCATCTATCTCTCCGTCTCACCTCTTCTTCCACCGTCTCTCCGAAGTGGAACCCAATGTACAGACTTGGCAGGTTGATACACGAACACAGCAACAAGCAATGTATAGACTTTGCGTGAAGGATTGCACAAATGCAGACAGTGAAGCATGTACATTGGAAATGGATGTTCAGACATGCCATGAACGAATGCATGGGCCTAATATGCTTGTGACAATAATGTACAGACTTTGAGCTGGCCAATGTAAGAGCTCCAGCAAATGGACAATGTACAGACTTTGAGCTGGCCAATGTATAGACTTTGAGCTGCAGCAAATGGACGATGTACATATTTTGAGCTGACCAATGTATAGACTTTGAGCTGCAGCAAATGGACAATGTACAGACTTTGAGATGGCCAACGTATAGACTTTGGGTTGCAGCAAATAGACAAAGTACAGACTTTGAGCTGAAGGATGTATAGACTTTGCGTGCTGGTTGCATAGACAATGTACAGACTTTGAGCTGAAGGATGTATACACTTTGTGTGCTGGTTGCATAGACAATGTACAGACTTTGAGCTGAAGGATGTATAGACTTTGTGTGTTGGTTGCATAGACAATGTACAGACTTTGAGCTGATGGACGTATAGACTTTGTATGCATGCAACCATCCGATGTACTGACTTGATGTTGCAGCAACCAGCCAGTGTATAGACTTTGGGCTGATGGGCGTACAGACTTTGTGTGCATGCAGACAGCCGATGTACAGACTTTGTATTGCAGGAACCAGCCAATGTGCAAACTATGAGCTGATGAATGTAGCCAATGTATAGACTTTGGGCTGATGAATGTACAGACTTTGTGTTGCAGTGAACAACCAATGTATAGACTTTGAGCCGATGAACCAGCCAATGTATAGACTTTTGTTTTGATGAATGCAGCCAATGTATAGACTTGGGGCCGATGAATGTACAGGCTTTGTGTTGCGGTAACCGGCCAATGTATAGACTTTGAGTTGCAGCAAATAGACAATGTACAGACTTTGAGCTGATGAATGTACAGACTTTGTGTGCAGCAACCAGCCGATGTACAGACTTCGTGTCGCAGCGACCAGCCAATGTATAGACTTTGGGCTGAGGGACGTACAGACTTCGTGTGTGCTAGCAACCAGTGTACAGACTTTGAGTTGCAGTAAATGGACAATGTACAGACTCTGCGTGTGTACTAGCAGCCAATGCACAGACTTTGAGTTGTAGCAAATGGATAATGTGCAGACTCTAGCAGACGATGTACAGACTTTGAGTTAGCCCGGCACGCTCCTCTCCTCCATTCGTCGGCGCTCTTTGGAATGTCTTCATCAGCATGCCACCCCCCCTTTCCTTCACCGGTACACTATCTGTGGGGTTCCCCGGCACGCTCCAAGCTACCCTCGCCGGCACGCTACCTGCTGTCCTCGCCGGCACACTCCTTCAGCCCCGCTTAACCCCCAAAACGGCCCACTCTTCATCCAAAAAAAACATGTAAAAATATATAATGATAATGATAATAATACTAACAAAAAAAATAACAAAAATCATGATAAATAAATAAACATGGATGCATAGTAAATAAATAAAAACATGTTAAAAAAATAATAATATAGATATATATAATCATAATAATAATAATAAGTAAAAAAAATCATCCGAAACAAATGCGTAAAGGGGAATAAACAGCACAAGATTATATGGTAAAAAAAATCCTAGATAAAAAATGGTAAAAATCCATATTGCAGCCATGTCTCTCTCCGTGACTCTACGTAGAAGGAACAATAATGTCGCCCTCTCAGGCCGGGCCCGAGTCTTGGGAATTGTCCCGACATGGCCAGGCTCCGACCTAGTCTTGGGCCGACATTCCAACCAGACTGGACCAGTTCTCAGGCCGGACCCCTTTCGAGTCATCATTAAAATTGCCGAATGCTCGGCAGACATTTGAATGGATTCATCCCGGCTTCCACCGCGTTTCTATCACGGACTTTTGTCCGAACATGAAAAGGGTCTATGAGCGACCGATATGACCCGTGGCCTGGAACCCAATGTGGATCCTGATGCGATTTATTCCTGTTTCTATCTTGCGCAGTTAGCATTACTCCTTTCGGCCGCAGGGCCCCTAATTTCGGCAATTAATCAAGGGTGTTCCCTCGTATGGGGGATGTAAACGACGTCATGACCTTTACGGCACGACGGGATCTGGTCCCGACACGAACCACACTATCGTCTGACGAAGTCAGGTCGAGCGCACCTTGGGCTCTTCGGAGCCCGAATTGATCGTCACTCCGGTGACTGGCACGCCCACGCACTCAATAGACTCTCCACGTCCAGAAGGCGAACTTTAGTGCATCCACAGGAGTGTGTTCCTCGGGAGTGAAGTTGTGGTTTCAGTCATTGTTTGCAATCTAAGTCTGCGTCTTGCTTCTGCAAGGGAAGCCTCACTCACGTTTGAGTGAGGGGTGGACATAGATCTGCTTGTGGCAGATCGAACCACCTAAAAATCTTGTTGTATATGGTTTGTCCTACGTGCCATCCTTATCTTCTACCACCTTCAGAGGTTGGCGCGTGAGCTAGTTCATTTCTCAACCTGATATAGTGCCAAGTGCTCGTTAGTATATCTATGTGAATCATTTTCTACTGTATCTGAATTAGGTTCTTGCCTGCTATGTGGTTCGCTGAGCTTGATGTCATCTAGCTGTTTGCGTTATTGCCTGTAGTGCAATTGATGTTATTGAGTGTTAAGTCTTTAAGCTTTGTCCTACGCAAATTGATTCAACTGGAGTGCTACATGCTTGTCATCATAGTGCATTGGTTTGATCATGTCTAGTCTGGTCAGTCTACTGCGTTTGCCTCGATCTGACCCTCAGAGGCACAGTCAGGAAGAAATGGGCCGAGTAGTCCAAGACTATTTCCACTGTCTAGGGAATTCATCCGTAGGACAGCAAAGGTTGCTTCGTGCCATGTGCGCCGAAGGAAAAGAAGAAGATGACGAATAAGAGATGATGCCGGGAGTCTCGTGTTCAGACTCCAATGAGCTCGAAGATGGCCAAAGGGCCGGATGTTCGAGGGGTGCCCTACAGCGGGGAGAAGAAGAAGAAAGAATATCAGTGTTCGATCGGTTGACATTCCCCAGTCATGCCAGAAGAAAAGTTTGCAGACAAAGAGGAAAATTGCAAGTCTTTGCTTGTAATATGGCTGGAGTTGCTGGAAGATATGGTGCCCTACCTGATCAGCCTGAAGAACTCGCCAGACTGGCTCAAAGACCTGGCCTCATAACCAAGCAAAGTCAGGCATCAAAGGAGAAACTCATGGCTGTTGATGATGCATCAAGAGTCACCACTTTAAATGTAAATGTGGTGACTTCAGAAGAAGAGGATGTGCCACTCATGAACCCAGGTGAGGGGACATCTGGTCGGGTGATAGACGATATACCTATGACTGCGTCTCTGGACCTAACCATCCTTATGATGTTTGAGAGATACCAACAGAAGATTGAAGCTCTTCAAAGGCAACTCGATGAAAAAAATGAACAAACTCCTGTCTCCAAGCATGCGGAGCCAGCAAGGGAAATTTCCAGTTCTGTTAAGGTGGTGATACCTGCTGTTTCCCACCAAGCAAGTCACGGGAAAGCTCCATGCCAGTCTCTCCCGCCACAGCCGACAATGCAGTCCTCTCCCTCAGGAGTGCAGCCGGGTTTACATGCCACTGTCATGACAACCCCCTTCACACAACAACAGGCGCACTTCTATCCAGAGACTGTCGATATTTCTATGGTAAACAAGTTGATGGTTGAAAGAATGATAGAGATGAAGCTGTCCGAGAGGACCGATGGTGATTATGGGATCTTTGACATATACCGGGTACCTTATCCTCCGCAATATGCTACGAAGAGATTACCCCCAGGCATTAACAAGCCACCAAAGTTTAACAAATTTAATGGGCAGGGCTCCCTGAGGGAACATATTGCTTACTATACAACGGTCATGGGAGACTTGGCCACTGATGAAGCTTACTTGCTGAAGTTCTTCGGCTCATCCCTTACGGGCTTGGCCTTTGAATGGTACTCCAGCTTACCTGCCGGGTCCATGACTGACTGGCCCGATATGTAGCGGAAGTTCCGCGAAAGATTCCATGTCACAGAAAGAGAGATCACAGTGGCGGAGTTATATTCCACCAGACAGAGGTAGAACGAAACAGCCCTGGACTATATCAAAAGATGGAGGAACCTTGCCATGAGATGCAAGCGGCCTCCATACCAAGAAGATGTTGTGCAGATATGCAAGCAGAACCTCAGGCAGAAAGTGCTTGAGAAGATGATCGGAACAGATATCAAGGCATTTGACCGTCTGAATAGTGTAGTTACAGAGGTCGAAACCTTCTTATCCAGACGTCCGGCCAACAACATTCCTGCTACTCAGAAAGGGAAGGCTGTTGAACGGCGATCAGCGCCGAATGTAGCAAATACTATTGATTTCAACACCTTTGACCAGAAAACGGCAAAGGCCAAAGCAACAACTACCCCTCCACCAGTAGAGGCAGCAGAGATAAAAGAAAAAGTCTCTTTGAGGAACAAGATCAGGAAGTTATATTCCTTTCCCAAGGAAAAGATAGGGCCTTTGTTTAACTGGGCATATAAATACAACAAAATAACATTGCCTGAGCCGAAGAGACCCAAAGATGCAGCCAAGAAGGATGATCCCCTATTCTGTCCATATCACAGGGCACTGGGGCACTCCATTGAAAATTGTTATGTCTTCAAAGACGTCATGGAAAGCATGATTAAGAAAGGTGAGCTCCAGATGGGAGAGCACCAGATGGATCCTCCACGCCCACATGAACCCCTAGTGATGAGACCAGCTGTCAATATGGTCTCCATATACCAACAATTGCCTGAAGAGGCTACTGAGACATGCACACAACACACATATGAGGCATGCTTTCTTACCCCCATCAAAGATCAGGTGGGATGGCAGATAGTACCAGTCAAGACCAAGAGATGGCCACTAGTCTCTGATGTGCCAGGGGCCTCCATTCGGGGTGTCACTCCAAAGCAACCCCCACCAGCAATGAACCCTGTGTGGCGCACTACAAAGTCACCACCAGTTATCCGAATATTCACTCCCAATCGGAGGAGGCAGACTCCCCTGCCAACACATGAGAAGACAAGCCCCGAGGTCAGGCGCTTGTAGTAATATATAAACCAGCTTGACGAATATGAGCAACCTAAGCAAAAGCCAATATTAGTGAAAGATCATGTCCTCTGGGAACAGCTGGAGGGATTGGCTATCGAAGAGAAGTCAGAAAAAGAACAGGGGAAAACTGAAGCCGACCTCTTTTGGGGGCACAAGCTAGCCGAGTCCAGGCGCAGGAAAAAGAATAAGCAAAGAAATAAGAAGAAAACAGTCACACTGTAGTGTAACACTCTATCAGTACTGTTTACCCTACCAGGGGAAGAAGATGAAGGGGAGTCTTCCACTCCATCACTAGAAGCAAATCAAGCCGAGGCTTTGACCTCAATGCATGTTACCCGCTCTGGGAGAAGGTGGGGACGTCTTCCTCCACCCAACCATAATATTATTTTCAGGGGTGAGCAACCCTATCAGATACCAGAGCCAGAAGTTTGGGGTATTGAGATCCCTCCCCCGTCAGGCCTCTATGCAAAGACGAAAGGGGGCGATGAGACCCTGTCGTTCCTTGAATTCCTCTCCATTCTGGAAGGCAAACAACCAGCTCCGAGTGCTGCTACAAAAGATAAAAACTCTCGGCAACCATCTACCACAATGATCAAAGAAAAAGATGAAGCAGGTGTCATCCTTCCTTCAGCGTCAAAAGCAACAGTCCCAACGGAGACTCCCTAGTAGTCCCCGCAGAAGAAAGGGCCAAGAGAAGGGCAAGCCATGCCGCAGGCACCACATGAGCCTCCGAAACCCCACTGGGCAGAGGAGATGCGATTCTCCAACGTCCGTGTGGGCAACCAAATTATGAAGATGCTGAAGAAACTCCCAACAAGGTTTTCTATATAAGAGATCCTCTCCTTGAGTGAAGAAGTTCGTCAAGCCATTATTGATGCACTACAGGCACCGGCCCAATATGAAGCTCTCTTGACAGAAGTTAACTCTGGACCAACTGTTACATTCACGGAGGATGATATGTTACTCCCTGACCCCAATCATAACAGGCCTCTGTATATGAGGGGGCATCTCAACTGCCAGCCACTGAGTCGGATCCTGATAGATCCAGGAGCTACTGTAAATATCCTGCCTTACTGCATCTACCAGAAGTACTACTTCGATCGGCACCTCACCAAGGTGAAAGATATGATAATTGCTGGCTTCAATCAGAAGTGCGAGACTCCACTCGGAGTGGCAGAATTCAACCTCACCTTGGGTGACTTCACTACCACCGTGCAATTCTATATGATAAACTCAAACACCACATACAAGGCTTTGCTGGGACGACCCTAGTTACATAGATACGGGATAGTACCCTCCACCCTACATCAATGTGTCAAATACTGCCACAATGGCAAAGAGGAAAGGGTGTTTGCAGATTTGCATCCCTTCGAAATTTATGAGTGCCACATGCTTAATGCACCATTCTATACAGAGGTCTCCCAAGGGGTGAATAAAAAAAAAGCTCATGTCGGCCAGAAGAAAGCAATGTCGGAACTGGATGAATGGTCCCCTCCACCACCCTCGGGTTACATGGAACAGCAAGAGGTCGCCCATGTCTCTCGGACTGGGGACTTTGCTAGAATTGCACCACCACCTGCCTACCCTGTCAAAGCAGATGATAACATAAAGGAGAAGCTCAACATTGTTGAAGTCCCGCCTGGACTATTCAGACCCATTCCAAGCCTGGAATGTCAGACAATGCAACCATTGAAGACTATGGAAGTTCCTCATTTCGGCGAACCCCCTACGGTGTTTTATCCGGGAGAGCCTTCCGATGGAAATGATGAAGACTATGTAATGTTGGAAGAGGCAGCTAACAGAATGGTGCCAATATCGAGTCTGGATTACACTACCCAACGGGTCTCCCAGATGTTTTCTAAAATACAAATGCCTTTACTGCAGCCCGTTGGCCAGAAGAAGCCATTCCAGAAGCTCTGGGATCCACCCAACAACAACAAAGAATTGTTGAAGATCACTCGGCATCCGGGGCTGGGCTATACTCTGCAGGAGTATTATGAGACGGAGGTAGATGTTATCTCAACCTACTTCACCCATGAAGATCCCTTCGAGGCAGACTATGACGATTACCCACCATATGGTGAAGAACTGATACAACACCCCAAAGGTGGCACTGAAACCCATGACAGTTATGAAGGCTCAAGGGAACAAGATGAAGTTACTCTATGCTAGTATTGGAGGGAACCTCTTTCCAAGGAAGATCTATTCCAAGATGAAGTCAGATTTGAGAAGGGAACACCTAAAGAAGATCAGGCTGATGAGAAAGAAAGGGATCGCCTGGAGTTTAAGCGCATACTGGAGGAAATCTGGGCCATGCAAGACCTAGCAGATCCAGTAGAAGAAATTTTGCCTACAGACCCTCAGGGGGCAGAAGACCCTATGTCGGGAACACAAGATGAGACACCAGAACAGCCGGTCAGAGCTGATCAAAACCTGGTGGAGGATCCGGTAATTCAGAAATGGAGCCAAGAAGCTCAGAGACAAGCTCCTCTAACCTTAGAGAGCTCGTCTAAATAAAGCCAGCAATCACTAACAGGGGACCTGGAGGCCCTGGAAGCTGAACAAGACTACATCAACGGAGGCTTCATCAACCTTGAAGAAGCTCCACCAGAAGTCAAAGACGGCGGTCAAGCTACCGTTGATGAACTGATAGAAGTGAACTTGGGGAGTGAAGGGGATCCAAGACCCACCTTCCTTAGTGCACTGTTGTCAGCAGAAGAACAAAAGCAGTATATACAATTTCTAAGGGAGTTCCAAGATTGTTTTGCCTGGACCTATAACGAGATGCCAGGATTGAGCCCCGATGTAGCCCAACATCTGCTGTCCATTGATCCGAGAGCAGAGCCTATAAAGCAGCCTTCCAGGCGAATGCGGCCCAAGCTGATCAATCAAATTAATGGGGAGGTCGACAAGCTCATTGATGTGGGGTTTGTTGAAGAAAACCAATATACAACATGGTTAGCAAATATAGTGCCCGTAAAAAAGAAAAATGGGCAGATCAGAATATGTGTCAACTTTCGGGACCTCAATAAAGCATGCCCGAAAGATGACTTCCATGTGCCAATCACTGAGGTGATGATAGATGCCACCACAGGCCATGAAGCCCTTTCAGATATGGATGGATCATCCAGATATAACCAAATTTGGATTGCTGAACAAGACAGGGTCCATACTGCTTTCCACACCCTAAAGGGGAATTCCATTATAAAAGAATGCCGTTCGGCCTCAAGAATGCCGGCGCTACATACCAAAGAGCCATGACGAAGATATTCGATGACTTGCTCTACAAGAAGGTGGAGTGCTACATTGATGATTTGGTGGTGAAGACCAAAAGAAAGGAAGACCATCTATAAGATTTGTGGGTGGTGTTTCAAAGGCTACGCCAATATGAGCTAAAAATGAACCCCATGAAATGCGCCTTCGGCGTGTCCAGCGGGAAATTCCTTGGGTTCATCGTCCGGCATAGGGGCATTGAGATTGATCCGTCCAAGATTAAAGCTATTCAAGAACTCCCTCCTCCGAGGAGTCTGTCGGAGCTGCGGTCCTTGCAAGGCCGGCTGGCGTACATTCGCCGATTTATTTCAAACCTGTCGGGTCGATGTCACCCTTTTCACATGCTAATGATGAAGGATATGCCGTTCTTCTGGGATGAAGAATGCCAAACAGCTTTTGAAAAGTTGAAAGAATATCTGAAAACCCCTCCGATGTTGGGAGCGCCGATTAAAGGAAGACCTCTGATTCTTTACATAGTGGCTACTCACTGTTCACTGGGGGCAATGCTAGCGCAAGTAAATGAAGAAGGCAAAGAGCAAGCTCTCTACTACCTTAGCAGAAGGTTAGTACGGACTGAGGAAAATTACACTTTTATAGAGAAGACCTGTCTGGCCCTGGTCTTCGCTGTCAAGAAGCTCCGGCATTACATGATGTCTCATGAAATCAAGTTGATATCTGGAGCAGACCCGCTCAAGTATATATTATCTCAGCCAGCACTCAAGGGACGACTCGGCAAATGGGCCGTCATCCTGATAGAATTTTACATCTCATATGTGTCTCAAAGAGCCATAAAAGGCCAGGCTGTGGCTGATTTCTTTGCGGCGCACCCTGCACCGGAAGATGTTCCATTAGAAGCTAAGCTCCCGGATGATGAGACACTTGAGGCATGTCAAGCCCAGTCGGTAATGTGGCACCTCTATTTTGATGGGGCATCAAGAACAGAAACTACCTCAGCTGGACAGGTCCGAGTCTGAGCAGGAGCTGGCATTGTTCTAAAGTCACCCGAAGATGAAGTGATGTACACTTCATGCTCAATAAACAAGCCTTGCACTAATAATGAAGCTGAGTATGAAGCTCTGATAATTGGCCTACAAATTGCACTTAGCATGGGAATCCGTATGCTCCAAGTGTTCGGTGACTCAATGCTGGTAGTAAAACAGATGCAGGGGGAGTTTGAAGTGCGGAAGCCAGAACTGAACCCCTACTACCAAAGAGCGTTGCGCCTGATGGCAAGCTTTCACCATGTCAAACTCTCACCATGTCAAACTCAACCATGTGGGCCGAGGAAATAATGCTCAGGCTGAAGCAAGTTCACTAGCAGTCATGCCAGATGAAACACTCAACATTGTTGTGATAAATCGGCGGCAAGTTCCCAGTGTATTAGAATTATACCCAGAAGAATATGAGGTCAATATAGCCGAAGAAACACGGGAGTCCGACTGGAGACAGCATTTGCTACAGTGGTTCCTCCATCAGCAGCTACCCAAAAGCAAAGAAGAAAGAATGAGACTCCTCCGGACTAAAGATTCCTATGAGCTCCGAAGTGAAACACTATTCCGAATCATGGTGGATGCTCGTAAGAAGATTCTACTCTGCTGCCTATCCACCAATGAAGCTTGGCAAGTGATCAAAGAGATACATGCAGGGACAGCTAGAGCACACCAAGATGGACCAAAGATGAAGATCAAAATCAAGAAACTAGGCTATTACTGGCCTACCATGTTTGAAGACTGTTGTCAGTTTGAAAAAACATGCTAGAAATGCCAGGAGCATGCTACCGTGCCTAGAAGGCCGCCTGCGCCCCTACATCCGACAGTTCCTAGCTCACCCTTCGCTCAGTGGGGGACTGGTGTGGTTGGACCTCTGCCAACATCTTCCAACATCTTCAGCTGGACACAAGTACATCTTGGCTATAACAGACTACTTCTCCAGATGGGCTGAAGCTATAGCACTCAGAGAAGTGACTGGTGAGCTGGTCGCCAGATTTATCAAGTAGAACATTATATTCCAGTTTGGTGCTCCTAATCGAATAATTTCTGACAATGGAAGCCATTTCAAAAACCAAAAAGTATATCGGCTCGCCGAGAAATACAAGATTGATTGGAGGACATCCACCCCCTACAATCCACAAGCAAATGGATTGGCTGAAGCCTTCAATAAAACCCTGTGCACCCTGCTAGCTAAGACTGTCAGCTCTAACAAGAAAGACTGGAGAGAAAAGATGTACGAAGCATTATGGGCGTATCGCACCGTCTACAAGACCCCCACAGGTTGTTCACCTTTCTCTTTGGTATACGGCTCCAAGGCAGTAGTCCCCATAGAGCTGGAAGTTCCATCACTCAGAGTCACAATTCAATATGGATTAGCCCGCGATGAGGAATCGAATATTGAAAGAAGATTCGAAGAATTGGCTGAGCTGGAAGGAAGATGCCTTTAGGCACAGAAGAATATCCAGGCATATCAAGCCCGCATGGCAAATGCCTTCAATAAACTCATCAAAGGGCGAGAGTTCAGGAAAGGTGACCTGGTTATGGTCAAGAAGAAAGAAGTCATGGCTTTCAATCCAAAGGGCAAGCTAGCTGTGAACTGGTTGGGTCCGTATGTGGTCCAAAGAGTCTATGAAAGCGGAGCCTATGTGGTTGTCAACCATCGGGGGGAAGTTCAATTCTCGCCGCTCAACGGGAAGCATCTGAAACTCTATCATGCTGCACCACTGCCCTGTGAGGGAGTGACAAATGATTGAACAAACAAGCCTCAACATGCAAGATGATGGTGATAAGAACTTCGAAGAACAATGAGGACTATGAGGATGGCCTAATCCTCCTTCATATAAATATCAGTCCGGACCGTCTGTCTGGGCCGATAATGGAAACTTTATCTCCTTTGCGTTGATATTAACCCCACATCAACGATGAGACAAATAGGTGAACGGCTTTGGGCCTAAGCCTCCTCTATATATATCAGTCCAGACCTTCCGTCTGGACCGATAAGGAAACTTTATCTCCTTTGTGTTGATGTTAACCCCACATCAACGATGAGACAAATAGGCAAACAGCTTTGGGCCTCAGCCTCCTTCATATAAATATCAGTCCGGACCTTCCGTCTGGGCCGATAATAAAAACCTTACCTCCTTTGCGTTGATGTTAACCCCACATCAACGATGAGACGAATAGGCAAACGGCTTCAGGCCTAAGCCTCCTTCACATAAACATCAGTCCGGATCTTCCGTCGGACCGATAATGAAACTTGATCACCTTTGCGTTGATGTTAACCCCACATCAACGATGAGACGAATAGGTAAACGGCTTCGGGCCTAAGCCTTCTTCATATAAATATCAGTCCGGACCTTCCGTCTAGGCTGATAATGAAAACCTTACCTCCTTTGCGTTGATGTTAACCCCACATCAACGATGAGACAAATAGGCAAACGGCTTTGGGCCTAAGCCTCCTCTATAAATATCAGTCCGGACCTTCCGTCTCGGTCTATAATGAAAACCTTACCTCCTTTGCGTTGATGTTAACCCCACATCAACTATGAGATGAATAGGCAAACGGCTTCAGGCCTAAGCCTCCTCTATATAAATGTCAGTCCGTACCTTCCGTCTGGATCGATAATGAAATCTTATCACCCTTGCGTTGATGTAAACCCCACATCAATGATAAGACGTATAAGCGAACGGCTTCGGGCCTAAGCCTCCTTCATGCAAACACCAATTCGAACCTTCCATCTGGATAGATGATGAAACCATATTTTCCCTTGCGTTGATGTAAACCCCACATCAACGATGAATTCTTCTACACACTCAACAAGCAATGTACACTCTCAGATATTACAAAAAAAAGAAAAAAATATAAAAAAATGGGGCTTAAAATAGAGGTGCCCCGCCGGACTTGTTCAAACATCCTGGACAGGGGTAAAAAGGGCTATAACCCAGCTGTGGTGAAAACCCGAAAGGGCACTGCAGGCAAAATCGGGTACCCTACCACGTGAAAACCCGAAAGGGCGCGTGGGCAAAAGCAAGAGGGGGCTAGCTCCGGCGAAAACCCGAAAGGGCTCTTGGGTCAGTAATGCAGTTACCATACAATGAAAACATATACTATACCCTTTTGGTGACATTTCCACCTACTGTCCGACCAATAATGAAACCTATCCAGAATAGACCTTTCGTCTATTCTGATGAAACTTACCAATTCCTTTGCATCGGCATAAACCCAATGTCAATGATGAAACCCTCCGTCAGTCATAAGGCATCATCGCCTAGATCGATAATGAAACCTATCCGGAATAGACCTTTCATTTGTTCTAATGAAACTTACCAATTCCTTTGCATCGGCATAAACCCAATGTCAATGATGAAACCCTCCGTCGATCATAAGACATCATCGCCTAGATCGATAATGAAACCTATCCAGAATAGACCTTCGTCTGTTCTGATGAAACTTACCAATTCCTTTGCATCGGCATAAACCCAATGTCAATGATGAAACCCTCCATCAGTCATAAGGCATCATCACCTAGATCGATAATGAAACCTATCCGGAATAGACCTTTCATTTGTTCTGATGAAACTTACCAATTCCTTTGCGTCGGTATAAACCCAATGTCGATGATGAAACCTTCTGTCGGTCATAAGGCATCATCACCTAGATCGATAATGAAACCTATCTAGAATAGCCTTTCGTCTATTCTAATGAAACTTATCAATCTTCTTGCATCGGCATAAACCCAATGCCGATGATGAAACCTCTTGTCGGTCACAAGGTATTATCGCCTAAATCGATAATGAAACCTATCCAGAATAGACCTTCCGTCCATTCTGATGAGACTTGTCAATTTCCTTGCATTGGCATAAACCCAATGCCGATGATGAAACCTTCCGTCAATTCACAAGGCATCTTCACCTAAACTGGTGAGGAAACCTACCCAGAGTAGGCCTTCTATCTACTTTGATGAAACTCACCCATCCTCCACTATCCTGAGTCCCACCGATGATAAAACCTTTTGTCGGTCACAAGGCATCATCGCCCGGATCGATAATGAAACCTACCCGGAGTAGACCTTTCGTCTATTCTGATGAAGCACAGCCATTTCCATGCATCGGCATACACCCAATATCGAAGATGAAGCTATTTATGATCCTACGACACTTTTAGCCGAAAGGACTTACATTTGTGCCAATTTGGCAACTCCTAGAATCCTGGCATGCGGTGGAGCGATGCCCCCATCCTTTCCTTGAAAGGGTGGACGCTCTCCTACAGTGCAGATGCGGGAATGCTTCCATGCAAGTTGCCAAAATATTCACAAGATATGTCAGAATACAAATTGTGAAGATGAACACCAGAAGCATTAAGAGAAATTTGTATCTCATTACAAAAGGAAAAAGATGAAGACAATTAGGGGCCCTTCGAGGGGGGTGGATTACAAAAAGGGGGGGGGGGAAGTGACTAAGATCATCGGAAGATGTCTTCAAAGTCCAGAAGTCCGACGGTTGGAGTCGCTCCCAATTCACGAAACCGAAATTCCTCTTCTTGGAGGTGAGCCGACTCATCCTGCAGTGAAGCTACTCGTCCCTCCAACAAAGCAATCTCTTCGGCACTTTGGGACTACGTCGCTTCTACTAATGGCAGTTCAGCTTCAAGAGCGCTCAGCTCTGCTCACAGTTCGTCCATTCGACTGCGCACCAAGTCAGCACGGGCAAATGCAGTCTCTAGTTGGGATCTGTGCTCCTGAAGGTGAGAATTCAATTCTTGCAGCCCAGACCGGCAATCAGCTCGCTGCAGCTTAAGGGCCGTCAATTTGTCATTTACAATGTGCCCCAGGAAGTCCCAACGATTTCCAAATTTCAGTAACAATAGCACACACTGGGTCCATGTCTCCAAGGGGCAACCCAGTGCTTGTAAGCCCGCTGTCAGGCATTACGCCACCTCCTTCAGTTGCAAATAGGTTAATGCCAGCTGAGACTCCACCACCCGACGCAACATTTCTAGATTCTACCAGATAAAGTCCTCTGATGAGGTGAAGCCCAGGGAAGCTGTTGGGGCTACTTCAAAGGTGACATCATCATCAATAGCTGCCCACAAGCCTATATCTGGATGAGAAGACGAAGAAGGAACAGTTACCGAGGGAGGTGAAATAATATCTGCGACAACTTCTTCCTGAACTACTGTCTTTTCTGCTGCCAGATCTTCGGGGGTTTCTTCCTGAGTAACCGATGGAGGTGAACTAATGTCCTCGACAACCTCTTCATGAATTGTGGTTTCCTCTGCTGCTGGACCCTCGAGAGCTGCTTCCTGAATAGCTGCAGGAGATGGCAATGACCCAGATTCTGTTGTTTGCATGGATGGAACCATGAGTTCTGGGGCGATAGTCAGTACGATGGCCGGTACAAAGGTAGACCCCCTAGCCTGATCTGCTTCAGCTCTCAGCTCTGAAGCCCCAGCTGGAGCAGAGCTTTCTCCTAATGCCCCCAGCTCCAATGACGATATGTCAGTCGTCGACTGTACCCTCACGGGCACGGGGCAGAATATAGCAGTCGTCCCGGCAGAAACTGCAGCGCCCGGGAGCAACATAGCCAAGGCTTCTGGAAAGATAATATCGGAAGCAGATATCAAGTCTAGGTCGGTGGTGCCGGACTCCTGAAACAAGAATGAAATAAGCATCAAAATGGCAAACCAACCAGAAGGTTATGCAGTCAAAATAAGAAGGAAGGGGCAGAGCTCACTCTTATGGCGGGGTCGATCTCTTCAAACGCCTACATAGAGGATGACAGTTCCGCCGATGAGGCAACAAAAGGGGGAGTTATCTCCTCCTCCATATCAATACCAGCAAATTCCTCTGTTGACATACCCTCAGATGACGGCACAGACGGCCTTAGAGGGCTAAATGGTGGAAAATCCTCTGATAACACAGTAGGTGCCACTGCTCCCTCTTTGGCTGGTTCGTGAACTTCCTCTTCATCTTCAGAGAAGCCAAAATCAAGCTCTTCATCAGAGGGAGTAGCAGAGCTGCTAGAAGATATCTCCACACTAAGCATGGGCAAACCCCTCACTTCTGTCGCCTTCCAGGCTGTTGAACGGGTGACTATTTGCCTTAAGGGGATGGTGCCCTTCTTTAACATGGTTTTGTGACCCTCCTGTGGTTGGGGAACATCCATAACTAGGGTCTCGATGATAGTTTCAACCCCCTCGGCTGCTACAACATGAGCTCATGAATGAAGAATGGCAGAATGGTCGTCAAAGACAAGAAAGGACTAAGAAAAACAAGGCAAGCCCATCTTCAGTTTCACTAGCTAGTGTGGGTGAAGGCAATCTCACATCTTCCGGAGCCACGATAGGAGGCTCCCCTCCTATCGCCTCCACTGCGTCTCTGGCCTTCCCAGCAGCTACAGTAATGGCAGTTTCTTCTTGGGCCACTACCGAATGACATACCAAGTCAAGAATGAAGATACCACAGAATCTACAAGAATGCAGTTCATGAAGAAATGATACCTTCAGTTTCTTGCTGAGCAGCTTCCCGCTGAATGGCGAACTCCTCAAAGGAAGGCACACGAGGCAGAGAGCCCTTGGCGACGTCGGCTGCAGATGAGGATTTCTTCGCCATGGCCTTTCGGGCCTTCTTTGCCCAGCTCACGGCAACCTTTACCTCAGAAGCCGCCCTCTTCTTGCCAGGAGGCAGCGGGGTGGTGGTTGGCGCCGGTTCAGGGATATCAAAATATGAAGGCTTCTGGGCCTGGGAGATAATCCTCCGATAGACTCCCTGCTGCTTTATGTCTGGCCTATCTGTCAAAAGAGAATGCACATTGTTAGAAAGGAATATCAAACAATGAAGAAAGCACCATGTTGACCGGAGAAAGCCACACCTGTCGGGCCATTGTAAAAAGATGAAAGGGGCCAATACTGATAGGCCACCTCCTTGCTACGGGAAGCAGCTTCCCTAACAAGCCAACAGACATCACCTATCCTCTGACACTTCTCCGCCAGGCTAGCTAAGTTTGCATGGCCGCGAGAAGCGAGGCAATGATACAGGCCCATGTGATCCATTCCCCAGCCATCGGCATACTGAAAAGACACAAACAGAGGCCTGTCCAAGATGCTTTCCGCAGGGGTATCAAGAGACAGCCCATGAATATTCATCAGAATGAACAGCCAGGACGAATGCTGATAATACGTTAAGGTCATGACCTCTCTCCTCACAAATGTCCTATACGGGCAAGCGCGGTCTATTTGGCTCTTCCATGAAGCTACCTTCGGAAGCGGCTCCTCTATGGGGAATGGAAACTGCTAAGATTCCATACGAGCACTCCCGATCTGGCATAAGTGCTTCAAATCCTTTAGAAAGGTGTCTTCATTTATATTAGCCAGAACTGGTGCCAACTGCTGAGATGCATCCTCCTTCAGGGCTCGCCACTTTGCTACATATTTTTCTACTTCCCTCGGATGCTGAGAATACAATCTCTTCAAATGGGCCTCGTCAATATCAAGCAGTGGCCCAGGCTGTTGACTCAAGAATGAGCATTCAGTTACATCCCAGCAAGCTCCCCTGGCGTTACGATAGAAGCCCGTACGGGCATTCCACCACTTAATATATTCTGAGGTGACTCAACGAATGCGGTTTGACACCGACGGCACACTGAAAACAACATCGTCCTGGCGATGAAAGAAGTCCCACCAAATGCGGCCGTCACCAGTTATTATGGAACTATGCTTTGATCGGCTCTCCAGTGGAAATTGGGCAACTGAAGTGGGAATGTGTAGGTCGTAACCAAAATTCCATCCGAATCGGAATGGATAGTAAGGTTCCAGATGAAGCAGGCCGCCCTTCCTAAAAACTAAAACACTCGGACGGATTGACAAAGCCCATTCAACCAGCTTAGGTTCTAGAAGCGGTCGAGTCATTTTAGCACCAGAGATGGGGTGAGTAAGAGTCTCCACGTCTCCCAGCTTGCATTCCCGCTGTGGGTTTGCCAAGGGAGCAGAATGTGCTGCCAAAGTCCAAAAATGAATAGTCTTAGCAGAATCCACTAGAACCTGGTCAGCCGGCCTCTAATCTGAAAAAGCTGTTGCGACACTAGACCAGGCTCGGCACTGGCAAACTCCAGCATTCTGGGATATAGCGTAGTTGTCTGCAGAGTCCTCGGAGCAAGTTCGGGAAACAAACTGCACACCCAAGCATTGAAGAAGTGAAATGGGCCCACTGTTCTGAGTGACCTGGGAACCCGATGTCTGTGTAAGTCTCCCAGAGACTTGTATATCAAGCAAAGTGCTACCGGGCATAAAGAAAGTCGCATACCCCAAGCCATCTGGCAGGCCGGATAAATCGCCTCCGGTCTGATAATTGTTTCATCTCCCTGCGGGAGAGCAAAAGTGCACAGCCAAAAAGTCAGATAAGCAGCACAATGAGTAATGGGGTCCACTCCGGCAGGGTTGGGTCCTTCTTGTCCAGTTTGTCGGAGGGAAGCTGGTAATTCTGATTTGAACTTCGGGGTCCTGTTCTGTTTGCCTGCAGTTGGAGCCACCGAAGGGAACTCGCTATACTTCAAAGGGCCATTGCAGATGTATTGTATCCATTGTCCAACCTGGACCTTCAGTCTGCTGCTCTTCTCACGGGTATGATAACCCTTAGACGACCCTTTGTAATGAGACAAGCAGATGGAATGGTATGCCTTCATCAAATACCGATATGCAAAGCCCAAGGAGTACTGGCCCTCACCATCAGTTTCATCTTTAACTGAATCATATAAGCAGACCTCTTCATATGGCTCCCCGTCGATTGGCAAGCCCGAGAGCTGTGATAAACTCCAGAGGTCCAGAGATGTTTCGCCTTCTGTAGTGTAAAATGTGTTGAACTGGGGACAGAAAACCTCGAACATCCCACAGCACAAGCCCTTGGAGATGGGATATCGGAACCGTGAAGCATACACACTGTGGTACACCCCAGACCTGATCAGCAGAGGAGCATACTCCTTCAGCACAAACTCGGCAAACTCTACTGCCCCTATGCGGAAGAGATGAGCATATGTCACCTTTGTATCTGCAAACCAGCTGGCAGCTAGCTAGAATTTGAAATGGACGTCCAGGCAATTCATGACGAACGGCTCGTCCCTATAACCCCACTTTATCGGTGCCATAAACAAGCCATAGTCGGGTTTCTCCCTGTTGACCCGACCTGCCGCAGTGTCCCATCGGGCAGGGGTGAACTCGAGAGCCCTGGTCAGCATTTTCTGCTCCGGCTCCAGATCAGTAACACCAAGGACAGCATCCCATTCACGCTGCTTACCCAGAAGATATATGGCCTTGCCCCGATATACAGAGCCTTTCAGGCTGTCCCTCTTCCATAACATGGCCTGCTCCATGGCACGAGCCAAAAACAGATCCCTCATGCCGCTCACGGTAAAAGTGCGGATGAACGGCACCAAATGGCGGTCCTTTGGGAAATCTGGGCGGTAATCGTTGGTGCGTCTGAAACTCATGCCTCCTTCAACAGAGAAGATGCGGCTGGGCGGAACAGTGTCTGTCTCTGAGTCTGAAGATTCGTCAACTACGGCAATTTGCTCGTAGCCACGGTCCAATTCATGAACGTTCAGCCTATTCACTAACGGGCCGGATATGTCGGGCTGAGCAGAAGTGCACGCACCAATAGCCTCGAGAACAGCAGAGACCGAGCCAGAGTAGGCCGCCATTGCAGTAGCTTCAGTCCCAAGAAGATGCAAGGATGAGCCCTTAGAAGGGAATCAGCAGATAAAATGGAGTTAAACATTTTTCCAGAAATTTTGGCATCATTTCCCCCTATGTTAGGTATGCTCGAAATGTAATAGGAAGCCATTCACCAAGGGGGAATGACCCCATAAGAAGTAAGGGACACAGCCCCAAAGATGCAGCACCTAAGGAAAGTCCTACGGTGAAGAAAAGAAGAGATGGAGAAGGAGGACGGTCCCGAGGAGGGCATCGCGCCGATTGCCGCCGCCGCAGAGGAATGGGGAGAGAGAAGGTTTAGGGTAAAATAACTCAAACCCTCTCCTCGGTGCCTTAAATAGTGAAAAGAGTCCAAGCCTCTCGGCGCGAAGAATAGCGTGCCGAGAAGCTCCCCTCCGCTCGGTGAAAAGGCGCGTCGAGAGCCCCTCCGCCGGGTAAAAAGCGCGCCGAGATGGCCGCTCTGAGACGCGCCGAGACAAGCACGCCGAGATGCGCCTACCCCTCCCAACGTGTGACCGTGCCGAGAGGCGTCCTCTGCCCTTAAGCCGGGATGCTCACGTCGTTGCCGTTCGCGCCGGGGTGAGGATGCAACCGATGAAACTAGATTACTGGCCGGTTAAGACTCAACAGTCTAGCAATAGCCCCAAGAACATCTATGAAATGCTGAAGAATGCTACAGACATGAGGAAGATATTGAGCTGGATAGGTGGTTTGAGCTAGAAATACATGCACAGACATCGAAGGATACACCAGCAGGCCCTGTGCCACTCATTCTTCGCTCACACCGCCAGCTAGTGGGGGGCATTTGTTGACATCAAGAATATACAAAGATAAGAAGAAGAAGTCAAAACAAGCCAGAGGCTCTGAAGATCGACCAAGGGTGAGGCTCCTGTGTCATCCCTGGAGGCTATGAGAATCAGAATAGAAAAGATCCGTTACACTTGACATTCTGTCCGGCTGAGGTCATCATCGGCTAAGCCACTATCCAGCACGACTACCACTCAAGATAGTCGGGCTGATGGAAACTACATCAACACCCAGGCAATCATCTATCTGCTGAAAAGGATCCTCGGTATATTCTGATACTCATGAAACGGGGTTCACACGGCTTTACACAACGTGTTGATGATAGCTGCTAAAATAGACAACAAGATTGGCCAATAGGCATTCTAGGAAGCACACTTAACTGATGAGAAAGTCTGGACATTCGAATGGCCTTCATCGACACTGATGCATAGATGAAATGGGCTTAAGCCCACTATGATGAAAGACGTGCCGAGTGGCCAGGTCCAGGTGGAGCACCGGTAGGTTCATGCCGGGAGAGGCATGCGCCGATGGACAGAGGGTTCACCCTCTATAAAAATACCTAATCTTCGATAGAAAGAAGAGAGAGGATTTTTTTTTCATTCGAAGCCATCTGAGAAGCCATCTGAGAAGAAAAAGAGTGAGAGCGAGAAAAAGAGAAAGGGGTCTGAGAGCCTGCTGAAGATTCTGAAGAAGAAGGAGAGAGTTACAGAGATCCGTGGAGAAGAAAGCAAGGTGGGTGGCCTTCAAATGCCCTGAGGGGCTATATCCATCCCTCCCCCCCCCCTCATCTCGAGTCTTCCGATCAATCTTTTCTTCTGTAACTCGTCCTTAGGTTTATTGTGTTTTTTTTTCACTATAAACATCGAGCATCAGCATAGTCTGATATGTGATCGAGGGGTGTCTGTTCATATGAATGCCCTTGCAATCTGATGGATGCATTCGTCTGGAATGAAATGAAATGTGAGATTCTGAGTTCCCTTCTCTCTGCCCCCTTCTTCTAAAATTTATCGCACCTGATTGTGGTTGTGAAGAAGTTTGTCTCCATTGTGCGTATGCTTTCCTAATCAACTAAATCTGCTTCTGTTGCATCGTCTGAATCTTCCCAACCTCTGATTCACGATGAGGGCCCGAGATAGTCCATCTCGTGGCCTCTCATTCGTAGAGCGATGAGGGATATGTTTGCGTGAGATCTTTTTGATTAGCATTTCTCTTGCTCCTTCTCCTAACCTCCTAACCATGATGAAGCCCGAGACAGTCTATCTCATGGCCCTTCATCCATGAAATGGTGAGGGATATGATAGGATCCTATTGCAGAGGATTCAATAAATGATCGGCCCCCAGTAGCCTTACTGAGTGAAACATGATCTCATCCCCTGAGATTATCCCTCTGAAACCCACTTTCCTTAGCATCTTGTGTGACCTCATTTGCGTTGGTTCTAAACCCTTGTAAACCTCAAGAACGGAGCCTCTAAAACCTTCTTAAGCCTGCCTCTAAAACCCTTGAAACCTGCTTCTGAAAACCCCTAAAATCTGTCTCCGAAAACCCTGAAATCCAGTCTCAGGAGTCGCTCGGCGCCAAATTCCATCGGCGCACGCTTCTCCCCTCGGTGCAAGCATTCTCACGCTGAGAGCTAGAAGCGCACCGAGGGAGGCTGTGTGCCGATGCCCATTCAAGCCAGTTCACTCCCCGCGCCGATGCCCATTCACGTCTGCTCGCGCCGAGGTCAATGTGCCGGGAGCCTTAGACTACGTTCAACTCTAGCCAATTCTCATCAAGCCCTTTATGAGCTCCCATCCTGTCGAAAGAAGGAAAGGTCAGGGGCCTCACTCGAGCCACTGGGGGCTATATTAACAGGATCATGTCCTTACATCGGGTTGGCTTATGACTAATGTTCCTTTAACCCTATTAACCTACGGAGATCTGCAACTGCATGTTCTCCCACGGTTCCTCAAGGGAATATTGACCGAACACTATAATAATAGACATTAAACCACCGTGTTTCCATCCCCATGGGTTCTGGGTAATATGCCCATCTTTTGTCTGGCTTCCATCCCGGCACTCCGTGGACGGATGTCCTATTTCCCCTGTTGGCATAGCCCAAGATAAGGGGAGATGCTTCCGGATTTAACTTTAGTCTTAGGTACCCTATGTTGGCACCAAACCCTTTGGATTTGAGAGGCCCTATCTCTGCAGGGTTTCTAGCGGTTCATTTCAGGGAATAGAGAAATAAGCTCCTTCAGGGGCAAATGTCATTCGGATTAACCCGTCTCAGCTTAGTCCCGTTCCGCACCACTTTGGGCACTAACATTCCCCGATTATTATGGGCTCCATCTCGCCTCTAGGTGGATGGTTCCCTATGCCCACTTGGTATGAACCAAGATCAGGGGAGATGCTGCCAGATTCACTCTGTGATTCATATAGATGAGACTAATAGATGGGCAGTGTAATGTCCCAGACCTTCCAGATCCTTCTTCGTGGGTCCCGGATTTGGTTTCTCAGAGTGTCAGACTCTGTTGTGTCCGAAATTTCATTTCGAACATCTTTCATGTTCGGATCGGCGCGATCCGGAGTCGTTTCGGAGGCCCGGAGTGTGTCCGCGGTTTTTCGATGTGTGTTTTCCGATTTCCGCGTGTGGGTTTCGGCGAATCCTTCGGAACCCTGTAGTGGGTGAACCGGGTCGTTCACCAGCCCACGAGTGGTACCGTTACGATCAGCGCTTCGAGACGGTCGAGGAGGTGTATTTTTCTATTTTTCGGTATTTTTGGCATTTTTCGGATTTTCTATTTATAGCCTTTTTCTTTTTCCCTTTTCTTTTTCTTTTTCTTCTTTCTTCTTTCCTCCCCCGTGAGCGCAACGGCCACACCCCCCTTCTTGCCCGTTGGACCCCGCGGCGCCCCTTCCTCCTCCGGTGATGGGTGGCGGACGACGGCGACGGCGCGGTGACGACGGCGGTGGCGAGAGGATCGTGACGGTGCCCCCATTGGCGCGTGGGAGAGGAGTTCGTAGTTGGGCTAGATTTGAAGATCGGTGACTTTTCGGCAGATTTCGAGCTTCATCGAGGTAGGGGGATGGATCCTTACCCTCTTTACAGCGTTCCTCGTGATTTCTAGGCCGTGGGGAGGCCGACTGGGGTTAAATCCATGCCGGGAGGGTCGTTTTCATGCTTGGGGTTTGAGCGCCGGATCCATCGATTCAGGGTGTTTTTGTCGATTTGGGGGCTCTACATGCATGCTAGGACGTTGTGGGGTGATTCCCCGTCGTTTTCCCTTCACCAGGGGTGGTGAATGGGCGTGGTTTTACGTTTCCTGGATGTATTTCATGAACCGGGCTTGGCCCGTTGTCGCGCTATAGTCCAGTGGCGCGTTCTTGATGAACGCGCCGTGTCGACCGAGCGCGTTCATCCGAGAAGATGAACAATGAGGCGGTTGGGAATGCGCTTGGTGCTGGTAGGGCGATCTCATGATCGCGCTATCCAAGACTAGCGCATTCAGGTGTGAATGCGCTAGCCTTGGGCAGCGTGACCTGGAAGATCGCGCTAGCCATAGCTAGCGCGTTCTTCGACGTCGCGCTAGGGGTACCTAGCGCGACCTTCCCCCTCCCCTGATCAGCATTTTTTCAGGTAGCGTGACCTCCGGTTGGGTGAGTTTGGGACCCAGTGTGGCGTGTGGCCCGAGGGTGGCCGTGGGAAACCAGTGAGAGCCACAGGGGCGCCCGAGATTCCCCGGAGGGTCGGTTACCGGTGGGGGTGCCGTGTGACTTGAGGGACGGTCGGACCTCATATGTGTCCCCGGCATCCGTACTTACCGTATGGTCATCGAGAGTCTATGCTAGTGTTTGGTCAGTGGTTTCCGTGGATTAGTCCTTACTTCCAGTGACCCTACCACTAGTCGTAGCTTTCCCACGGCACGCGTGTGCTGGCTCGCCTGGGAGTGGCTGAGCGGCGTACCCGAGAGAGGCGGTGAGTAGGCTGGTTACCGCAGGGCCCCCGCGTACTTCCGAGTCCGGGTTTAGGGGGAAATACCAGCTAGAGGACAGGCCTAGGGCGTACGGTCTGAGTGTGCACATGAGGCTGAGGGTTCAGACCCGCGCTGACGAGCGTGACCTCAGCTAGTCCTTGTTTTGCAGTTACTTCTGGTTACTGAGCGTGTCTGAGGCTCGCGCCTGGGGCGTTGTAACTGGACACTTGTGACACGGTATAAGATGTCAGGGGACGCATCCGGTCGTTCTTCTAGTGGGTGGTGCTCCTGTTCGCTGGCAGGCATGGACTTGTGTTTTGTTGGACCGAGGTTCCGTAGTACGGTACTGTTAGAGTAGACGGCTTTTTCCGTTTATTTACTTTAGCTTGTCGGTTCTACCGTACTCTTGTTTGGTAGGGTTGTCTTCTTCTTTCTCGTTTTCCGTGCGAGGTGGGGATTCGCGGGATCCCTACTGGGCCAATGAAATGAGGCTCACCCCTGCTTTTCAGGTGAGGTGGGGTCTTCGAGAGGCGCGGCCGAGTTTCAGCGTGGTTCTTCTAGTCAGGGTTAGTCACCAGTCTGCCAGAGCCGGGGGATGCCCCGTGTAGTTGTACTCCGGGGGATGCCCCGTCTAGTTGTACTTTCTTTTCTGTTGACTATACTTTCTTTTGGACATGTGACACTGTGGACCTTGTAGCAGTTTATTTATTTATATTATTCTGTGCATTTTATTCTAGATTATTGTGCTATCTCTATGGTCGTTGCAGCTTCTCTTGTACCCCCACACCACTCCTTTCTACCCTTCCGAGTCTTCGGACTCGTGGGTTGGCGGGCCGAGATTTGAGACGCGCCGGTTCCTTTCCGGTACTCGGATCCTCTGGTCGTCACAGCTGGTATCAGAGCGTAGGTTGTGGAGGTGCATCGGAACTTGGAACGAATTGCAGTGGTCCAGAAGGTCCATGAATATCTTGTACAGTCGGCGACTGGCTTAGGGTCGTGTGTTTTATTGATTTCCGGTTGCTTTTCTTTGATGCCAGGTGTGTTATGGCGCCACGGAGGAGGACTCGTGCCCAGCAGGGAGAGTCTAGTGGTGGTCCAGATGAGCAGAGCAGGGCTTCAGTTTCCGAGGGTGTATCTGGAGATGCGAGAGCTCTAGGGATGGACGACTTCTTCTGAGGCATGTTTGAGTATGTGTTTCAGCGGCAGCAGGGAGGTCAGCAGTAGGGAGATCATCAGTAGCAGGGTGGCGATGCTGGTGAGGACCGGGCTCGTGGTGGTCATGGTCGTGTACTGAAGGAGTTTTTACTATTCCATCCTCCTTCTTTCAGTGGGCAGCCAGATCCTGAGGTGGCCAGAGAGTGGCTGGATGATGTTCAGCGGATTTTCAGTGCGATGGAGTGTCCCGAGGAGGAGCAGGTGGCGCTGGCTACTCATCGTCTTCAGGGATCGGCCCATACTTGGTGGACGTCAGAGTGGGGTTCAGCGTTCCGATCTCATCCTCTTCGACAGATTACTTGGCAGGAGTTCGTCACGGCTTTCGAGCGTGCCTTCTGCCCATCTTTTGTCAGGTCGCAGAGGTTGCGTGAGTTTATGGAGTTGACTCAGGGTGACATGACGGTAATGTAGTACCGTGCCAGGTTTATCGAGTTGGGCCGTTATGCTCCTCATATCGTGGCAGATGAGGAGGTCAGGACCGATCAGTTTGTGGGTGGTTTGAGGCTAGAGTTGAGGCATCATCTTCTTGCGTCAGGATTGACCACTTTGGATGCGACGTGCAAGGCAGCATCGGCACTGGAGAGAGATTTGCAGAAGGTTCGAGGGCAGAGCAGTGCTAGTCAGGTGCAGGCAGGTTTTGGCCAGCCGTTAGTAGTGCAGCAGCAGAGTACCGTCCAGCTCTCGGCAGGTGGATTAGTGGTGACGCAGTCTGTGGCTCCTGTGCCAGAGTCTTCGTCCTTTGGCTCGAGGCTCAAGAAGTTACTCAAGGAGGCGGGCCTCGGCGGGAGACGCCGGGGTAAGAAGGGGCAGTCACAGCAGGAGTCGTCGGCCAGTGATCAGCAGTCCGTGGCTTTGCAGCGTCAGGGTTCGCTGTCATGTGCTCGGGGCGGTTGTCCCAAGTGCGGTGGTTCTCATCCAGGCAGACCGTGTTCGGCGCCCGTGATTTGCTTCAGGTGCGACCAGCCAGGGCACATGGCACGTGACTGTCCGCAGAGACCACGCCAGCCGCACGAGTTTCAGCTGTAGCAGCAGCAGTTTCGGCCCCAACAGTCGTCAGCACAGCCGCAGCAGTACCAGCAGCAGGGATAGTTTCCTCAGTTGTCACGGTCAGCTACCATAGGGAGGCAGAGATCCAGAGGCAGAGTGACTCACATGACCAGGGCAGAGGCTGAGGCGTCGCATTTGGTGGAAGGTACTCTATCGATTTTGGGTTGTGCGGCTCGTGTTTTGTTCGATTCAAGTGCTTCCCATTCGTTCATCTCGGAAGATTTTGCTCAGAGCGTGGAGGACCCAATGACCGAGGTGTCCTGTGAGTTGGCGGTAGAGTTGCCTACCGGTGACTCCATGATCACCCCGTACTGCTTCGAGAAGGTACCTGTGTGGGTGGAGGGGCGGAGTTTGCTGGCTAGCCTCTATGCGTTACCGCTTCAGGACTTCGATGTGATTTTGGGCATGGATTGGCTCGAGGCTCATCATGTCTTGGTGGATTGCGGCTCGAAGAAGGTATACTTCCGACAGCTTCGTGGACCCACCTTCTATTTTCAAGGTATTCGGTCTTCCTCTTCTCGCTTGCTTATTTCGGCTATCCGTGCGCATCGGTTGCTTGATGTTGGTTGTCAGGGTTTTCTCGCATCCGTGGTTTTGGTCGAGCGACAGGGTCCTGAGGTGGAGGACATACCTATCGTGTGCGAGTTTCCTGATGTTTTTCCTGAGGAGCTACCAGGGTTGCCACTGCAGCGAGAGATTGATTTCGTGATTGAGGTGGTGCCGGGCACGACGCCTATGTCGAAGGCCCCTTACCGGATGGCGCCTGCCGAGTTGCGAGAGCTGAAGGTGCAGTTGCAAGAGTTGCTGGCCAAGGGGTATATTCATCCTAGTTATTCCCCGTGGGGTGCGCCGGTGTTGTTTGTGAAGAAGAAGGATGGTACTTTGAGACTGTGGATCGACTACCGTCAGTTGAACCAGGTGACTGTTAAGAACAAGTATCCGTTGCCGCGGATTGATGACTTGTTCGATCAGCTCCAGTCGGCCCAGGTGTTTTCGAGGATCGATTTGAGATCGGGTTATTACCAGCTGCGGATCCAAGAGTCGGACGTGGAGAAGACGGCGTTTCGGTCGAGGTATGGGCATTATGAGTTCTTGGTGATGCCGTTCGGGCTCACCAATGCCCCCGCAGCATTCATGGATTTGATGCATAGGGTGTTTCATCCGTACTTGTACCAGTTTGTGGTCATGTTTGTGGACGATATCCTTGTGTATTCGCGGTCTGCTGAGGAGCATGTGCAGCATTTAAGAGCGGTATTGCAGACCCTGCGCGATCACCAGTTGTATGCCAAGTACAGCAAGTGCGAGTTCTGGCTCCGAGAGGTGCACTTTCTGGGGCATGTTATTTCTGGTGATGGTGTTTCCGTGGACCCGGCCAAGGTCGAGGCGGTGGTGCAGTGGCCGAGGCCGAGTTCTGTCACGGAGATTCAGAGTTTCTTGGGGCTTACAGGTTATTATCGGAGGTTTATTCAGGATTTCTCTCGTATTACGGCCCCGATGACCAGGCTTACGCAGAAA
Organism: Amorphophallus konjac; assembly: GCA_022559845.1. NCBI lineage: Eukaryota > Viridiplantae > Streptophyta > Magnoliopsida > Alismatales > Araceae > Amorphophallus > Amorphophallus konjac. Next base: position 106,378,809 of record CM040129.1, on the reverse strand, counting down.
GAGGTGACGTTCATCTGGATGGAGGAGTGTGAGCGGAGCTTCATGGAGTTGAAGAGATTGCTTACCACTGCTCAGGTTTTGGTGTTGCCATCTGGCTCGGGTGGTTTTGTGGTGTGTACGGATGCTTCCGGGGTAGGCCTCGGTGCTGTGTTGATGCAGCATGGGAGAGTTGTGGCGTATGCGTCGCGGCAGTTGAAGCCACATGAGGTGAACTACCCTACTCATGATCTTGAGTTGGCAGCGGTGATCTTCGCTCTGAAGATCTGGAGGCATTATTTGTACGGCGAGAGGTTTGAGCTTTTCACTGACCATCAGAGTTTGAGGTATGTGTTTACGCAGAAGGACCTTAACCTCAGGCAGAAAAGATGGATGGAGTACATGAAGGATTATGATTTCACTCTGTCCTATCAGCCTGGCAGGATGAACGTCGTGGCTGATGCTCTGAGCAGGAGGGTAACGGTCAGTCAGATGTTGTTAAGGAAGTGGAGGCTTTGGGAGCAGGTCCCGGCCATGACTTTTAGGCTCAAGGTCCCTCAGGACCAGGGTTCGGCTGTCCTTGCGAGTCTGACTGTCACACCCACGGTGCGTCGACAAGTGACTGAGGCCTAGCGAGCAGACCCCGAGCTACCTCGTATTTTGTCGATGGCCGAGGTGGAGTTTGGCGAGGATGGAGCTGTGAGGTTCAGAGGTAGATTGTATGTGCCAGCCGAGGGGCAGGTGCGGCGTAATGTATTGCGTGAGGCTCATGGGAGTCGGTATGCCGTGCACCCCGGATCGGCCAAGATGTACCAGAACCTGAAGAGGCAGTTTTGGTGGCCTGGCATGAAGAGAGATTTTGTGGAATTTGTGGCCAGGTGTTTGACCTGTCAGCAGGTGAAGGCTGAGCACCAGCGACCTGGAGGCACACTTCAGCCCTTGGACATTCCCGCGTGGAAGTGGGACCACGTGACCACTGATTTTGTGGTCGGATTACCGAGGACGTCCAGTGGGGAGGATAGTATATGGTTGCTAGTGGATAGACTGACGAAGACGGCGCGGTTGCTGCCAGTCAAGGTCAGTTGGAGTGTGCAGTGTTTGGCTCGTCTGTACGTGGAGCGGATCGTCCCGTTGCATGGAGTTCCTATCTCCATCGTGTCCGATCGTGACCCCCGTTTTACTTCTGGATTCTGGAGGAGCTTCCAGAAGGCTCTAGGCACTGAGTTGGCATTCAGCTCGGCCTATCATCCTCAGTCGGACGGTCAGTCTGAGCGGACCATTCAGACTTTAGAGGACATGTTGCGAGCATGTTGCTTGGAGTGGCAAGGGAGTTGGACCCACCATCTGCCATTAGTGGAGTTTGCCTACAACAACAGCTATCATTCGAGCATCGGTATGGCTCCCTATGAGGCATTGTATGGGTGACCTTGTCGGACTCCGCTTGATTGGTTCGAGGTGGGCGAACGTGCCTTGACCGGACCAGATTTGGTGCAGCAGTGCGTTGAGGCGGTGCATCCCGTTCGGCAGAAGATGTTGGCAGCTCAGAGCCGGCAGAAGAGTTATGCCGATCGGAGGAGGCGACCTCTCAGCTTTGCTGTGGGAGATCAAGTTTTCTTGAGAGTGTCTCCCATGAAGGGCGTGATGCGCTTCGGTAGGCGTGGGAAGCTGAGTCCCCGCTACATTGGCCCCTTTCCCATCGTTGAGCGTGTTGGGGAAATTGCTTATCGGTTGCAGCTACCTCCAGAGCTTTCCGCCGTGCATGATGTGTTCCACGTGTCGATGCTTCGGAAGTACATGCCCGATGATTCTCATGTTCTCGAGGATGCCGTTTGGCCTGAGGTGACCCCAGATCTGTCCCTTCCAGAGTTTCCTGTTCGCATTGAGGATCGACGGGAGCAGCGCCTGCGGAATAAGGTTATTCCTCTAGTTAAGGTGGTGTGGCAGCGTCATTCTGGCGGCGAAGCGTCTTGGGAGCGCGAGGATGAGATGCGGGAGCTGTATCCTTATTTGTTTGTGTGAGTCTTCCCCCGTTCTTGTGCCTTGTCCTTGAATTTTGAGGACGAAATTCGTTTAAGGGGGGAGGGCTGTAATGTCTCGGACCTTCCGGATCCTTCTTCGTGGGTCCCGGATTTGGTTTCTCGGAGTGTCTGACTCTGTTGTGTCCAAAATTTCATTTCGGACATCTTTCGTGTTCGGATCGGTGCGATCCGGAGTCGTTTCGGAGGCCCGGAGTGTGTCCGCGGCTTTTTCGATGTGTGTTTTCCGATTTCCGCGTGTGGGTTTCGGCGAATCCTTCGGAACCCTGTAGCGGGTGAATCGGGTCGTTCACCAGCCCGCGAGTGGTACCGTTGCGATCAGCGCTTCGAGACGGTAGAGGAGGTGTATTTTTCTATTTTTCGGTATTTTCGGCATTTTTTGGATTTTCTATTTATAGCCTTTTTCTTTTTTCCTTTTCTTCCTCTTTTTCTGCTTTCTTCTTTCCTCCCCCGTGAGCGCAACGGTCACACCCCCCTTCTTGCCCGTTGGACCCCGCGACGCCCCTTCCTCCTCCGGCGATGGGTGGCGGACGACGGCGACGGCGCGGTGACGACGGCGGTGGCGAGAGGATCGTGACGGTGCCCCCATTGGCGCGTGGGAGAGGAGTTCGTAGTTGGGCTAGATTTGAAGATCGGCGACTTTCCGGCGGATTTCGAGCTTCATCGAGGTAGGGGGATGGATCCTTACCCTCTTTACAGCGTTCCTCGTGATTTCTAGGCCGTAGGGAGGCCGACTGGGGTTAAATCCATGCCGGGAGGGTCGTTTTCATGCTTGGAGTTTGAGCGCCGGATCCATCGATTCAGAGTGTTTTTGTCGATTTGGGGGCACTAGATGCATGCTAGGACGTTGTGGGGTGATTCCCCGTCATTTTCCCTTCACCAGGGGTGGTGAATGGGCGTGGTTTTACGTTTCCTGGATGTATTTCGTGAACCGGGCTCGGCCCGTTGTCACGCTATAGTCCAGTGGCGCGTTCTTGATGAATGCGCCGTGTCGACCGAGCACGTTCGTCTGAGAAGACGATCAGTGAGGCGGTTGGGAACGCGCCTGGTGCTGGTAGCGCGATCTCATGATCGCGCTATCCAAGACTAGCGCGTTCAGGTGTGAACGCGCTAGCCTTGGGCAACGTGACCTAGAAGATCACGCTAGCCATAGCTAGCGCGTTCTTCGGTGTCACGCTAGGGGTACATAGCGTGACCTTCCCCCTCCCCTGATCAGCATTTTTTCGGGTAGCGTGACCTCCGGTTGGGTGAGTTTGGGACCCAGTGTGGCGTGTGGCCCGAGGGTGGCCGTGGGCACCCAGTGAGAGCCACAGGGGCGCCCGAGATTCCCCGGAGGGTCGGTTACCGATGGGGGTGCCGCGTGACTTGAGGGACGGTCGGACCTCATATGTGTCCCCGGCATCCGTACTTACCCTATAGTCATCGAGAGTCTGTGCTAGTGTTTGGTTGGTGGTTTTCGTGGATTAGTCCTTACTTCCAGTGACCCTACCACTAGTCGTAGCTTTCCCACGGCACGCGTGTGCTGGCTCGCCTGGGAGTGGCTGAGCGGCGTACCCGAGAGAGGCGATGAGTAGGCTGGTTACCGCAGGGCCCCCGCGTACTTCCGAGTCCGGGTTTAGGGGGAAATACCAGCTAGAGGACAGGCCTAGGGCGTACGGTCTGAGTGTGCACACGAGGCTGAGGGTTCGGACCCACGCGGACGAGCGTGACCTCAGCTAGTCCTTGTTTTGCAGTTACTTCTGGTTACTGAGCGTGTCTGAGGCTCGCGCCTGGGGCGTTTTAGCTGGACACTTGTGACGCGGTATAAGACATCAGGGGACGCATCCGGTCGTTCTTCTAGTGGGTGGTGCTCCTGTTCGCTGGCAAGCATGGACTCGTGTTTTGTTGGACCGAGGTTCCGTAGTACGGTACTGTTAGAGTAGACGGCTTTTTCCTTTTATTTACTTTAGCTTGTCAGTTCTACCGTACTCTTGTTTGGTAGGGTTATCTTCTTCTTTCTCGTTTTCCGTGCGAGGTGGGGATTCGCGGGATCCCTACTGGGCCAATGAAATGAGGCTTACCCCTGCTTTTCAGGTGAGGCGGGGTCTTTGAGAGGCGCGGCCGAGTTTCAGCGTGGTTCTTCTAGTCAGGGTTAGTCGCCAGTCTGCCAGAGCCGGGGGATGCCCCGTGTAGTTGTACTCTGGGGGATGCCCCGTGTAGTTGTACTTTCTTTTCTGTTGACTGTACTTTATTTTAGACATGTGACACTGTGGACCTTGTAGCAGTTTATTTATTTATATTATTCTGTGCATTTTATTCTAGATTATTGTGCTATCTCTGTGGTCGTTGCAGCTTCTCTTGTACCCCCACATCACTCCTTTCTACCCTTCGAGTCTTCGGACTCGTGGGTTGGCGGGCCGAGATTTGAGACGCGCCGGTTCCTTTCCGGTACTCGGATCCTCGGGTAGTAACAGGCAGAATGCCGTAATATTCTTGCTATTCTGTTATGCTTGTATGGTTCCATAATCAGCGAATATGTCTATTTCATGTTGCGCTCCTAATGCGATCAAACAAATCTTAAATCATCCTCTCCTGCGCCCTTGGTATATCAAATAACGAGTGGCTGAAAACTGGGTTACGCCCGAATAGAGGCCATCGTTATGCGTGAGAGTGGTTATTGAACCTAAGTTCTCCGCCCCGTACCGAGAAACAGGCAGATGAGTCATTTTGAAATTATTAACTGCGTGAGCACACATATATATATGCATATGCATCTCGTATCTTGCAAATAAATCAACGCACCAGCCTTGTTTCGTTTTGCTCCCGGGGCCGCTCTTACTTTGGCGATTAATCAAGGGCTGTCCTTCTTTGGAAGGGCGCAATTAACGTCATAGCCTTTATGGTATGACGGGCTTTCGGTCCCTACTCGGACTTCACAATCGACAGACTAAGTCAGATCGAGCGCATCATAGATTGTCACTCCGGTGACTGGCACGCCTAATAAACTAATAAACAATCATACCAAATTAAACAAAATATAAATCAACAGATGAAATAAATAACCGTTCCACACTTTGTCTTTAGGAAATTCGTAGGGACCATTTGAAACAAGCTTCCATAGCTTTGGGTCATATGAATTGACTAGACTAAGCATTCTTCCTAACCACAAATCAAAATTACAGCCATCAAACACCGGTGGAGAATTCACGGTGTACATTTTGATAGTCATTGATCCGGATCTCTCTAGATTGTTAGATCTATGAAAAATTAGAGCCTTAGCTCTGATACCAATTGAAGTCATGCGATCAATGACAACCAAGAGGGGGGTGAATTGGTTGTTTACAAAATTTAAGAAAACTTTTTGCCTTTTTAAAATAGGTGATAAAACACTAACTAGGAAGTTGAAATCTATTTAACCACAAGATATATTACAATATATACTAACGCTCACGTAGAGTGGAGGTAGAAGAAAAGGACCAAAACACACAATTCAAAGAACAATGCACAACAGTTTTTAAGGTGGTTCAGATGTAACGACGGCAATCCTACGTCCACCCCTCACCAAACCCGATGAGGCTTCACTCGGGGATAAATCCCCAAACGAGATGACGCTCCAACCACACACGCAGGACGATGTCTGCCCACATATGCACGGGCATGCGCCCAACACACACACACACGGAGGCGAGGTCTCCAACATGATCCAACAGCCGGATCAACAATACATACACACGCTGCGATAGATGCAACACTCCACACACTAGAACGACCAGATCTAAAAAGATCCACACATACACACGCAGATCTAAGAAGATCCATGCACACACACGAATCAGACAAGACAACTACACATGACCACGGATCCAAAACGATCCACACACACACACATGAATATTTCCAGATTACAACTAAAATAACTTCAAGCTCAAAAGACTAAAACGAATGAGACAGTTTAGAAATCTCCTGATTTAGCTCCCCCTGAGTGTATGATGTGGAACTTGAATGATGCTTCCTTCTTCACTTGAAAGGCTGTAGATGGAGCTTGAGAAGCTTGAGAAAGGATGAAGAGATCTTTCACGGATTTACTGTTCAAGCAACTACACTTGTTCTTCCTTCTTCCTTGGACAGCTTCTTTGATCTTCCTTGAAGGCCTTGCTTGCTTCTTCACTTCATAAGTGCTTGTTGGCTTCAGATGTACCTTGAATGGGTTAGAGATGGATGAAGATCTTGCTGCACGAGGTACTGTTCACGGCTACAATGCTCTTCCTTCTTCACTTGGACAGCCTCCCCTTCATCTCTTCTTGGTTAATTAGGGTTTATGACCCTTTAGGTTGGTTTTATACCTATTGGATGGTCAAGAGATATGCCCCAGACCAGATCCACGAATCATGGCTTATTGGGGTCATTGGGATTAAACAACTGGGAAGAAAGACCTCTCCACGAGCTTGAAACAAAAAGTCAATATTTGGGGCTTCGGGGCTGTCGGTCGACCGGAACACTTGGGTCGGTCGATCGGAACTTTCTGCAGACAGAACATTTTCAGTTCTGGCAAAACCGGTAGACCGACCCTGTGGTGGCGGTCGACCGAAAATCTATAGAAATCAGATTTTTCGGTTCTGTCAAGTTTGGTCGACCGGCCATGGTCCGTTGGTCGACCGAAGTGATCCAGACCTGCAAAAATGAAGTGTTGGCCCAGTGAAACATATCCATAAGTCAAAGGCTTCATGTCCTCATTCTTTTAATGCATTTTGGGATTGGATTTAACTTGGTTTATGCATTCCTAAAATTCAAAGCATGTGAGCACTTGACCTTACAAGAAATGTCCTTAAACAAGTTCAATGCTTACCCTTGAAGATTATGCATGAAGTCTGTTTATGAACGATATAAGGACTCATTGAATCCTTCATTTCCAACCCACATTCAAGCTAAAAGCTTTTATGTTTGAGATTCATGAATTACATTCTCAATCCATCAAGATGTATGCTACTATGTTCTCACAATTAAGGATTGGAATGAGAGACTTATGCATTCACATAAGACCAAGCCATGCAACCATTGTGCACCTTAAATGTCATGGATCAAGTGTATCAAGGAGTGTATAACAGGGTAAGAGCCTTACCAATGATTCTTGACAGTACATGACATATACCACCTGTTTTGGATTATAGAGAAGCAAGGTGCTTATCCACACGTTTGGTTCACCAGGTGATCATTATGATGTTTGATCCTGCAATCAAGATAGACAAGGTTTAATACCATACTTGTTTACATTAAAGAGATTATGAAACCTCTTGGCTCTTGTAAAACCAATTTAATCAAGCAAGGATCAAGACCATATAGCCATGCATTCAACCAATCATGCTGTAGCCTCAAAAGTCATTTATCAACAACAACATGAATGTACACAGTCATCAACAACATGTCCAATCAACCATAAGTTTAGTTATCATCACTTAATCACACATTAAGTTTAGTTATCATCAAAAACATAACTCAACAATCATCAAAACCATAACTCAACAAGTGATATGAAATATTAAGAAAATAGAATAAATCTCTAAAGAAGAAATTGAATGCTGTCATGACCACTAGTTCTGAAAATGAAGTTGTTGAAGTTCTGAAAACTGAAAATGATTATCTTAGAAAATAATTGAAAAACCTTGATACTGTTAGTTCAGAACTGGATAAATTGAAGTCTGGAAATGGAGTTCTCAGAAAATATATTGAAGAAGATGAAGAAAAATTCAAGAAACTTGCAGAACACAATAACTTGATTTCTAAGAAATTTGAGGCTGTTAGAATAGTAAACTTAGAACTTTAGAAAGGTCTAGAAAAATCTGAAATCAAACAAAAAGAATCTTGCGATGATCAGGTTCTAATAAATGAGTTAGTGCAAAATGACAAACTCAAGGAAGAAATTGAAAAGGTGAAACAATTGAACACTGCCCTATCTGACAGATTGATTGCATTTGAAAAGGGTAAGTGTGTAACCATGGAAAATTTAGATAAATTGGCTAGTCTTGAAACAGAAATTGAAAGTCACAAAACTGTTAATCACATGTTGAATGAAAGATTGGCCAAATGTGAAGAAGGAAATGCAAACTCTGAACTATTAATTGCTTCCTTGGAAAATGAAATTCAGGACTTGAAAAGCTCAATCTCTAGATTTTTAGATGGCAAAGAAAATTTGGATAGGCTGTTAGGAGTTAAAGTCAATGTCCAAAAGGAAGGGCTAGGCTACAACAATGTCAATAAAAAATCTTTTGAAAACAGGTTAAGTACATCCTTTGTCAAGGCATCAAATGTAGCCACCACATCCCAAGTCAAATAGCCTGTAAATCTGAAAACTCAAGAACCGAATAAATGTTGGAAACAAAAATTCAATAATGTGAATACTAAGAACTTTCATGTAAAAAACCATGCTTCAAAGCAAATTAATGTGCCATGTCATTACTATGGTAAGCATGGTCATTTAATGCGTGACTGTAGAGTGATGAAACAAGATGATCAAAATGTTGGTAGGACGCATGCTAGGAATTTTCATGCTAGAAAATTTCCTAATGTTCAGAAAAGGAGTAATTAATGTTTTCACTATGGTAAATTTGGACACATTGCTGCATAGTGCTGGTCGGCTAATGGAAAGAAAAAATTTCTTACTAAACATGTCAAATTCCCTATAAACCATCATGCTTTTGATAAAACTAAATTTGCTTCTAAAGGTAGGCACAAGGTGTGCTTCAACTGTGGGAAGCCAAGCCACAAGGCTAATGAGTGTTGGCTGGCTATTGGTAGAAAGAATTCTAGGCTTGTTGGTAGAAAGAATCCTAAGGATGAAAATAAGAATTTCACAGTCAATAAATAGATGTTAAATTTTGCCATGCACAAGAAAAACACAAGGTCTTCTGCTTACTGTCATTATTGTGGCAAGTCTGGGCATATAATGCATGAGTGTTATTTGATGAAATTTTATGATCTCAATGCTCAGAAAATGTGGAAAGCACCTACTAGAGGTGTTGTTGACCCACAAGGACCCAATAAGTCTTTGGTACCTGTGCATGCAAAATGAGATTTTGTTTTGCAGGTGTGCCTTGGAGGAAAAGAATAAAATGGGGTTAAATAAAGCCAAGGCACCCGTGGTTGGTAAAACCCCAATTTCTGCATTTACTGTTTTATTTGCTAGTATTCAATAACTTCATTCTGTTAGACTGCATATCATGTCTTTCATGATACACATTTATTCTTGCATGGGCTGAAAAACCTATAGCACTGCATTTCTCTCATGACTAGTGTGCATATAGACAAGGTAAGTTGAAATAAATTAGGTTACATGGGTTTTCATGTCTACATAAGTCATTTGCACAAACATGCACAATCCTTTAAAATTTTGTCTATTTCTTCTGAGTTAAACTGCATGTCAGAAAAATGCAAATTGAAAATTTGTTGCATATGTTATCTTGCATTGTCATGCTTTATTTGAAAAACTTGTTGCTCATATTGGAATGAACTGCATTTGTTGTGCATTTTCATGCATGGCCACATGGTATATCAAATAGTGATTGTCGAAGGGCAGGTAAGGCTAAGGCCTGTCTGGAAACTTTCTCTGTGCGTGAGGTGCTCTTCAGAGCTAAGGTCTCCGCCTGGTACCATGGGTCAAAATTGCATATAGATCTTTTTAGATATTCATGAGCTTAGTTCAATAACTCCCTGCATAGTCTTCATATTGAACCTAATGGGTCGGTGCACTTAGATAGGGGGAGTCAAGGCTCATGCATACATCTGTTTGATTGCATATCATTCATGTTTCAAAAAGATTGCTTGACATGTATGCACATATATAAGGGGAGTCCCTGCATTTTAGAGTCTACTCATGTGCATTTGTTTGCTCTCATGCATACAATAATTTTCACATTTAGTTGCATATCATTGTATCAAAAATTCCAAAAATATTGCTTGAATGCATGCATATTCTCAAGGGAAGTTGAATTGGATAAACTTGTGAATCACATTCCTAGCTATCTTTATGAAATTGGTCCTCTTGAAATCATCTTCTGTCTGTCACTTGCTTGAATATCATTGCCATATCTTTGGGCTAGTCACCCTCGAAATCTTTCACATTCATTGGTATCATTGAAATCACTTCGGAAGTCATTTCTACCTACTAAATCTTGAACTTTTTTGTCATACCTCGAGCTTACTGCCATCAAGATTCTCACATACCTGCTGTATGCTCATTACTGCATTTCCTATTGGAAACCTTTGTCACTCTTGTTACTTACCTTGGCTGCACTCTAAAATTCTCTTGATGCCTGCACACTTGAATGCTTACTCTTGAAATCACCTTCATGATTTTTGCATTGTCTTTGGCCATCTTCTTAAAATTTCCTGAAATACCTGAAAGTTTAGGAAGATTTTAATTTGTGTACTATGATCATAAATCTAAAAACAATTTAAACAAAGAATCTTCTATTATACAAGATTATGAATGTCCAATTCATTCAGCTGGTTTAAGTTTAATGTATTCTTTGAGTTTAGACATAAATATCTTAAAAGTATATGTGTCACTTTAATAGACCTTAACCAGTCTCTTCAAATTATTGTGTCTTGAATAATCATCTGAAATCTGAAAACTCTAAAATCATGGCAACATTTGTTGAGATACATGAATTGTGTATTGTCTTTAAACATCTAGATAATCTGACAATTTCTAAGGGTAAAATAATCAGAGCAATGACATTGGTTCACTGAGAAACCATGTCTCTTTTCCATGAAGAAAAGCAGACTGTGTCATGAAGTGCCATTGTTAACTCTTTTAAAAATTCAGTGAAAATCTAGGCAGAGCAATGGCTTGTTCACTAAGAAATACATTTCATTCATCAATGAAGTGGGTTAAGATATGTCATGAGGTGTCAATGCTATCTCTGTTCAATGTGAAGCATGACAGTTAGTCATAGCAAGTATCTAGGAGTACTTGCGTCTAAACAATGGGTATCCTCAAGGTACAAAGTATGCACTGAACTTAAATGCTCCTGAGAAATTGATGTGAAAAAGAAAAAATCTGAAATTGGCAGCAAAAAATTGAAGAGGAAAATTGCTGAAACCCAGGACTAAATCAGATGTTATCATGAGTGTTTAACCTCAATACTAATTTTTGTAACTCCTAAAGGAGTCATTGAAATTTGAATAAGTAAGATGAAGGAAGGTTAAACAAGATGCCAATATGAGTGTTTGGTTCATGTCTATTAAAATTTGAACTCAGATATGGATACAGAAACCTTATTGACAAACTCTGAAGACATCAGATTTAAACCATGTTGTCAAATAAGGACCATTTCATAAAGCCTTTATAATGGAAGAGTCTGAAATTTCATTACTTTCTGATTTATGAAATTGCTATCTGGTTGAAAATTTTCCTGAATGATCCAATTTTTGAAATCTCTGCTGGAATTCCATGTGTTCCATTTCTTATGCCTGCTGAAACTCATTTGCTAACGTTCTTGTCATACCCACTGTTTCATTGCCTTTTCCATTTGATATCAGATTCTGCTTGCTGTTGTTCACCACTTCATGATCTATTTTGTACATGAACTAAATTGTCCCTGTTTGAAATCATTTCATACCTGTGATTTTGATGATATCTCCATTGACTGAATTTCTAAGTTCTCCTGAACTTCCTTACTGTTGAAGCCTTCTTGTCATAACTCCTTTCTTGTTGAGTCTCAACTGTAGCACTTCCATTGTTTCAATCATCTCCAGCTTCTACACTTCTATTCAAACCACTCTCTCTTGTCAAAGAGGGAGATAATTTGATCAGTCTGGGAGATGTGTGTGTTCATTTTCTGATGTACTCATCTATCAAGAGGGAGAATAGTCTTTCACATTTCATTGATAGGCACTTGATTCGATGTCTAAGAGGGAGCACATTTCTACTGCTTTTATCAAACTATTTTTTCAATTTGATGATGTCAAAGGGGGAGAATAGTTTGATGAGTAAGTATGCATTATGTGTGATATTTTTGATCATAATGACTCATAGTGTTGCCATCATCAAAAAGGGGGAGATTATTGTATCTCTGTGATTTTGATGATGTCAAACTATGACTCATCATGAGTCAGTGCATAGGATTCATGCTTTGATAATGTCATATGTTTGATGTCCAGTGCATTGGATTCATGTTTTTAATTATGCCATGCTTTAATGCTATATGATGCCTTAACCCTATATGAGCATCCTTGAATTTGTGAAGAATTGAATTGATGAAGAACATGTTGGACAGCAAGCTAAAGGCAGTGATGGAATTGATGAACTTAAGCCAAGCAACAGCATAACAAGCCACTTTCAGTAGAGGCCAGCAGTACAAAGATTGTTAAGGCTGACAAAAGGCAAGACAAAGGTGAAAAGGAGCTGAAAATAAGGTTTCATGAAGGTGGAGTCGACTCCAGACGTCCTTCGAGTCGACTCGAGCTCAACCAAAAGCCACCCGCCAGCTGAAGAGACTAAGGGTGACAAATAGCTCCTTACGGGTAACAAATAGACCCTTAAGTGTAACAAATAGGTATATAGGGGTGACAAATAGGTTGGAGCGGGAGAAAACAAGCTGAGAAGAGGAAAATGTGAAGTGGAGTCAACTCTAGAAGCTAATGGAGTCGATGCTTGAGCCACCCGTTGAGCTAAAGTATCAAGGGCGACGGCTAAAGTCAAATAGGGGTGACAAATAGACAAGCATTGATGACAAATGGCTGATATGTTGAGTCTCTCCAAGTGATTTTGATGATAACAAAACCTTGAACTCAGTTTTCATCTCGTGCCATGTCGAAGTAATCACGAGCAAGCTTTGAATGTGTTTAAGGCCACTTTGTGTAATACTAAAAGCTTAAATGTAAGTATGGATATGAAACTCAAATGAATATCTCCAAATGTATAATCAAAGCCAGATTAAAACCAAAATTCATGAATTGAATGAGGACATGTAGCTCTTATCATATGGATATGATTCATTCGCTAACATTGTTAAATTGTAGGTTTTCCAAACGAGCGGTCGACCGCTGGACAGGGTCCGGTCGACTGGTTTTCCCAGCGTTGAAAGGTTCAATGTCTGTAAAATTTCGGTCGACCTCCCACCTATTCACGGTCGACCACCAGCTTCGAAGCCTCTATTATTGACTTGTTTTTCTCCACGAGGCTGAAGCATCTATCAATGTTATTTTAATCCCTAAAGTCTCCAGACACCCCTAGAATTGTGGATCTGTGTCTTGGCCTGTCTTTGACCATCCTAGTTGTATAAAAACAACTCTTGGGGCAAAGAAACCCTAATTTTTACAAAGGTGAGATTAAGGAAGCTATCAAGGGAAGAAAAGGGTGCTACTATAGCTCCGTGAACAGTACTTCGTGCAAGGAGTTCTTCATCCATCTACAAGCTTTTCAAGTGAAATCTGAGGCCAATCAACCCCAAATCAAGTGGAGACCCAAACTTCATCCATAATCTTCATCACCTACTCAGGGGGAGCAAAAATCAGAGTGTTTCTTTTGGTGTTTCTACTTTCATATTCCTCAAGCTTCAAGTGTGCGTTCTTGTAATCTCTAAATAGGTGTGTGTGTGTGGATCTTCTTAGATCCTTGTGTGTGTGTTTATTTTCCATCAGATTCAAGTGTGTTATGGTGTATTTACACCTTCGTAGGAGTTCTCATCTCCATACGAGTGTGTGTGTGTTTAGATATTGTAATTCCTTACAAGATAGTGTGTGAATCCTCAGTTTGTGAGGGGTGGACGTAGGTTGCCGTCGTTGCATCCGAACCACCTAAAAATCCCTGTCTCTTGTGTGGTTTGCTCTTGTGTGATTTGCTCCATATCTTCTAACTCCCTTTCTGCTCTAACATATTCACATATTACACCTACTGATTTCTTCATTTAGATCTAAATTAATTGATTCTTTTCACAGTAGATCTCTGGTATATCAAAAGCTGGGTTCGGACTGACAAGGTTAGTCTTGTCAGGAAAATAACACCTTGCGTGAGTGAATCTTCAGATTCCAAACTCCACCTAGTACCAAAGAGCGTTTGTGGTGATTTATTTTGATAGTTGCTATTTCATCTTTCTTGATTTAAATCGGCTTAAGTTTTCTTAATTTTTGTTATCACCCAATTCACCCCCCTCTTGGGTGTCATTGATCGCGGGACTTCAATTGGTATTAGAGCTAAGGCTCTATTTCTTTCGATCTAACGATCTAGAGTAAGATCTAGATCAATGGCCAACAAGGGAATGATGCCTGAGGGTCACTCCATTAATCGTCCTCCCTTCTTTGATGGTTCAAATTACTCTTACTAGAAAAATAGAGTGCATGTTTTTATAAGAGCTCAGGAGTATGAAGTCTGGAGGGTTGTGGACAAGGGTCCCTATGCCCTTCTGGATGAAGAGGATAAATGGACACCCTAACAAATTAAGAAATCCACTGTTAATTTTAATGCAATGAATATCATGCAATGTGCTATTCATCCTAATGAATTTTCTCGTGTATCTATGTGCAGCTCAACAAAAGAAATGTGGGATAAGCTGAGGCTCATCTATGAAGGTACATCCGAGGTCAAGGAGACCAAAGCCAACCTTCTCATCAGGGATTACGAGCTATTCAAAATGAAGCTAGAAGAAACCATCTCTGAGATGTTTGCAAGATTGACTGAGATCACTAATGGTCTCAAGAGTCTTGGAAAGGATTACACAAATTCTGAGCTCGTGAGAAAAGTGTTAAGATCCCTTCCACCCGCCTGGTACACAAAAGCCACAGTCATTGAGGATTCGAAGAATCTGTCCATACTCTCCCTAGATGAGCTCATAGGGAGATAAATATGAAGAGAACTGCTGAGGAAGAAACAAAGAAGAAGAAAATGGTGGCTTTGAAAGCCCACTAATCTGATGATGACTCCCAAGGAGAGGTGTCCACCGAAGGTAGTGATGCGGGAGAAGACTTGGCAATGTGGACACGCCAAGTGAAGAAGTTTTTAAGAAGGAAGAAGAATTTCTAGGGAAATTTCAAAAGGGGCCAAAGAAAACCCTTTCAAACCAAGGGTGAGCCAAGCAAGCCTAACAATATTATTTGCTATGAGTGCAAGAAGCCCGGGCACATGAGAGGAGAGTGCCCAGAATTGAAGAGAAGGTTCAAGAAGGACAAATTCAAGAAACCTAAAGCCATGGTCGCTACATAGAGCGACGAAGAGGATGAACAATCCGACGAGGAGCTGGAGGAGCTCATGGAAAGCTCGTATCTCATGGCACATGAGGATGACTCAGTCAAGATAAATTCTGACCCTGATTTTATTTCAAATGAACAATGGGAGTCAGAATATGAAAAGTTGTATACAAAATACAGAAAATCAGATCTAAAAATAAAACTCTCAAAAAGAAGATTGATGATTTAACACATGAGGATACTCCTGCTAAGTTTGAGAAACTGGAACAGGAATGGTTTGAGTTAACAGAAGAAAAAGAAACGTTGCTTCAAACAATTTCAGATATTAAAAAAGCCAAAGAGGAGTTATCATGTAAAATGTCTAAAATTAAAGAAGTTTGTGAAAAGTTCAAAAATGAAAAAGAAGTTCTGACATCTTCCATTTCAGAACTTGAGAACAAAAATGAGAGTTTGAATAAAGAGGTGACTGACTTGCAGTTCACTCTCTCTAGGTTTGTTAAAGGGAAACAAAACCTAGATAATGTATTGGGAGTTAAAGTTAACTTCCGGAAAGAAGGATTGGGATACATATCCTAGAACAAAAAATCCCTTGAGCACAAGATTACTACATCTTACGTGCATGAAAAAGAAAATGATTGTGCTTCATGCTCACATACCAAACCCAAACATGTTCAATCTAAACCACACAAATATCAAAGAAGATTCTCAAATGTCAACTACTTTCATTGTGGTAAATTTGGTCATGTAATTGCTAATTGTTGGTTCAGACAAAGCACTCAAAGAAATCATGCTGCTTGGACAAAGAAAAGATATGTGCAGAATTGGACTAACACCTATGGACCCAAATTCGTTTGGGTACCAAAAATAATTGCATAAGAATGTTATTTTTTGCAGATATGCCTTGAAGCCAGGGGGAGCAAATGGTACCTAGATGGTAGTTGCTCAAGGCATATGACAGGGGACAAGAAAGTGTTCTCTACTCTGCAAGACAAGGATGGAGGGCTGGTTGCCTTTGGTGGAAAGGACAAAGGTAAGATTATCACAATTGACAACATAGGTAAGAATTTTGAAATTCTTATCGAAATTGTGCTCTTGGTGAAGGGTTTAAATCATAATCTATTGAGTATAAACCAACTGTGTGACAAAGGTTTTAAAATTGACTTTGACGAAACTCATTGTCTTGTCATGAATAAAATCTCTAATGAAATCAGATTCAACAGTAAAAGAAATAACGATGTGTATACTATTGATCTTGATGATGTTACCGGTGATGATGTGTGTTTGGTAGCAAACAACCATGACAATGCATGGCTATGGCACTGAAGGCTAGGTCATACTAGTTTTGGAGTAATCTCCAAATTGTCTAGACATGACTTGGTAAATAGGTTGCCTAAATTAAAATTTAGAAGTGATAAGATCTATGAGGCTTGCACAAAAGGTAAGCAAACACGTATCTCTTTCAAAAATAAAAACATTGTTTCTACCGCTAGGCCTTTAGAACTGTTGCACCTTGATCTTTTTGGTCCGACTATGACATCCAGCCTAGGAGAAAAAACTTATGGATTTGTAATTGTTGATGATTACTCTAGATTTACATTGGTGATATTTTTAGCCAATAAAAGTGATGCCTTGATGGAGTTTCAAGTGTTTTGCAGGAAAATCCAAAATGATAAAGGATACCCGATCACCACAATTCAGAGTGATCATGGTGGTGAGTTTAAAAATTATGATTTCAGCAGCTTCTGCCAGGAACAAGCATATGCACACAACTTCTCTTCACCTAGGACGCCTCAACAAAATGGAGTTGTGGAGAGAAAAAATAGAACATTGATAGACATGACTCAGACCATGCTAAGTGAGAACTCCCTACCCAAATACTTTTGGGCCGAGGCAGTAAGTACAACATGCTATATCATAAACAGGGCAATGGTAAGGCCCATTTTGAAGAAAACCCCATATGAGCTCTACAGGGGTAAGAAACCAAACATTTCCTATCTCAAACATTTTGGATGCCCTTGCTATATTCTAAACAATGGTAAGTCAAATCTAAGAAAGTTTGATGAGAAAAGTGATAAAGGAATTTTTCTAGGCTATGCACTCAATTGTAGAGCTTACAGGTTATTTAATAAATGGACTTTAGTTATTGAAGAAAGCCCTCATGTCATTTTTGACGAATCTGAATTAAAACTGACAAATCAACTTGCTCTAATTGTGAATGCAGATGACGCTTCTAAAAATTCAAATATTGTTGGATCATGTAAAGCTAAAAATGAACCAACTGAAGGAACTTCCAGCAAGGATGAAAAGGATGAAGATCCATCAATTGAAACACTTCAAGAACAGTAAGTGCATCACCCCGACTTCCCCATTATCTCTACATTCTTGAAAGATAACTCCGCTGAAAATATCATAGGTAATCCTGAAGATGGGGTAAGAACTAGATCTTCATTAAGGTAAGTAGAAGAAGAGGATTTGATGGCCCTAATTTCACAAGAAGAGCCTAAGGATATCCATGAAGCTCTTCAAAATGAATCCTGGATTCAAGCTTTGCATGAAGAGCTACACCAGTTCGAAAGGAACAAAGTGTGGTCTCTCGTGCCGCGTCCCAAAAATCATCCCATAATTGGAACCCGTTGAGTTTTCAGAAATAAATTAAATGATACGGGATTGGTTGTTAGGAACAAGCCCCGGCTTGTAGTCAAAGGGTATAGCCAGGAGATGGGTATTGATTTTGATGAGTCTTTTACACCGGTTGCTAGACTAGAAGCAGTCTGGATTTTATTATCCTATGCTTGCTCATTGAACTTCAAATTATTTCAAATGGATGTTAAATCTGATTTTCTTAACGGTTACATCAAAGAGGATATTTTTGTAGAGAAACCTCCAGGTTTTGAAGACCCAAAACATCCAAAGCATGCGTACATGTTGCAGAAGGCCTTGTAGGGTTGAAGCAAACTCCAAGGGCATGGTATGAAAGGCTCACCTCCTTCCTGATTGAAAATGATTTCAAAAGAGGTATGGTTGACCAAACACTCTTCACGAGAAAATCAAGTAAAGGCATATTAGTAGTTCAAGTGTATGTGGATGACATTATTTTTGGAGCTACTAACAATGCCTTATGTGATGAATTTGTAGAAATTTTGTAAGGAGAATTTGAGATGAGTTTAATGGGTGAACTTACATTCTTTCTTGGATTGCAGGTGAAGCAAACATCTAAAGGTATTTTCATAAATCAAGCTAAGTACACATTGGACCTGATAAAGAAATATGGGATGGCTGAAGCAAAACCCCTGTCAACTCCGATGGCCACAATCACAAACTTAGACAAAGATGAAAATGGTAAAATAGTAGATCCCACACTCTTTCGAGGTATGATCAAATCTCTACTATATCTCACAGCATGCCGCCCTGACATTCAATTCAACGTATGTCTATGTGCTTGTTTTAAGTCATGTCCTAAAGAATCTCATCTAATGGCTGTGAAACGCATTTTTCGATACTTAATTGGCACAATAGATTTTGGCTTGTGGTTTCTCATCGGTAGTTCTTTTGATTTGATTGCATACACCGATGCGGATTATGCTGGATGCATTATTGATCGCAAAAGTACTACTGGGTACTGTCAGTTTCTTGGTGGGTGTCTAGTTTCATGGGCCTCCAAGAAGCAACATTCAGTAGCTCTCTCAACGGCTGAGGCTGAATATGTAGTCGCCAGAAGTTGTAGAGCCTAAGTACTTTGAATCAAAAATCAATTGCTTGATTTGGATGTTGAAATGAAATGTGTTCCAATCCTGTGTGACAATACTAGTGTAATCAATTTGTCAAAAAAATATTGTTCAACATTATAGGATAAAACACATTGACATTCGACATCATTTCCTGAGAGATCATGTAGGAAAAGGGGTCTTTGAATTGAATTTTATTGACACACACAATCAGCTAGCTTACATTTTCACAAAACCCCTAAACCAGGATCAATTCAGCAAGATAACAAGAGAAGTTGGCATGTGCAAGGGTGAGAGCATACATACATAGGTCTACACATAGGGTAAGGGTTGCACTTATAGAAACTCATATGCATAAAGGGTAGATTAACATGCATATTGTATGTACTTATTTTCAATACCTTGTGTGTATTTACATCCATACATGTTTGAGTGTATTTATCCATACAACCCTCCTTGAAAATTCTTCTAAAGATGAATATTCCTTGATTAAATAAATGTGGACCCGTATGACTTCTGGACCTAAGGCACCTTCTGAGGGGGAGTTAGAGAACTTTCCTCAAAATCCCATCTCTTCTCTTTCTCTCTACTTCATGATGTTGGTTCTATTTAGAAGGTTGGCTGATGGTGCTCATATCAAAAAAAAAAAGAAAAAGAAATTTTTTTTTGAATTTTTAAGGCGAGGTCGACCACTTCGGTCGACCGTCAGCCGCGCTCCGGTCAACCGAACCCGGCGAACCAGACCGGTCGAACCAACATCCGAACCCCTTTTAAAGGGGCCTTCACACTCCCCTTCTTCATTCCAATACCCCCACTCTCTATCATACCCTATCTCCTAACCCCAGAACCACATATCTCTACCTCTCTAGCCCAACAACCTCATCTTTCCTTCACCCGCACTGGATTCGGTCTGTTCATCATGATTTCGGGATGAAATATCCGCGACTGATTTGTGCGCTCGTGAAGCTACCTTCAAGGTTCTGGATTGTGGAGAAGATCATTCCAAGCCCTAGGAGTGTCTTTCAGTCCATCTTCATCCCCAGGGTTGAGATCGATCTTCAAGGGTCTCTACATCGGTTTTCTAGTTTAGGATGCCGCCTAAATGAAGTTCTCGGCACTCTACCCAAGGGGAAGCCAGTGGCCAAAGATGAAAGGCCCCGGCTCATCCCCCACAGCGGGCACCTGCACCTCGTCGTGCCCCTCATTTGCCTCCACGGCCCATTATCGACCCTCGACTGGTCGACTTCGATGAGGTGAATGATATTTTGCTCGATTTATGTGTACTTGTTCAGATTCAAGAGGGTTGGAGTGATTTTGTCACCAGATATATTAGGTATTATCCTAACCTAGTGCAGCAGTTTTATGGCAACTTGATTGAGAGAAATGACGAGCTATACACAGTTATTCAAGAAGTTGACACTACAAGAAATTGTGGGTATAGAGACGAAAATTTCAGATGGATTATTTCTGTCTGAAATACCGTCTCTATTTCAGACGAAAGTCTGAAATATTCAATCTATGCGACGGAAGGTTTTTCGTCCGAAATGCGTCTGTAATTTCAGACACATTTCAGACGGAACAATATTCCGTCTGAAATCTGTTACAAATATTCTTTACCTCCAATGAAACTTTCCCTCCTTCTTCCCCCCTTCTTCCCCCCTTCCCCCGCGATGGAGCTTTCCCCCCTTCTTCCCCCCTTCCCCCGCGATTTCCGCCTCACTCCCACTCTCCCTCTCTTTCCACTATCTCCTTGCCGAGGAGAGACCGTCGGTGCCATACTCGCCGTCACGGCCAGAGCCGCCGTCGCCATCGCCGTCGAAGCCTTCCTCGTCATCATCGCCTCCGCTAGAGCCGCCCTCGCCATCGCCGTCGTAGCCTTCCTCATCATCGTCATCCCCGCAGAGCCGCCCTCACCGTTTCCGTCGAAGCCATCCTCATCATCGCCGCCGGTGTCGCGTTGTCGCCATCCTCCAAGCCATCCGCTCTGGTCTGGTATGCCCCCTCCCTCCCCCTCTCTCTGTAAAACTCTCCCTACCTATCGCGCCTCCACCATCGCCATTGCTGCATTTGTTGTTCCTTTTTTTTAAAGCTTGGGGATCATCAGGGAGGGTGAGGATTCTAGCCGATCCGGGAGGGGGACGTTGGTCTGGGAGGGGGAGGGGTTCTAGCAGCGGTTTTGGGGGAGGAGGGTCAGGATCGGAGGGGGCCGGGGGGTGCTCTGGCAGAGGGCAGTTCAGGCGTGCAGGGGGGTCCCGCATGGAGTCCAAGGTGGGGGCTGCGGGTTAGGAGGGTGGGGGGTTCTGATGGGGGGTCCGGAGCAGGGTTCCAGTGGGTGAGGGGCTGCTCTGGGTGTGGGGATTTTAGGGAGGGGGTCTCCGGTGGGGGGTCCGGGGTGGGGGCTACTGGCTGGGAGGGTGCGGGGTTCCAGTGGGGGGGAGTCTAGGAGAGGAGGGTTCGATTGCGGCAGGTCCAAGGGGGGGCTGCTCTCGGAGTGGGGTGGTTCAGAGAGGGGGGATCCGGCAGGGGGTCTGGGGGGGGATCATCTCTGGGAGGGTGGGGGGTCCGGGGGAGGAAAGTTCAAGCGGGTCCAGGGGGGCTACTCTGGGAGTGGGGGGTTCAGGGAGAGGTGCTACAAGGGGTCCGGTGTGGGGACTGCTGGCTGGGAGGGTGTGGGGCCGCGAGCTCACCTGAATATTGCTAGAGGGAGAAAGGGGGTAGGGAGGGGTTGGGAGGACTTTTGGTTGAAGGGTGGGGGTGGGGGTGGGGGTGCAAGATCACCGGAGCCACTCCGGCGGGTGGTGGGGGTCAGTGGGAAGAGACTGGGGAGGGGGTCCAGTAAGATGACGTTGGCAGCCATCATGAGGGGGATCAATATGAATGCAGGGCTTAAGCAGAGCCCAAGTGGCAGCTGACAGCTTGCTATGCAAGAGAAGGTGAGTGGTTGACTCAATCTGAGCATTTGGACAGCATAGGTATTTAGAACATAAAGATATTCCACTCTGCTGGACTCTTCTATCAGTGGGTAAAATTCCATGGATGAGCTTCCACAGGAATAGAGAAACTTTGGGGGGAATGAAGGTAGACCAAATGAGAGAGTATGGAAAGGATTGATCAGCAACAGTCAAGTGCTTCCTCCATGAGCTGATAGTAAAATCTCCTACTGCAGTGAGAGACCATACCCTTGTATCATTGGGCAAAGGATCTGTGTTGATATAAAATGTGGCAGCCCGAGCAATGTTTTGTGGAAGAACATGCTGAATAACATTCCAATTTGGATTGAGAGTATTACTCAAATCTTGAATGGTGATGTTTTTATCCTCGATGAGCCTCCATTAACTGGGTAAAATAAGGTCCCTGAGGGGTTTATCACCAAGCCATGTATCTTTCCAGAATGAAAATAGCATAGGGCCATTGAAGAATCTGCTATGTTTTAGAATTTGGTCCTTAGCAGCTAGCCAATCCATTCTCAGAGAATGTATCTTAAGGATTTAAGTTTAAGACAAAAAGTAGTGATAGCAGATGAAGCAATAGGGCTGGTTCTCCAACATTGATCAATAACCTTAAGAAAAAGCTCATGGCTAGTGCACATTTGCTGAAAGTAAAATTTGCTCTTGAATTTGTTGGGCAACATCAATTTAATAAGTAGAGGCGCGTGATCTGAGGCCTCTCTAGATAACTGTTGCACCGTGATGGGGTACAAATTCAGCCAATTAGTATTAATGAGAACCCTGTCCAATGTAGCCCAAATCCCCTTCTTTCCTTGTTGATTATTGTGCCATGTATACTTAGAACCCACATAACCAGCATCAGACAACATTATTGTGCCATGCTCCAAAGATTCAAACTGAATGCACGAATTGCAACCGTAAAGGTAGGTTTAGTTCTGATAATGGGAAAAGTGGGAACTCAAGTTCAGACAGTGTAAACGTCATCTCACATGCACGAATTAAAGAATTTCATTCTACATGCCTGAGTTCAAGCATACTTTGCCATGAATAAGCCCAAGGGGGGTTCGTTCTGCATACAAGAAATTAGAAATGTGAACTTAGTGCGAACTTAGAGGTCCCATTGGCGTATGGCTAAGTTTGGAGAAGGTTCGCATATACATAAATACAGAAATTTGTTTCTGAATGCATCTACCTGTAAATAAAGGAATTTTTTTTTCAAAATTTAGTGCGCCCACAACAATAGTCGACTTATAGCAATAGGTAAATACTCAAAAAATTCTGCTTGTGATTCCAATCTTTGTGGATTTTAATTACATATAAATGTGTTTTTAAATCTGATTTTAACAGAAATTTGATGTTGATCTGACTCAAAAATGTGGATTGTTTAGCTTTTATGTTCTTCATTTGAAAATTTTTGTAATTTGGGTGTTATTTAATTTGATATATGCATAATGATAATTGTGTTGTTATTTAATTTTATGTTATATAAATATATGGGATATTCCCTATGAGCTAAGGTGCGTGGGTGCGACCTAACATTACACGCACCTCAGGAGAGCGTGTTAAAACCGTGTCAATGTGCCTTCCCGTTCAAGACTTTGGGATTGATGTGTATATTCTCATTTGTTCATGAGAATGTATATATCTACCTCAAAGTCTTGAATTGTCCCGTTTGGATAGTCTGTGAATGTTTGATCGCACTTAGGCAGTCATTTACTATATGTGTTTGTATGGTTTGTTGAGAATTTCGGTTGCGTCTCCTCATTGTTATCTGATATACCATTATTGATTTTGAGTGTTTTCTTCACCACTTACTTGTAAGTGTTTAAGAAAAATTCAAAATCAATAAATATTCTTGGTATATCGGAGAAGTGTGGGGGAGATGTTGTCGAAATTTTTAGCAAATCATGCAACACATATAGTAAGTGATTGTGCGATCAAACCTTCATGGATGAGTTAAAAAGTGATAGTCTAATTAATAGTCCTCTTCCAACTGCAAATGGTCTATGGCGAACGATGTGAGGAAATGGTCGGGTGTAATATCAGGAGTAATGATTTGAAAGTTAGGATGTGTATTGACATTTATTGGGTGCAGGCAAAATGTTAACAGATCGTTTATGGATGTATCGTAGAATAGTTGACCGGGTGGTGTCAGATGACTTTAAGCATGGAGTTGAGAGTTTCATTCAATTTGTATTGGGGAATCGAATTCCAGCAACAAACCGTGATGGTCACATTCAATGCCCTTGTTCAAGTTGTAGAAACTTGAGGTGGCGTTCAACATGGGATGTACAACATCATTTATACACGAAAGGGTTCGTGGATGGTTATACGAATTGGACGTGTCATGGTGAGTAATTCTTGAGGTACGAGCTTGACAATATTGCAGGCACAAGTGGGTACGTGGATATGGTTGTAGATGCTGCTGGTCCTAGTTTTAATGTTCATGAGGAACATGCATACAGAAGCGTCGAATAAGATAGCCGGAAGATTTTATGAACTACTTAGGGATGCTGATGAGCCGATGTGGGATGGTTGTGAAAAGCACACTCGGTTGTCTGCAGTGTCACAGTTGTTGAACTTGAAATCTGAATTTCACATTAGTGAGACTTGTTTTGACCGTCTCCTCCTCTTGATCAAGAGTATGTTGCCTCGAGACGAGAAATTGCCAGAAATTTTTTATCGTGCAAGAAAGATGGTCAATGAGTTAGGGCTTGGATATGTGAAAATAGATGCATGTCGGAATCATTCTATGTTATATTACAAAGACGATGCAGATAAGATATCATGTTCTATTTGTGGCTATGAACGATTCAAACCTAAGGGAGGGGTCAGTTCAAAGCGAAAAGATGTACCTTACACGGCATTGCGATACTTCCCTGCTAACTCATTGACCATCTTTGTCTGCAGTGTCACAGTTGTTGAACTTGAAATCTGAATTTCACATTAGTGAGACTTGTTTTGACCGTCTCCTCCTCTTGATCAAGAGTATGTTGCCTCGAGATGAGAAGTTGCCAGAAACTTTTTATCGTGCAAAAAAGATGGTCAATGAGTTAGGGCTTGGATATGTGAAAATAGATGCATGTCGGAATCATTGTATGTTATATTACAAAGACGATGCAAATAAGATATCATGTTCTATTTGTGGCTATGAAAGATTCAAACCTAAGGGAGGGGTCAATTCAAAGCGAAAAGATGTACCTTACACGGCATTGCGATACTTCCCTGTTGTGCCTAGGCTGCAGCGGCTGTATATGTCCTCAAAGACGGCTCGACATATGACATGGCACACCGAAAGAGTACGTCGTGCCGATGATATAATCAGTCATCCTACCGATGGTGAAGCTTGGACTCACTTTAGTCGTACTCATCTTGCTTTTTCATATGAGTCACGTAATGTTCGATTGGGTTTATGCACAGATGGTTTTAATCCATTCGGTGGTTCAGTGGCATCTTATTCTTGTTGGCCAGTGTTCATGACACCGTACAACCTTCCGCCGCACATGTGCATGAAGCGAGAAAATCTATTTTTATCCTTACTAATTCTTGGTCCAAAAAGTCCGGGAAAAAAATTGGACATATATCTCAGGCCGTTGATTGATGAGCTCAAATTTTTATGGACTGATGGAGTTGTTACTTATGATGCATGTAGGAAGCAAAATTTTGTTATGAAGGCTGCACTCATCTGGACAATAATTGGCTTTCCTACATATGGAATGCTATCTAGTTGGAGCACACATGGGAGGTTAGCATGTCCTTACTGTATGAAAGATACCAAATCATTTGTATTGAAACATGGTGGGAAAGCATGCTGGTTTAATTGTCATCGGCAGTTGCTACCAAGTGACCATCCTTTTCGAAGGCAAAAAGACTCGTTTAAAAAAAAATACTGTTGAAATGGATGAAGCTGACTTGCAACGGGTGTCGGGTCGACATATGGCGACACGGGTGCATAATTTACCAGATGTAGTACAATTGTCTGGTAGCACATGCCAACTCCCTAGTTTTAGAAAGGATCACAACTGGAACAGGAAAAGCATTTTTTGGGAATTGCCTTATTTGAAACTCTTCTTGTACGACACAATCTGGATGTCATGTATACTGAGAAGAATTTTTTTAATAATGTGTTCAATACGATCATGAATGTTAAAGGCAAAATAAAGGACAACGTCAAATCGCGTATGGACTTAAAGATGCTTTGTAAACGTCTAGAACTGGAACTACAGAACATAAATGGAAAAACTAGGCAGCCTAAAGCAACTTACGTGCTTCATGATACACAGATCAAGGAAGTGTGCCAGTGGTTGAAACAGTTGAGATTCCCAGATGGATATGCATCCAACATAGCCCGTTGTGTGAATGTTAATGAGGGAAAAATATATGGTATGAAAAGTCACGACTGTCATGTGTTCATGGAGAGGCTAATGCCCATTGCATTTCATGATTTGTTGCCAAAGCTGATATGGGGAGCACTAGCTGAGCTGAGTCAATTTTTCAAGATTTTATGTGCATCAGAACTCAGACTTCGGGATGTACAAACTATCGAAGAAAAAGTGGTCACAACTGTTTGCAAGCTAGAGATGATATTTCCTCCGGCATTCTTTGATTCGATGGAGCACCTGGTCGTTCATTTGCCATACGAGACTATTGTCGGAGGGCCAGCACAATTTCGATGGATGTATCCATTTGAAAGGTATGTGAGAATTTTTGTTAAGTTACATGTCGTCCATGGCCGATACATGTCGTTGCCATCTGACTTGTTGTTGTAGGTGCATGCATGAATTAAAAATGAAAGTTCGCAGCAAGGCGAAGGTGGAGGGTTCGATTGCTGAGGCATATATTCTTGAAGAAATTTTGAACTTCTGTTCTATGTACTTTGAGCCAAAGATTCTAACTCGTCGTACTCGACCTCCACATAATGATGATGGGGGAGTGGATGAATCATCCGATCGGCTCTCTATATTTAAATATCCTGGACGTGCATTCAGACGTTGCTTGACTCGCATGCTCGAAGATAGAGAGTTGTACGCCACTGAGATATATATTCTTCTGAATTGCCTCGAGATTGAACCTTATGTTGAGTAAGTTCTTAACTCACATTTCCAGCAAGTCCATAAGTTGTTCATCCTTCTTCTGCAGTTCATTTAAATTAGTAGTGTATTTATATTGCAGGCAATTTGATTCAGAATTAGCTGAAAAATGTCCAAATATCAAGGACGTGGAGATTGAAAAAGGACGCGAGAAGTTTTTTGCCAAATGGCTGAGAAACCGAGTTAGTGTCGATCGTTGAATATATATGTTTGTATTTATGTATGTTGAGGTAATTGTTATTATTTTAACTACTCTAATGTACATATAGGTTGAACAAGGTCTCATTACTGATCAAAGAGTACAACAGATAAGTTATGGCCCCTCGAACATTGCACGTGCCTATCAAGGATATATTGTGAATGGATACATATTTCATACAAGGATTATGGACGAAGTAAGTCTACGATGAACAGCGGCATATCTGTTAAGGGAAGTTTATACAATGAAGTGGAATTGGACTACTATGGTATTCTTGAAGAAGTCTTAGAACTTCAGTATTTTGGACGAGACAATCATGTATACATATTTAAGTGTCATTGGTTTGATCCTAGTTCTATTCAACATGACACAAATTATGGGATTGTCAATGTCAAACATAGGTCTAAACTTAAGACCTATGAACCGTTCATTTTAGCCGCACAAGCCTAGCAAGTGTATTATTCAAGCTATCCATCATCCAAGAATAAAGATTGGTGGGCAGTTTGCAGGGTTAATTCAAAACTCTTTCCCACTTATGAGTTAAATATGAGTGAAGATGTCTCATAGGTTGCTAGTGCTGAATATTATCAATCAGACGAAGTTGGCGTTGTCGGTTCCTCGAGGTTTAATCTTGACGAATCTAATGAGCCACTGTCATTACGTACGGGAGATGAAGTGGAAGAAGTCAATCCGATGGAGCTAAATGTTGATGTTAGAGGGGAGGAAGAATCAGATGAAGAGGAAGAGTTTGAATCTGATGAGGCTACTATGGATGACGAAGATGATGATGAGTTAGATATATCATTACCTTTTTGCACAATTTTTAATAACAGAGATTCTAGCCTTATGTATTTGAGGATTAATATGTATTAATTGTTTTGTTAGTAATAAAGAAATAGTTCGAGGAGGTCATACTGAGAGTAGGAGGAGACAGGGTAGTGACAGAAGCTCTACTCCCTCCTCTTTGGCGTCTTCTTCGGGCACAGGTATATCTATTAAAAAAGTTAGCTATATAAATGTTTACATCATTTACTAGCTTAAAAGAATTTTTTTTAGGTTCAAGTGTCGGCTCATTCCTAGTTGTACATATGCCACCCCCACCACCTCCCACTGCAGGTATGTATGTTTTAATTTAAAGTTCCAAATATTTATTTTACTTATGAAAATTAATTCTTGCAGGTCTCAGTGGCCTCCCACCTGTTGTACAGGCGCCACCCCCACCACCTCCCGCTGCAGGTATGTATATTTTAATTTATAATTCATAATATTCATTTTACTTATGAAAATTAATTCTTGCAGGTCTCAGTGGCCTCCCACCGGTTGTGCAAACGCCACCCCCACCACCTCCCGCTGCAGGTATGTATATTTTAATTTAAAGTTCACAATATTCGTTTTACTTATGAAAATTAATTCTTACATGTCTCAATGGCCTCCCACCTGTTGTGCAGACGCCACCCCCACCACCTCCCGCTGTAGGTATGTATATTTTAATTTATAATTCATAATATTCGTTTTACTTATGAAAATTAATTCTTAAAGGTCTCAGTGGCCTCCCACCTATTGTGCAGACGCCACCTCCACCACCTCCCGCTGCAGGTATGTATATTTTAATTTAAAGTTTTCAATATTTGTTTTACTTATGAAATTTAATTCTTGCAGATCTTAGTGGCCTCCCACCTGTTGTGCAGACGCCACCCCCACCACCTCCCGCTACAGGTATGTATATTTTAATTTAAAGTTCCTAATATTTGTTTTACTTATAAAATTTAATTCTTGCAGGTCTCAGTGGCCTGTCTCCTGTTGTGCAGACGCCACCCCCACCACCTCCCGCTGCAGGTATGTATAGGTCCCAGTGCCCTCCTTACTTAATTATGTTATTTCTTAAAGATCATCAAAATATTTATTTTACTTGTGAAAATCTATTCTTACAGGTCTCAGTGCCCTCCCACCACCTCGCACTTGTACAGGGCACACCCCCACCACTCAGCCACTTGACGATGCCGGCAGTCATCACGAGGTAGGCACGACCCATGATGGACGTCGCCCATGCTGGATCTCTGGGTAAATCTATAAGGTTATTACATTCATTATTTAGCCATCAACTGTCTAATATGAATATTTTGACATTTACAATTGCAGTAATAAAATTGAACCCCACGATGATGTCCATCATTCCTCCGAACTCATGTTGGCACATGTGCCCGAGCCAGTATCGTCTTTCAAAGAATTTCTGATGGCCGTCTGCGATTCATTGTACAATATGTTCTTAGTAAGTAGTTACGTCATTTAATTCAAGTATTTTCCAAACTCAATTCACAGTAGTATACTAAGTGTGAAACTTAATTGATTTACAGTGGTCTTATCAATTCATGTGTGGACATGACACGGCGAGATGTCGTCGTGCCTGGGAGTCTAGTATGAAGTCAAGTTACCAAAGGAAAATACATGAGGCCCGAGCACACGCTAAAAAATTGAGTGGTGGGAGTGAAGACCGACGAATATGGAAGGAGCACCGCCCTCTATGGATGAGAAAGGAGGATTGGGAGATATCCTGTGACCATACCCCAAGTGGATACAAAAGTACGAAAAAGCCAAAGCAAACAGGGCGTCAAAATCGGGTACAAATTTGCATACGAGTGGGTCCATCTCTTATGCGGCTCATAAACAAAAATTGGTAAGCAATGTTTCAATTTATCTTCTTACATTTTATTTATATATTTGACTTTTTTTTACTATGAATTGTATAACAAGCTGTGGAGCTTAATTGAGCTCCGTCGTTTCTCGAGGTGTTCGATAGAACACACAAAAAGAAGGGGACAAATCAATTTGTGAGTGAGACAGCTAAGTCAGTAGCGGTAAGTTTATCTACATATGAAACTTCAACCGTTCTTTTAAATCGGCATGAAATTCATATGAAATTGACTAGATATTTTATTCAATTTGTAGGAAACATATAGCAAAGCAGTGACAGAGAAGTACGGGGAGGGAGACATGCACCAACCAGACTTCGATCCGGTGGAGTGGGTGGTAGCAGCTGGCGTACCAAAGAAAGGCCGACTATATGGTTTTGGGGAGAGCCTGGATGCTAGCGTGGTGATATCATCGTGTGCGAGTTCAAGCTCTGCCCAAACCAGTATCAGTGCCTTCACTATACCTCCACTTGCCCCCAGTACTTCTGCCAGCGACATCATAGACATCGTCCGATCGCAGATTTCTGATTTGCAGCGACAGTAGCAGCAGTTCCAATAGGAGATCTCTAGCCAGCAGGCAACCATTTTGTAGGCAATCAGTGGCCTCCTCTCCCACGCGGGAATGGTCCCTCATCGATCCACCACCATCACAGCACAGGCAGCACAGGTGAGTGTTTATTATGTTTTTATTTTGATGGAATTACTTAATTGTGTTCATTTGAAATTTCAAAACTCCCTAGTTTTCAAAACTAACTTTGTTTAGAAGAATTGAGAAAATCTGGGGTTCAGGGGTCCTAAATGTAAAATACTAGCCTGATCGGCGCGCCGATCCTTCCAACACGACTGGCGATGTAGACGTGAGTTGTGAAAGTTGACAGATTCCAAATTGGATATCCGGTTTAAGCCCGACGCTCAAATATGACACTAGTTCAAGATGTTGTTGTTGTGGCAGGTGACACATGGAAGTAGATCCAAAGGGGGGGGGGGTGAATGGATCTTCTACAAAACTTGCCCCACAATTAGTTTTCTAATGAACTACCTCTGACTGATTGAGGAACACTATCTATTAACCCAATCGATCAAATCATCTAATGGACTAAAGATCAAACACATAGAGCGCACCTACGCATGCATCTAGTGAAGATAAAGGCATCAGACAAACCACTGCACGCACAAGATTTTTAGGTGGTTCGATCTCTATCCAGAGATCTACGTCCACCCCACACTCAACCTGAGTGTGGCTTCCCGCTGACTCACAGCTTGAACGGCTGGGCCTCACAGCTTGCCTACAAACAGTTGAGCATCACAGCTTGCTATCCGAGGTATCCACCTCGCTCGCTGAGCAACACAGCTTGCTGTCCGAGGTATCCACCTCGCCTGCTGAGCAACACAGCTTGCTGTCTAGAGGAATCCTCCTCTGCAACGCTGAGCAATACAGCTTAGCTCTGCTGACTAACAGCTTGAATAAAGGTTCAAAAGAAAACAAAATATGGTAAAACACAGCGACAGAAAGCTGTATACGATGACAGCACAAATGTGGCTCCCATGGAGCTGACTGGATTGGATATGATCCAGATTCCAGTAGTGACAGATCTTCAGATGAAGCTTCTCTTCTTCTCCTCTGACTCTCTATCTCTCTCTCTATCTTTCTTCTTCTTCTTCGTTTCTTTTCTTCTCTGCTACTCTCTCTTCTTCTCTTTTTCTCTTCTTCTGGATCGTGCAGGCTCTCTCTCTATCTTCTTCTCTTTCAGATAAGTTCCCCTGCTTCGATCACTCTACTCTTTTTCTTCTTCAATGTTCTTCTGGATGAAGAATTCTTCCTTTTATATCTCCAGAAGATAGGTGAGTGTGTGTTTTTCATGTGTTCCCGCGTTAGCGTCTAGACCACGTGGCACCATCTCAGATTACTGCTTAACACGTGTCACGAACTTGGCACATCTTTCATTTTTGAGTCACGTGCCCTTCTTAGACTCATCGAAACAAAAATCCTGTCAGATCAGACTTGTTGTCATCTTGAATTAATCTGAAATAACAGAGAAGGATGTATTGAGTTAGTTCGAGAGTTGAACTGATCATGTACAGACTTGATGACATGTAACGTAGTATTCATATGGGAAAGTATGCACATTGAAGATGAATGCACAAACATGCCACCAACGAGTGTACATACTTTGTGTGCGATGTACAAACGATGTGCAGACTTTATGTGCATGCGACAGGACTATGTATAGACTTGCCACCAGAGAGTGTACAGACTTTGGAAATACATGAGGCACACGATGCAACAAGACTCTGTTCAGACTTAACCTGTGCATGGGCAAAAGATACATCGACTATGTGTATGTATGAAGAACACGGGCTGTACAGACTTCGCTGCAAATACTTCTAAAGAATGTACATACTTTGTGTATTCATGGAATCAAAGGGAATGTACAGACTTTAAAGTGAAAGATGCACATGTGCATGTAGCAAGCGAGTGTACTAACTATGTATATGCATGAAGCACAAGAATGCCCTGACTTGGTGTATGCATGAGGCGAGACACTGCATTGACTATATGTAAACATGAATCGAAACGATGTATGCATGTAGCAGACGAATGTACTGACATGTATAGACATGCTGAGTTATCAAGGCAACCGTGTGCAGACTTGGTGTACGCATGAAGCATCTGGTACATGAACTTAACCACGCATACTAGCTACGGTTGTACAAACTTGTGAAGCACTCCACTAACTATATATATATACTGAAGGATGAAGCAATGCATTGATCCATGGATGTAAGATTAAATGCAAAAACTTTTATTTATTTTAATCTCACATGACTCAGATTGTCATTATCAAAACCAGGGTTCCAACAATCTCCCCCTTTTTGATAATAACAACTATAAGTCATGTAATATTAATTTGCTAACATTCATAACCGAGTTCATCGACAAAATGAATCAAGCATTCAACAGACTCATGCTTCGACGCAACCAAGCAACACAACATAGCATTTCTGTGTACTTTAAAAAGATACAAAGTAGTGTTTGAATGAAAAATCTCTTTCAAACGGTCTATCACGCAAGACCATCAGTAAACAAAAACTGTAACATTTTTCGTCCAAAATAAAACTCTGTAACATTTTCTGTCCAAAATAAAAATGTCTGTCCTTTACACATTCACATTCATTCTCCCCCTTTGTCATTATCAAAATTTGGGCAAATGATAGTAGCTAATAACCTCGGTAGCTCCCCCTGTCTCTAGGAGGATATACTGAACTTGAACCAGGGGTAGAAAGTCTGTTCATCAGAGAAGTCTGAAGATCTCTAATGGAGTCTGCCAGTCTGTCAAGCTTTTGATGCACAGTGTTCCCCAGCCTTTCCACTAGAGAACTGACTGATTCCCATTTGGTAAAAAATTGTTGCACAGTCTCTGACAGTGTTTGCAGATTAGGCTGAATAACTTCAAACTTTGTGATGAATTCTGACTGAGTGGCTACAATTTTGGTTAATGTGCCCTTTAACAATTCAAACTCAATCTTCAGATCAAATGTATGATTGAGGATTTTACCCATATTGGTAACTATGGAGATTTGAGTATCTTGACTTTTACTTACCATGTCACCAATTCGATTGCTGATACCCATAAAAGATTGTAAAATTTCTCGTACAGCTTCATCTGTTCTCCTTTTAGCAGTTAAAAAATCTATTCCTTGGCGTTTTACAACTATTTCCAAATGTTTCAGCCGGCCCTCTATTCTGTCAATTTGAGCAGTCTGAAACAAGAACTGCTTGTTCATCAAATCATTCTGATTTAGCACAATCTCTGTCAGGTTGGACAACATTTGAGCGAGATTGGGTTCGGCATTTGTTCCATGTGTACTAGAGGTGGAAGCACTGGAATCTGGCAACTCAGTGAAGTATGCATTATGTTGTTCAGGAAGTGGAGTAGGTGATGTACCAAGACTAATCATCTCTCCATGATGTGGACCATATTCAGGAGCAGGTCCCATAAAATAGTCTTGTACTTCTTCTTCAGTTGTCTCTGGAGCTTCTTCATCAGATACTTGGGCTCCTTGTGGTACATGCTCCTCTTCAGTTACCACAGACTCAGCAATTTCTTCGAAGATCTCTTCAGCAGTTTCTTTCATTATCTGAGTGATCATATCAGTAAGAGACTCTTTTTCACTTTCCTTTTCTTGAGAGACTTCAGCTCTTTCATCTTCTTCAGGAATTTCATTTTTGTCCTCTTCTTCATCTGCCTCTTGTCCCTGTTGGACTTCATGTTGTTCCAGTTCAAATTGTACCCCAAAATTATCAAACAACTGACTAATGTTTTGATCCAACTGCTGTGTCTGTTGAGCATCTGTTAGATTCACCTCATGAACTTCTTGATGCAATAGAAGATCTTTGAGATTCTTCTGAGCAGGTTCAGCAGTGGTCTCTTCTTGTTGTACTGCAATTGATTTACTTCTTTTATGTGTTTTCTTCCTCTTCTTCAAAGGAGCCAAGTCTTGATCATCTGACTCTGTGAGATCCCTTTCATGACTAACCTGGAGCTTTTTACTTTCTTCAATGGCATCTTTCAATTCACAGCCTTTGGATGACTTTGGCCTGAAGTACTTTTTGACAAAATCCAAATTATAGATGTTCACCTTGGGAATCTCCTTTGATGATTCCCCTTCCAGTGGAATTTTCATCTTTTTGAAAATTGCTGTCAGATGAGCAGCATAGGGTAAATTTCTGTTGGACTCCTTGAAAGTGCTCATTGTCTGAAGGATTATGGCTGGAAGACATATCTTTATGCCTTTGAGTAAGTAGAAGAGAATAAATCTCTGTGAATCTGTTACTCTCCCTCTACTTCGGACTTGTGGAGTTATCATAGTTGTAAGAATGTGATGAATTAATCTCCTCGGAAGGGAAAACTTGCATGCATTAAACTGGGAGAGATATGTCTGCTTCTTTGGGTCTCTGGGATCTCTGGGCTTCTCTGAAATGAGGGAGTAGGCCTCATGTAGGTCTATATTGAATTCACCTTCCACTTCACCTCCCTCTGGAATATGAAAGACTTTATGTAGAAAATGCCTGGACATGTCAATCTTTACTCCTCTAACCATGGATTGAACCCTTGTCTTTTCAGAGATACATTTCAAGTTATGGTAAAACTCAGCAACCAACTTAGGATAATAAATCCTATGCTTACTTAAGAATTTCTTCCATTTCTGAAATTTAAAATTTTCTAACACTTCAGGAAATTCTAGAATCATGGGTTCATCATTAAAATCTATGTAACGTGGGAGGATGACCTTTCCTATTTCCAGGACCACTTCAACCTGAGTAAGAGACACATCACCTTCTGAATGTTTAGCAGAAGCTCCTTCTTCATCAGAAACATACATGTCGACTTCTGAACCAGCCTTCTAGTGCCGTTTGGAGAGAGTCCTTTCTACCTTCTCTTTCCCTTTTTGTTTCTTTTGTTGAGATACCTCTCTGGGTGACTCGGACGGCCGCTGCTCAACTGAGGTATCCTTCGGATGTTCTTCCATTTCCTTTCTCTTTCTATTGAGCGATTCCTCATGAACCGACTCAGAAGTGACTTCCTTTGACTATGATTCCTTTGGTCTCCGCTCAAACCAGCGAGTAACCTTAATCTTCTGGACCTGTGGAGGTGGCGGCTGTCGCTCTTCTGAGCCAGTCTTCTTTCCCTCATCCGTTGCTGACGGAGAAGACATGATGGAGACGATGAAGAGAGACGGAAGACGCGAGAAGAAGAGATGTGTAGGATGAGAAGATGGAGGGTTGGAGAAGCAAGCTTGCTGGCGTACTTAGAGGAAGAGCGGGGGACTCGAGAGAGGGACAATGCCTCGACTTTAAAAGAACGTATTATAGAAAGGCGAGTAGGGTTTCGTATAAATGAGATATTGCCACCTTTACCAATATTCAATGGTTAATACCCAAACTGCCCTTTACCTTTAAACCCGTAAGAGCCTTCTTATGCCGAAACATGATATACGGAATATGAGACTATATCTTAAAATAG
Source organism: Amorphophallus konjac (assembly GCA_022559845.1). Lineage (NCBI taxonomy): Eukaryota > Viridiplantae > Streptophyta > Magnoliopsida > Alismatales > Araceae > Amorphophallus > Amorphophallus konjac. The sequence goes on along the minus strand of CM040129.1, from coordinate 106,342,958 downwards.
TTTTCTCCACAATTTATTCTTATGCGTCAACAGGGGAGAGATAGCTTTATCAAGGAGATATCTCAATCAACAACATCCTTAATCTTATCAGTGTCTTTCATAACCCAGTGACTGATTGAGAAACCCAATTTGCATATAGACTTTAAATCAATATAAATTTAATGAAGGAACCTTAGGGTCAACCATATTAGCCAAGAACTTTTGCACAATGTTGACTGAACATTCCGGTATACCAGCACCTTTTTACTCAAGGAAACATGTTTATCAGACACCAGAATCCCTGGTTACTCAGTGCGATATACCTTTATGTTTCATAAATTTTTGAACAGAGATAACATTAATTCTCATGACTTAGCCTCTGAATTTCTTTGAGACAGATGGCCAGTTTCTCAAATAAAATGCCATTGCTCTGCCACGATTTAATTTTGATTGATGGCGTATTCCCTGGTCATTTACCAGAATTTTCTTTAGACATGAATTAAGGATTATATGGGCCTTAGATTTCCTATCAGATTGGGTTCTTACTAAAAGCTTTTAGATTTTAGATGCATTGCTAAGAGATTTCCAATTTTGAACTATTTCATTCCCATTAAGGAGACATTCAGATTGATTGTGAAGACTTTTCAATTAAGATATAATATTCATATACTGAGCATCACATCTCTGCACAGGTTAGCAATTTAGTTCTCATATCATGGTGGTTTTAGTAGTTAATTATTGAAGATAAGTAAAGGTGACATCTATCTGATGTTACTCCCCCTGACTTGCACAATCTCTGATTTTATTAGAGGATAAAAGTGGAGAAGAGAGGAAGATATTTGACATGGAGATGTTAGAAAGAGAGCCACTCATAAACAAGGAGAAGACTGAGGCCAGAAAAGATGAGTTTAGTAGCACAACCTTAACCACCAAAGTCAAATGCTTACTCAGCTCTTATGCACCAGATATTCTCAGAATATACTTTTCATCTCATGTCAAACTACAAAAACTGTATCACCACAGCAGTATCATCCAGCCAGGCAGCATCAGAATACCAACAGTCTGAGCACCAAGACATCATAAACTCACATGAACAGTTGACCTCTGATGATCAGCTCCCCCTCAGACCGACCAGAGATATCAAACAATCACTATTTGATCTTCTTAAGGTACACAGATATGTATGTGTTTGACACAGACATGCAGATGAGTGCATTTATTTATACTCATGAGTTCTAAATAATATGCATCAATTAAAAATATCTATCGATATTAACCACAGCTATTTAGCAATCTAGTCATGCATGTATGCTAATAAAAGGGAAAAACAATACAGACAAGAGAAGAGATTGGGGTTGACTGACCTTTATGTGCCTTGATATTATTACCCCGTTTATTTCCTTCTTCAAGGCACACCTGCAAACTGAAGTTACTATGCAGATTTGGGGACCCAAGAGCTCTTTAGTCCAGTCAGTTTAGCAAAACTTTTAGCATGTGAACTCTAGGATTTCCAGATTTTTCTGTTGTCGAAATCAATTGCATGGCAATCATTCATGATATGTCCTATTCTCCCATTACGATGACTAGCATTATTCAGATTTCTCTTGAAAGTATAAACATGGACATTCTTTGGTTGAACATTTGTGAAAGTGTTTCTGCCATGAAAATTAGTGCTTCTTCTCACATGCCAGCACTCAAAGGCACGATGGCCAATTTTTTCGCACTGAAAACATGCATGAGTATTTCTATTGAAGATAGCTTTATTGACAGAACAATTTTTAAAGTTTGAACTATCTTTTCTCCTCAGGGCATCCCAGCAATGGGCTGCAACATGGCCTAACTTCCCACAATGAAAACAATAAGTTTTCTTCTTCTGAAATGAATGGTGTTTGTCTTGAGTTTTTCTAACATGAGGTTTGTTAGCAGACAGCTCATCTAGATCCATTATCCTGCACTCATGCATCTTATGACCAAGTTTCCCACAATAATGACATGAAGTGATATTTGTGGGTGCATGTGAATGAATGGGGAAAATCTTTGTGGCATGCATTTGTTTTTGACAATTTTCAAGACAAGTCGAACTCTTAACAGCATCAGATGAAGCTTTAGCTTTCCTTTTACTTTCAACCCTCTTCGGTTTTCCTACATTTTTCAGAATTTCATCTTGATTCTCAGTCCTTTTTCCAGTAAGCTGAAACATGGGTGTAGCAGAACAAGAAGGCACAGAATTTTGATTTCTAACAACAGGATTCTTCTTATCTGCAGGAAGATATCCTAACCCTTACTTTTGAAAGTTTGTTTTAATACCTAGGATCTTGTCAAGGTTATCTTTCCCTTGAACAAATTTAGACAGTGAAATTTTCAGATCCTGAATTTCAGAATTCAAGGAGGTAATGCTCAACTCATAGCTCGCAATTTCAGTTTCACAGGAAATAATCTGTTGATGCAGTGCATCATTTAAACTTTTCAGAGTTTCAATTTCCTGTTCAAGTTTTTGTTCCTTATCAGCATCAGCTTCCTTTACAGCACATTTCCCTTTTTCAATAGACATCCATCTCTCTGACAGGATAGTATTCAGAACCATTAGCCTTTTATTTTGATCTTTTAGTTTACAATTTTCTTCAATCAAGCTATCTTGATTCATAGCTTTTAGATTTTCAATCAAGCGTTGTTCATGCAACTCAAGTTCTGAATTTCTATTCATCAGATCTTCTATCTCTCCTTGAAGAGACACAACATGTTGCTCTTGTAGCCTAAGTTTAGATAGAAGATCATTATTTAATATTCCAACAGAGTCACATTTATTGCATGAATTTTCGCTTATTTTTAGACTACTTTTAAGGTTGGCGTTTTCACATTTTAACTCTCTAATTTCATGCAACATGGCCTTTTTCATCTCTTTCATTTTAAGTTTATAAGATTTATAACTCTGAAGTAAATCATCATGCATTTCAATCAATTCATCCAATGAATTTTGTTCAGATTCAGAACTTACCTTTGAGAAAGAGTCGTCGGATTGATCGCTACTTTGATCATTGGTCGTAAGGCACCTATGATTCTCCTTGCCATACTTGAGGATCAATTCATCCATCAACTCCTTACCATTCCTGCACTTAGTCATGCATGAAAGCACATTAGTCTCTATAGCTCCCTTCAACATTTCTATGGCTTTTCTATTTTTAGCATTCATCAACTCATGACCACTATTCCAGTCTGACATATTTACAAGTATATCATAAAGACCATGTTCAATCAGTATCAGTAGATTTGGATCTACAAGACTCATGTAATCCCTAAACTCTTTGTGCCAGTCAGAGAAACATAATCCATTGAACATCAGAATTTCAGGCACAGAATCCATGACACACAAATGAAATACCAAACAATCTAAATAGTCAAATAAGTCACCGGAAACAGCAGGATCCACTGCAGATCGTTGGATCTGATGAATCAGTGACCCGCTCTGATACCAATTGTTGTGGAAGGTGACACATGGAAGTAGATCCAAAGGGGGGGGTGAATGGATCTTCTACAAAACTTGCCCCACAATTAATTTTCTAATGAACTACCTCTGACTGATTGAGGAACACTACCTATTAACCCAATCGATCAAATCATCTAATGGACTAAAGATCAAACACATAGAGCGCACCTACGCATGCATCTAGTGAAGATAAAGGCATCAGACAAACCACTACACGCACAAGATTTTTAGGTGGTTCGATCTCTATCTAGAGATCTACGTCCAACCCACACTCAACTTGAGTGTGGCTTCCCGCTGACCCACAGCTTGAACGGCTGGGCCTCACAGCTTGCCTACAAATAGCTGAGCATCACAGCTTGTTGTCCGAGGTATCCACCTCGCCTGCTGAGCAACACAGCTTGCTGTCCGAGGTATCTACCTCGCCTGCTGAGCAACACAGCTTGCTCTCTAGAGGAATCCTCCTCTGCAACACTGAGCAATACAGCTTAGCTCTACTGACTAACAGCTTGAATAAAGGTTCAAAAGAAAACAAAATATGGTAAAACACAGCGACAGAAAGCTGTATACGATGACAGCACAAATGTGGCTCCCATGGAGCTGACTGGATTGGATATGATCCAGATTCCAATAGTGACAGATCTTCAGATAAAGCTTCTCTTCTTCTCCTCTGACTCTCTATCTCTCTCTCTATCTTTCTTCTTCTTCTTCGTTTCTTTTCTTCTCTGCTACTCTCTCTTCTTCTATTTTTCTCTTCTTCTGGATCGTGCAGGCTCTCTCTCTATCTTCTTCTCTTTCAGATAAGTTCCCCTACTTCGATCACTCTGCTCACGGTCACTCTTTTTCTTCTTCAATGTTCTTCTGGATGAAGAATTCTTCCTTTTATATCTCCAGAAGACAGGTGAGCGTGTATTTTTCATGGGTTCCCGCGTTAGCGTCTAGACCATGTGGCACCATCTCAGCTTGCTGCTTAACACGTGTCACGAACTTGGCACATCTTTCATTTTTGAGTCACGTGCCCTTCTTAGACTCATCGAAACAAAAATCCTGTCAGATCAGACTTGTTGTCATCTTGAATTAATCTGAAATAACAGAGAAGGATGTATTGAGTTAGTTCGAGAGTTGAACTGATCATGTACAGACTTGATGATGTGTAACGTAGTATTCATATGGGAAAGTATGCACATTGAAGATGAATGCACAAACATGCCACCAACGAGTGTACATACTTTGTGTGCGATGTACAAACGATGTGCAAACTTTATGTGCATGCGATAGGACGATGTATAGACTTGCCACCAGAGAGTGTACAGACTTTGGAAATACATGAGGCACACGATGCAACAAGACTCTGTTCAGACTTAACCTATGCATGGGCAAAAGATACATCGACTATGTGTATGTATGAAGAACACGGGCTGTACAGACTTCGCTGCAAATACTTCTGAAGAATGTACATACTTTGTGTATTCATGGAATCAAAAGGAATGTACAGACTTTAAAGTGAAAGATGCACATGTGCATGTAGCAAGCGAGTGTACTAACTATGTATATGCATGAAGCACAAGAATGCCCTGACTTGGTGTATGCATGAGGCGAGACACTGCATTGACTATATGTAAACATGAATCGAAACGATGTATGCATGTAGCAGACGAATGTACTGACATGTATAGACATGCTGAGTTATCAAGGCAACCATGTGCAGACTTGGTGTACGCATGAAGCATCTGATACATGAACTTAACCACGCATACTAGCTACGGTTGTACAAACTTGTGAAGCACTGCACTAACTATATATATATACTGAAGGATGAAACAATGCATTGATCCATGGATGTAGAATTAAATGCAAAAACATTTATTTATTTTAATCTCACATGACTCAGATTGTCATTATCAAAACCAGGGTTCCAACAGTTGTGTGGTAAATAGCAAGTAGCAAGTTAAGAGAAGAGCAAAATATCAATTATCATCCAGAAATGAATAGAACCTCTATTGGATGGACCAACAAAGCAGGGAAGCAGAAGAACAAGTTGAATATGCTTATTTTGCTAAATGGCCCAACCCTACCGATTACAGATATCACAATTTCTCTTGGCCCAACAAGACCTGCACCTTCCAAAGGCAAGCAGTGGTACCAACGCTGAATCCTCACGGGTTTGCAAATCCCTCCTTCACCAAGAAAGCAGTATACCAATCTAACTAAAAAGCTGCCATCATTCATCCATCTCCAAGTGCTAGACCCCTGAGCCCCAAGCATCCTCTGTCCACAATCATTAGCAGCAACATCACAAACTCCATGATTTCCTCTTCATGAAGATACCACCAGAATTCAAAGTTTAACTTTCTCCCACCTCTGCAACTCCAGCCATAGGGTCCCTAGTAGTACCCGGCAAGAGAATACTCACCTAACAGTTCAACAGCTGAAAGGGATATAAAGAGGGAAAAACACATAAAAACTCATTTCAAACACAATTTCACAAGGCACAGTAATACATAAATACAGAAGCAAATTGAGAATAGCCATATGAAGCCCTAGCTTGGATAATCTACGAGCTATCCTTATTCACCTATTAGTTAAAACACCAAAGAGATGTGTCGCTGATGAAACCAAAGATCTGAAAATGATTTCTACTATCTCAACCAATTTAAGCAGTGATCTCCTTAGGTTCTGAATTCTCCCTGCAACCCTGGATTGTTGAGACATGAAGAGATATAAGAGCCATATAGGTTGCATGTTGAGCCATTGAGGAATAGAAAGAAAGTTGAGAAATAGAAAAGGATATTAATGGGATCTAGGAAGACTCAATAAAATTTTTTAGTACATAGACCCGCATGAAATCAAAAGTTTTTGAAAAGGGAACATCTTCTAACTATTGATTTCTTGACAGATCAGCTTGATCTGGTGCCGCTGATTTCTTAACATGCTAATTGGCCTTGCTGGCTATTGATTATTCGACCAAGAAAAAGAGTTACCTCTGAACCCCGCGCCAATAAGCCCTATGGCCAACAGGAGTTGGGAGATAAAAGTGACTTGTGAGAACTGGCGGAATCCTAATCGGATATCCGATTTGGGCCCAACGCTAAAAAATACAGTCTCTAAATGTAATTAATTTAAAAGACATATAAATAGGGATTGGGGGGTCTAAAATGTGAAACATCGGGCTGATCGGCATGCCGATCCTTCCAACAGGACCTGGGAGATGAAAGTGACATGTCAGAACTGACGGAATCCAAATCGGATACTCGGTTTGAGCCCGACGCTCAAAAGTTTATTTTTTAAATGCACTTACTTTTTAAATTTCTCTCAAGTCGGGTTCGGGGGCCTAAAATCTGAAATATCGATCTGATCGGCATGCCAATCATTCCAACACGACCTGGCAGATGAAATTGACTTGTCAAAACTGATAGAATCCAAATCGGATACCCAGTTTGGCCCCAGCGCTCAAAAGTGTATTTTCTAAATACACTTAGTTTAAATTTCTCCCAAGTCGGGTCCGGGGGTCTAAAATCTGAAATACCGGTCTGATCGACTTACCGATCATTCCAACATGAGCTGGGAGATGAAATTGACTTGTCAGAACTGACGGAATCCAAATCGGATACCCGGTTTGGCCCAAGCGTTCAAAAGTATATTTTCTAAATACACTTAGTTTAAATTTCTCCCAAGTCGGGTCCGGGCGTCTAAAATGTGAAATACCGGTCTGATCGACATGCCGATCCTTCCAACATGACCTGGGAGATGAAAGTGACTTGTCAGAACTGACGAAATTCAAATCGGATACCCGGTTTGAGCCCGACGCTCAAAAGTGCATTTTTTAAATGCACTTACTTTTTAAATTTCTCTCAAGTCAGGTCCGGGGGTCTAAAATCTGAAATACCGGTCTGACCGCCATGCCGATCGTTCCAACATGACATGGCAGATGAAATTGACTTTTCAAAACTGACAGAATCCAAATCGGATATCCAGTTTGGCCCCAACGCTCAAAAGTGCATTTTCTAAATACACTTAGTTTAAATTTCTCCCAAGTCGGCTCCGGGGGTCTAAAATCTGAAATACCGGTCTGATCGACATGCCGATCATTCCAACATAACCTGGGAGATGAAATTGACTTGTCAGAACTGACGGAATCTAAATCGGATATCCGGTTTGGCCCAAGCGTTCAAAAGTGTATTTTCTAAATACACTTAGTTTAAATTTCTCCCAAGTCGGGTCCGGGGGTCCAAAATCTTAAATACCAGTCTGATCGATGTGTCGATCATGCCAACATGATCTGGGAGATGAAAGTGACTTGTCAAAACTGACGGAATCCAAATCGGATACCCGGTTTGGCCCCAGCACTCAAAAGTGCATTTTCTAAATACACTTAGTTTAAGATTAAAGAAGTCGGGTTCGGGTTCTAAAATCTGAAATATCGATCTGATCGGCGTGCCGATCATTCCAACACGACTTGAGAGATGAAAGTGACTTGTCAGAACTAACGGAATCTAAATCGGATATCTAGTTTGGGCCCGATGCTCAAAAGTGTCTCTAAATGTAATTAATTTAAAAGACAGATAAGTAGGGTTGGGGAGTCTAAAATCTGAAATACATGTCTGATCAGTGTGTCAATCATTCCAACACAACTTGAGAGGTAAAAGCGACTTGTGAGAACTGGCGGAATCCAAATCGGATACTTGATTTGGGCCCGGTGCTCAAAAGTGCATTTTATAAATGCACTTACTAAAGAAGTTGGGTTCGGGGATCTAAAATCTGAAATACAGGTCGGATCGGCATGCCGATCGTTCCAACATGACCTGGGAGATGAAAGTGACTTGTCAAAACTGACGGATTTCAATTCGGATCGGTTTGATCCAAATGTAATTAATTTAAAATACTGATGATAGCTAGGTTAGTTGGGGTCTATAAAATCTATGCAGTTATCAATTTGATATGTTTGATTTCAATTTGATATTTTCAGACGGATTTCAATTTATGCTAATTTATCTTCGCACTAATTTTTTTATCTATGAATGAATGTTATTATTTTTTTAATGTAGGAGGATCCTTCTACGGGCGACGACAGAGGAGATGAGAAGGGCAGGGAGGAGGATATGGACGATGTGCCGGATACTTCTTGAGTTTATTATGTGTTTTATTTTCTGTACGTTGATATGATGATATTTGATCAGCATGGTATTGAGTTTTTTTTTTGGTGGTGTTTGATTATTTGATGTATTTTAACATGTTTTTTATAATAATTTTAATTTTTAAAAAAATGATTTCTGAGATTTCAGACGGATTTTGAAACGGATCCGTCTGAAATCTCAGACGGAATATGAGACGAAATATTAACCGTCTGAAATTTCACATGGAATATAGCATGACACCGTCTGAAATAGAGACAAAATAATTTGTCTAAAATTCAGACGGACATTGGAACGGTCTTTGGCACGGATAGTTTCAGACGGTATTTCACACGGACAGATTTCCGTTTGAAATTTCAGACGGGAATTATGACTGTATTTGGGACGAATAATTGCAAACCGAATTTCATACGTAAAAGTTTCTGTTTGAAATTTTAGACGGTTCCTGTGACTGATATTAATCTATCCGAAATTTGTAATTTCAAACGAAAATACACACGGGAAAAAGTCCGTTTGAAATTTCAGATGGTATTTGTGACGGAATATTGAACTGTCTGAAATTTTTAACCAAGAATATGTGACGGCCGTATTCCGTCTGAAATCCGTTACAAAAGTGTCTTCTCACGGATTCTCAGACAGATTTCAGACGGAATATGGCCGTCTGAAATCCCGCTTTTTCTTGTGGTGTGAGATACATATTACACCCGATCATTTTCGGCGAGCCTTAGGAGTCTCGACCAGGGGTGCTGACATGACCTTTGGTCATGGTTAAGTTGAGGCTACTTTTATTGCCATGACAAACTATGATTATATGCGTGGTGTCAGTGATTTGATTCAATTGAATGCCAACTATTTTCCACCACTATAGCGGATTCTACACTACATGTTTACATCACTTATCTATCCAAAAAGTGGGACTAGAAATGAAGTGATAGAGGTTCACAGATTTCTATTTTATCATGTTATGAATGGAAGCTTAGTAAACGTGGGTCGGCTCATGACAGACTTGATAGGGACATGTCGAACCCAACTAAGGAGATCATTGCCTTATGCTTCACAGCTGACAGGAGTGTTTGTATATGCTGGGATTCACCTTGGTGATGAAGCATTTATTCGAGTCAGACAAGATGATATCTACAACCACCATAAAATCTTCTCAGATTTTGGATATTACTATGGTCCCGATGGCGAGCTACGCCGAGATATACCAGTTTATGGGGAAGAAGCTGACAGTGAGGAAGAGCAAGAACAAGAGTAGCAGCATGGTCAAGGGGATGTCCCCCCTCCAGTTCAGGCTGAGGACCAGCCTCTTCCATCTTCACCTCATCACATGGATCCAGAGATGCCTCCTCCACCACATTTTTTTCATGGGGAGTCTTCTACTCAGGGGGGCGGAGAGTACTCTTGGGTAGACTATGAGACTTTTGATAGGCATCTTACTAGGATAGAAACTCGAGTGGATACTTTTGGGGGTGACCTCTCTACTTTTAGGGAACACATAGACACTATGCATAATGTGATTGACACTATGTCAGGTAGCATAGATTCCTTCTCCACAACTTTGGACACCTTAGCCACTCAGATGCATACTCTGTCCACCAACATGATCGCCCTCACACAGAGCCATGAAGATTCCCGTGAGGCTTTTCATACTATGAACCGCACTCTCCTGAATATGCAGCGCCATGACTATGATAGGGATCAAACCCTTGCCCATATCCAGTACCGCCTTAAGTTTCAGGTTCACTCTATTGCGGATATTCGTCGCTGCCTTGGATATCAGCCTCCTCCTCCAGAAGACCAACCTCCTGCAGATGAGCCATGAGGATTCTCTTTTTGCTTCCTAGCTCTAGACTGTTGTACTTAGGTCATGTGTCTTTTGGGTCTACTATTTGTCTATCCTATCCCCTCTTTTGATGATGCCAAAGGGGGAGAAGTAGTTAGTGTAGGTCTTATATCTTTTATGTATGCATATTCGTATGTTTGCATGCATGTTCATTTGTGAGGGTCATTGTGTCAGTTCTGCATTTGCTTTGTCGCATGTGTCTAGAGTGTTGCATTCTGACAAGTATCAATGTAACTTGTAATGAAATGATGAAATGAATGCAATTGGTATTTGATCTCAATGGTTGGCTCTTGTCTCTCATTCCCATCCATCTTGGCATATAAAATAATGAATGGCTTGCGTATATTGAATGGTTAACGTTGTCTTGCACAATAAAGAATCCTAGGTTTGATGCATTACCCATACGCAATTTGGTTATCAAGGCATGCCATTATTCTTATAATCTAAAGTTTTGTCATCATCAAAAATGGGGAGATTGTTGAGTCTCTCCAAGTGATTTTGATGATAACAAAACCTTGAACTTAGTTTTCATCTCGTGCCATGTCGAAGTAATCACGAGCAAGCTTTGAATGTGTTTAAGACCACTTTCTGTAATGCTAAAAGCTTAAATGTAAGAATGGATATGAAGCTCAAATGAATGTCTCCAAATGCATAATCAAAGCCAGATTAAAACTAAAATGCATGAATTGAATGAGGACATGCAGCTCTTGTCATATGGATATGATTCATTGGCTAACATTGTTAAATTGTAGGTTTTCCAGACGAGCGGTCGACCGTTGGACAGGGCCCGGTCGACCGGTTTTCCCAACGTTGAAAGGTTCAATGTCTATAAAATTCCGGTCGACCACCCACCTATTCACGGTCGACCGCCAGCTTTGAAGCCTCCATTGTTGACTTATTTTTCTCCACGAGGCTGAAGCATCTATCAATGTTATTTTAATCCCTAAAGTCTCCAGACATCCCTGGGATTGTGGATCTGTGTCTTGGCCTATCCTTGACCATCCTAGTTGTATAAAAATAACTCTTGGGGCAAAGAAACCCTAATTTTTATAAGGTGAGACTAAGGAAGCTATCAAGGGAAGAAAAGGGTGCTACTGTAGCTCCGTGAACAGTACTTTGTGCAAGGAGTTCTTCATCCATCTACAAGCTTTTCAAGTGGAATCTGAGGCCAATCAACCCCAAATCAAGTGGAGATCCAAGTTTCATCCATAATCTTCATCACCTACTAGGGGGAGCAAAAATCAGAGTTTTTCTTTTGGTGTTTCTACTTTCATATTCTTCAAGCTTCAAGTGTATGTTCTTGTAATCTCTAAACAGTTGTGTGTGTGTGGATCTTCTTAGATCCTTATGTGTGTGTTTGTTTTCTGTCAGATTCATGTGTGTTTAGGTGTATTTACACGTTCGTAGGAGTTCTCATCTCCAAACGAGTGTGTGTGTGTGTGTGTGTGTTCAGATCTTGTAATTCCTTACAAGATAGTGTCTGAATCCTCATAGTTTGTGAGGGGTGGACATAGGTTGCCGTCATTGCATCTGAACCACCTAAAAATCCCTGTCTCTTGTGTGGTTTGCTCCATATCTTCGACCTCCCTTTCTGCTCTAACATATTCACATATTGCACCTGCTGATTTCTTCGTTTAGATCTAAATTAATTGATTCTTTTCACAGTAGATCTCTGGTATATCAAAAGCTGGGTTCGAACTGACAAGGTTAGTCTTGTCAGGCAGATAACACCTTGCGTGAGTGAATCTTCAGATTCCAAACTCTGACTAGTACCAAAGAGCGTTTGTGGTGGTTTATTTTGATAGTTGCTATTTCATCTTTCTTGATTTAAATCGGCTTAAGTTTTCTAAATTTTTGTTATCACCCAATTCACCCCCCTCTTGGGTGTCATTGATCGCGGGACTTCACGTTAGAGGTAACAAATAGCTCCGGTGTAAAATAGGCTACAATGTTGAAAGCATGAAAGATGAAGAAGCAGAGTAGACGTAGTGCTTAAATGGAGTCGACGCAGTCAAAAGCAAACATCAAATAAGAAAAATAAATGTTGACCAAGGCTGATGACTGATGATTCAAGTTCCTCGAAGTCAACATAGTCAACACAGTCAACGTCTCAAAGTAGCCAAGCTCCAGAGTCAACATTGTCACGCCCCGAGCTTTTATTACAGCGGAAGAAATTTCGGAAACGTTAACAGCCGGCAAGAGAAGCCTCAAGTGACAATGTAAATCAGAGCGCAAACCATTCACATAGAAGATGAATGGACATAATTGATCAAAAATCTGACTTTTATTAATAATAACAATCTAGTACATGATCTTGACTCATAACTAACTGGACTCAATAAAATAGAAAATTACATAATTGACTCTTTACTAGACCAACTACGGCTTCTCTCGAACCATCAATCACTCTCGGATCCATCACTTGAGCAATCTGAATCCGTCCCACTAGAATTTCCTAAAAAAAAGTTGGAAAAGTAGGGTAATGAGCACACTTGCCCAGTAGGTATCTTCGCATCAACGTGAAGGCAATGTTTAAGTGATTAACAATTTAGCTCTACATTATAAGATAGATCATGCAAATGCGACAAAACATGTGGATAAAATAAGTAACACAATAGCATGATAAGGTCATGATATATGATGAGTGATGCTATATGAACAAGATTAAGTTGAACATAACAAGAATGCATCTTAGCCTTTCACGAACAAGAATATGCTTGCTTGTATCAAGAATGCACTTTCACTTCACTTTTCACTTTTCATAACCATAGAGGTTATGCACTAGAATGTCATGTAACAAGCATGTAGCAATTCAATCAAGAAAGAATCTTGCAAGAATTTCTATGGATTTCACTTATTTATAAAGAAAGTACTCCCAGCGCAATGCGACGCTAGTAGCATCATATCCCATGGTTTACAGTATGTTTTCGACAATCAGTCGAGAGGACTAGCATAGAGCCCTTGAACACAATCAGTGCTCGAACTGCATCTTCACGTATAAATCAAGCTACTTCCACGTGTATAACAATAAAGTACGGCCAATAACTTAATTCCAAACAATAAGCTTCATGATGAAGTAACCAAGGAATAGACTCTACCAAAGTTTGATATGACTTCAAAGAATGATTTAAAAAGGACATTATGCTACCGCGATATTTTAGCAGCATAACGGTATATTATTTAACTCTCAAAATTACTTAGGTATCTTTGGAATAATGTGACAAGTTCCAGATAATCATTTGGACCATCTAGGAACATAGGAAAATCAAGCCATGAGTCAAACCCTGGGTTAAATCAATCTCATGACATTAGCGGTCGATTACTGGACCGTTTCTTGATCATGGCAATCTAGTTCAGGGCCGTTAATTAAGACAGTTCGATATTTGAAATAGAACCTCTGGAACTTAAGCGGTCTAGCGTAGAACCGTTTAAGATCCGTTAGCGGTCTAGTGAAGGGTCGCTAGCAGTCATTGGCGGTCAACCAGAAGGCCGCTAATTCTAGAAATATAAAACATCGATATATGTGCCTTCTAGATAATTTGTCATTAATGGTACAACCAACTCGGCATCCTGGATGGAATCCCAGGCTCACGGAGAATTACGAAGGCCTTGAAACAAGATTTCCTAGTCTATTGGAAGGAATATCCAAAGAAGAGGTCATCATGTCCAAGATTATGTGCCTAACGTGCATAGGTGTAACTAATGGTCATATACCGGGATATATGTCATGTACTTATGAAAATGACTCTATAGATTAGAAGAGGATCAGTAAGAAATCCACAGTGAACCACATTCATCTTACTTTTGAAACATGCGTTTAAAACAAAGTATATGATTTTGGCAAGAAATTAACTTATATTAAAAATAAGTTCTAAATGCGTAAGAAACATGAAATATACTAGAAATCTCTATATATATACATAAACAATGCCAGTAACATGGATAAAATTTAACTAACTGGGTTTATCATATAAGAGATAGGGTGATTCTACATTAGGCTTCGGATTAACCAAAAATATAGAACACAAGGTTGTAAACGGTCTAATTTACGGCCGTTTGTAGGGCTAAGCGGTCTATCGTAAGTCCGCTTATGGTTCTATAACAGTGAAATCACAGGAACACAAATGATCTATATATTGGCCGCTAATCCTCGATAAACGGTCTATCGTAGGGCCGCGAACCAATTACTGGCGGTCCATTATTAGGCCGTTTATTGTTGGCTGACAGAAACTAAACAATTGAAACTAAAGGCTAATCCAAGACATATCATGCCTGGAAACCAACATATATAAACTCTATAGCATGCAAGAACAAAGATACTTCGACAATATGCATGGGTTCTGCGAAATTTACAAGAGAATTTCTTTTATTTCATTAGGGTTAGGATTTATGCATGAACATTACACTAGATGTATAGACTCAAATAAAACATGAAATTCTCGGTCTATAATGCATGAAATCAAGTGCAACAAGAGAGATTTTAATCCTAGAATAATGTTTTATCCGTTCCTGAGATGACCTACCTTGGTCCTGGGCTTTTGACTTCGAATTTAAGCCTGGAAGTTAACCCTAGTTCCCAGCACTTCTTGTGCTAAAATAGTAACTTCACGTCGCTCTAACTCCTTATTCTCTTGACCTAAATATGTGAAATTTGGCGGGTAAGAAGAAGATATGAAGGAGAATAAAAAGTTCTAAAGGTTTAGGATCTAAATATCTCGTTTTGGGCTCCTAATCTCCTGATCTTCACCACACCGTTGCACAGTTTTCTGGGTCGTTTGTATGAAACCAGCAACTTTGGATGCCTCTAACTCTCGGTGTGCTTGATCTCCTAGCACTAAATTTTGAGGGAAGTTAGTCCTTAATATTAGGAATAAAAATCTCAAAAGAACCTACCTAAAATAATATCTCCTTACCTTAGTTCCACGCGAGCCAAAAGTAAGGGTCGCACAGGTCAATCCTGGGATCTATTTATAGGTTTAGCTAGTGTGTTGAGGATTAGAACGGTCTTAGAGTCCCAATTAGGCTTCCAATTCGATCCACAATCCTTCTAGACTTATCTAATTAGTAGGTAGAGTTGATCTAAGATGATTTGGATGCTAAAGATCCAACCTTTTCACGCTTTCTTCTATTCACGGAACTGACAGAATGTAGCGGTCGAGGATTGGACCGCATACAGTCCCCTAGCGGTCTCACGATAGACCACTAGCCTTCGTGAGCGTCGAATTTCACACTAGTTCAAACTCTTTTAATATTATCCATGGTATTATCCTTCCTAAAGAGTCATTATTCCTTAATTCCGTGAATACACAAATTTCTAGCTTCTAGAATATGGGCCAAGACTAGTGGGCTTAGTTTTGGGTCCTTTGGGCTTATTTAATTGTCCAAATTAACTGGTTATTATTTTGGGCTTCAATAATTGATTTTTTTTAACCAAAAGCTGACCAACAGTTCAAACACTGGTCGAATGCACCCAACCCTCAAAGAGGGAGGATGTTCTCACTCCCCCAGGTTGTAACTGTGGCCCTTTATTTTATTCATTATGGAGAAGGATTTATAGAGACAATGGGGCATACCCCCGGAGAACAGAAGGGAAAGACTATTAGCCCTTGAGTGGACTCAAAGTATAGCAAAAATAGGAAGCTATGGATTACAACCAAAGAGCTAAACTAATCGGATGGCTGGCAACCCAGCTCTATCAATTCTTAAAGCTCCATTGGCCAACCGAGGGAGATCTCATGCTTGAATGAAGACTTGATTTTCTGGAACATTGCATGCATATGACGCCAGGGAATCTGCAACCTGGTTGCCCTCTCTATAAGTATGCAGTAACAAGCAGCCACTTTTATGAATGAGATCCAGGATCTTCCTCCACCATGGGAGAACCATCCAGCTAGGAGAAGCTCCTTTCCTAGCCACCTCTACTAACTTTATTGGAATGGTCAATCAAGGTTGTGATGAGAACAATCGAGTAAGAAAATTATAAATTTTTAACTTTCATAAGTTCCAATTTATAAACATGTTGCTAACCTACCATTAGCATTATTCAACTATGATAATTCATGCTGGGACAATGATAAGGCAGTTTTGCGTGACAGAACGGCCAGTTCAGAACCTTCCAATGGCCTCGACGGTCGAACGACAGGCCGTCCAGGCCCCACAGGTCCGGAGACCTAGCAGGATCTGAGCAGTCTGTAGTGTGCCGCTGGAGTCTATGCGCGGTCTGAACCTGCCCGCCGTTAAACAGAACGGTTAGGGTTTGGCCGTTCGGTTCGTGAAACAATCTGAAGTACAAAACACATGAACGGTTCAACACCAACCGTCTCTTTAGACTACGCGGTCTATCAAGGGGCCGTTCTATATGGAGTGGTTCCTGTTGGACTGCTCTAAGGTCGCCCTGCCCGACTCCAGTGAGCTCGGCTAGGGTTAGCAAAAATGACTAAATACTCCTCATGTACAGCATGAAAATTGGGCAAACACCCATCAATAGAACGAGAACAAAAAGATGTAAAAGATGGCATGATCAATTTAAGATTTAGGCTTGCTAATCTCTACATTAATCGAGGTTAAACAAGGAAACCCTAGATTGACATGCTCTTACTAATTCGATCAATATGTGCAAGATACCTAACCAAAATTAGGGCTTTTTAGATCCTTGGAAAGAGGACAGGAAGATGATTCTAACAGTATATTAAACATTAGGTTTGGTCTACTATCACCTACCTTAAAGAAGGAAGAAGGGGAAGAAGACCGCCGATCGCACCCGGAACACCTCTCCGATGATCGCCGAAATTCACCCTCGTCCGCGCTCCTCGTCGGCCGCCACAGCATCTAATCTTTTCTAGGTCGACTAGGGTTTGATTATATAGGGTCAATTGAGTCTAGAAGGGTTGATTAGGGAGGATAGAGTCCTCCAAATCGTGGGGTGCGCGAATCGCGCTTGACCGGGTCACCGCCGTCGTTTCCTTCCAAATACGGCCCTTAGGGTTAGGGTTTCGATGGGGTAGCTAATCTAGGCCATTCATTTGGGTCCGGTTTGGGCTTAATTGATCGATAATTGGGCTCCAATTTCACGAATTAAGGTCCGGTTAGATTAAGTGTTGATTTGGGCCTAAATCTGCTAATTCGGCTCACATATGATTTTCTTTTGGGTTGGTCATAGAAGACAAACTTGCTAATCTATTAGTCCTTTTCACGAATATCATTTTTTGGGATTTTTATAAATTGGTTGAAATTTGACCTATTGTATTTTTCAAGAATTTTCTTTATAATTTCCTTTATTTTATTTAATAATACACCGGGGTGCTACACCCTCCCCCACTTTAAGGAATTTGGTCCTCCAAATTCACTGCACGTATCGGAATGGGAGTAAGGTAACTAACCTTAGAATAAATTAGGATATTGCTTCCGAATAACGTCCTCAGATTCCCAAGTAGCTTCTTTCGTTCCTCGCCGACTCCACTGAACATTAACCATAGGTATATATCGATTTCTGAGTTGCTGCTGCTTGCGGTCTAAAATCTTGATGGGTCTTTCTTTATAAGTCAAATCTTTCTTCAATTCCAAATCCACATGCTGGATGATATGAGTGGGGTCATACACATACTTCGCCGCATCGATACATGAAAGATATTATGACCTCCAGATAACTGGGGTGGTAAAGCTAAACGGTATGCAACTTCTCCAATTCTTTCCAGAATCTTAAATGGACCAACATATCTTGGACTTAGCTTGCCATGAACACCAAACCTTTGGATTCCTCTTATTGGTGAAACTTTCAAGAACACATGCTCGCCAACTTGAAATTCTAAGGCTCTCCTCCTATTATCAGCATAACTCTTCTATCTTGATTATGCCACTTGAAAACGGTCTCTGATAATACGGATATTCTTAGATGATTCTGAAATGAGATCTGGTCCCAACCATTATTTCTCACCAACCTCGTCCCAACATTATGGGTATCGACAACTTCTTCTATACAGAGCTTCAAACGGGGCCATCTGGATACTGGACTGGTAGCTATTGTTGTAGGCGAATTCAATCAGAGCCAAATGCTCATGCCAACAGCCTCCAAAATTAATCACACAAGCTCTAAGCATATCTTCCACAATCTGGTTGGTTCTTTCAGTCTGTCCGTCTGTTTGTGGATGAAAAGTCATGTTGAAATTCAGACGAGTACCAAGGGATTCTTGTAATCCTTTCCAGAAATGCGAAGTGAACATGGGGTCTCTATCAGACATAATACTGACTGGTATTCCATGAAGTCTTACAATTTCCTTCATATACAAAGTAGCCAAAACATCAACTGTCCATCTGGACTTAATGGACAAGAAATGGGCAGACTAAGTCAATCTATCGACAATGACCCATATTGCGTCGAATCCACCACGAGTCCTAGGTAGACCCATGATAAAATCCATACTAATGCTCTCCCACTTCCATTGAGGTATATCAAGTGGTTTTAATTTTCCTGCAGGTCTGAAATACTCGGCCTTGACTTGTTAACACACTAAACATCTGCTTACAAATTTTGCAACTTCCTTCTTCATATTCGGCCACCAAAAGGATCTCTTCAGATCTCGATACATCTTAGTGCCTCCAGGATGAATAGTATACCTGGACCTATGAGCTTCTTCTAAGATCTTGCTCTTTACTTTAGTTATATCTGGCACACATGTCCTTCCTCGAAATAATAATCTGTCGTCATCAGCTAACAAGAAATCAGGTCTATTGCTCAAACTTTCCTTGATCTCTACCAATACCAGATCATTGTCTTGTAAGGACTTGATTTTCATTAATAACTCTGGACGAAGCCGAAACTGTGCAATCATAATCCGGTCCTCGCCAACATTGATGTCTAAACTAGCAAGCCGTTCTAACAATTTCCACTCTTGCAACATGAGACTTGATAATTTTGCTATCGGTTTGCGGCTTAAAGCATCTACCACCACATTGCCCATTCCAGCATGATACTCTATAGAAAAATCAAAGTCCTTCAAATACTCAAGCCATCTCCTCTGCCTCATATTAAGCTCCTTTTGAGAGAACAAATACTTTAAACTCTTATGGTCTGAAAACACCGTGAATGTCTCTCCACACAAATAGCGCCTCCAAATCTTCAAGGCAAAAACTACTACTGCAAGTTCCAAATCATGAACAGGGTAATTCTCTTCATGCTTCCTTAACTGCCTAAGGGAATAAGCTATCACCTTCCAGTGTTACATAAGCACACAACCTAGGCCAATACCTGAAGCATCCGTGTACACTACAAATCCTCCTCCTCCAGAAGGTAAAGCCAAAATAGGGGCAGTAGTTAAACACTCCTTCAGAGTCTGGAAACTTCGCTCACAATCTTTCGACCAATCAAATTGGTTCTCCTTGCGGGTTAATCTTGTCAGAGGTACTGCAATTCTGGAGAAATCTTTAATAAACCTTCGGTAATAGCTTGCCAGGCCTAGAAAACTTCTTACTTTGGTTACATTAGTAGGCCTATTCCAATTCTTTACTGTCTCAACTTTCGAAGGATCAACAGATATACCTTCCTTAGTGATAATATGTCCCAGAAAAGACACTTCTTGCAGCCAGAAATCACACTTACTAAACTTGGCATACAACTAATGGCCTCTCAATAACTGCAACGCCATCCTCAAATGTTCAGCATGCTCCTCCTCACTCTTAGAGTATATCAAGATGTCATCAATAAACACCACGACCCATTGATCAAGATAGGGCCGGAACACGCTGTTCATCAATTGCATGAAAGCTGCTGGTGCATTGGTTAGTCTAAAAGACATTACTACAAACTCAAAATACCCATACCTGCTACAAAAATTCGTTTTATAAATATCCTCATCCTTGACCCGCAACTGATGATATCTAGATCGGAGATCGATCTTAGAAAAATATTAAGCTCCCGCTATCTGATCAAACAGCTCGTCAATTTTTGGCAATGGGTACTTGTTCTTGATAGTAAGCTGGTTCAATTGCCGGTAATCGATACATAGTCTCATCGAGCCATCCTTCTTCCGGACAAACAACACTGGAGCTCCCCACGGGGATGTACTTGGACGAATCAACCCCTTCTCAAGCAATTCCATCAATTGTCGCTTCAATTCCCTCAGCTCCGCAGGAGACATGCGATACGGGGCCTTAGAAATAGGAGACGCGCCAGGAATTAAATCAATAGAGAAGACCACCTCTCTCTCAGGTGGTAGTCTTAGCAAATCCTCTGGAAAGACATCTTGAAAATCTCGGATAACAGGAATGTCCTTTACCTCAATCTTCCCTTCAAGAGTTAAAGAAACAAAGGCTAGAAAAGCCTAACATATTTTCCTCAACAACTTCTCAGCTTAAAGCGCTGAAATAAGCGGCACAGACTTAGAGTGCCTAACCCCAACAAAAGAAAGTTCAGGGTGTCCAGAAAAAGACACCGAACTAGTGCTGTAGTGAATATTGGCCTCATACTTAGCCAACCAATCAGCTCCTAGGATTACATCATGATCCTTCATATCCATACAAACTAAATCTGTTGGCATATTCTGTTCACTAATCATGACCTTACTAGAGGGATAGAAAGTTTTAATAGCAGATCCAGAGCCAATAGGGGTTGAAATTTCTAATGGAGATTTCATCAACACAGGCTTCACAGCAAAGGACTTAGCAAATTTCTGAGAAACGAAAGAATGAGTCGCTCCGGTATCAAACAGAACAAATGTCGGCTTATCATGTATAATAAGTATACCTTCAACAAGGCCACCCTCCTCGGTGGTTCCCGCATCATCTTCTTGTAGGGCTTGAAGCTTGCCCTGCTACTTCCTATTTCCTTGTGGCTTGGTCGGTGTAGCTTGATCTGACAGGAGGGGACACTCTGGAATACGATGGTCCCTGCTTCCACAGCACAGACAGGTGCCCAACTTGCACCAGCATTCCTCCATCATGTGACCTGGACGATCACATTACTTGCACTGGCCTTTGAATGGTACAATCGGGCCAGGTTTCTTATCTTCATTCTTCGGCACCTTGCCCTTCCACGCACTAGACCCACCATTGGGCCTTTTCTTGCCATTGCCGGGTTTAGAGTTCTCGGATCCAGTAGTTTGTTCGTTCTTAGGATTCTTTCCACGAATTCTCTCAGTCATCTCTAAAGTGTCCTCCAAGACTTGGGCCTTTCTCACTATCTCAGCATAAGTTTGGATTTCTATTGGGGCCAACTGGTTGATATAATGCAGCTTCAATCCATTAAGAAAGTGCTTGGCCTTCATCTTCTCTGTGGATACCAAATGGGTTGCATAACGGGACAACCGAGAAAACTGAGCTTCATACTCGGTGACTGAAAGGTTTCGCTGCTTCAGAGCAGCAAATTCTGCCGCCTTCTTCTCTTGCACTCTGTCGAAAAATACTTGTTGTTAAAGAGTTCCTCGAACTCCTTCCACATCACTTGTCTGTCTCCCAAGGTGGCTTTTACGGCATCCTACCACGATCTCGCATCTCGTTCGAGCTGGAAGGTCGTCAGAAGGACACGTTCTTGATCACTACACTGCATCACTTCAAAGATTCTCTCCATCTCTTTCAGCCAATGCTCGGCTTCGTCAGGATCTATGGAGCCGCCAAATCGTAGGGGATTCATCCCACGAAAGTTCCGATGAAGATCTCCCGCTCCTTGGTGCGCCGCCCCTCCTTGGGCCACTTGCTGCAGTGCCCGTGTTAGTCCTTGAACTGTTCGCTGCATATCCCTCCATTGCGCACGTTCGGCTACCATTTGAGATACCTTATGCGTAGAACAAATTAATTTAGAATCTTTTAGAAGGAATCTTTCTAGAGTTAAATTATTAACTTAACCCAAGTCTCTACCCAAATCTCACTCGGTTGGATCCTTAGGCTTGTAACGAGGTTATAGGTCCTATGACACCACTTAGAATCCTATAACTTAGAAAAACCTAGGAATATTAGAAAACCTCGGCTCTGATACCACCAAACTGTCACGCCCCGATGCGAATATCGGGACCGGCAGTAGAAAGAGTTAATAATAATATGTTGATTTCCAGACATGCTATGACCTGCGCTAGAGAATCGAACATTCACCACAAAACCAAAAGATTCTACCAATCTAATAATTTCTAATTTATCAAAAACCCAAGTTTTACATCAATCCCAATCAAAAGAACTTAAGAATACTTCTAACACGACATTCGACTTAATCAAAGTTATATCCACCAACTTTATTACAACATCACTAGACAGCACTCTAAACCACAATTTGACTAAAGACTCTTTGAACGACTCTACATAGTCTTCTAACCGGTTCGCTCCAGGGCTTCACTCTTGCCCATCCCCATCAGTTTGTGAATCCTCACCTGAGCTACCTGAAAAGGGGGAAACAACTGGGTAAGCGAACGCTCAGTAGGTAATAGCAGGCAAGTTTAAGTAATTAACCAAGTTGCATTTATGTTGTACAAGAAAGAAAAAAATAGACAATATAAATAACCGAATAAGGATAGTAAGAGAACATGAACAAAGTATAACTGGAATTGGCCAATCAAGCATGAAATAACCAAGTCATGTAACTAATTCCCAAGGAATTTAGCAATTTAGAATACAAGAGAGAGATCATGAACAAGAATATGTCGTAGACATAACGCTAGTCATGCACTCGGTGTAATACCTCACCATGTCATTACAACTCCCCGGGGCACTAGTACTTTTCGGGTGCTCCTCCCAGGATCAGACCGGGCACTTATGATGCGTTGGCATTGAGTTAATGGATCCAAGATCCCAAGTTACGTCTAGACATTAATCAAGTTAAATGGCCAATAATTTCAAGGTATAGAACTTACCTCAGAAAATTCCAAGGGTAAGTGAAGTAGATATTTTGACCAGAAAGTTCAAGTTATCAAGAACCAACAGGTCCTTGCATTCTAACACCAAGAATCATGAAAAATATTTCTGGAAGATACACAGTCCATATTGGGCCGCTCAGAGAATGGACGGTCACTAACTGGACCGCGCTAAAAGGATTGGGCTGAAGAACAGCCTAATAGAAGCCAAGTATGAACGGTCTAGTATGGGCCGCTCCAATTATAGAACGGTCAAACACGGGCCGTTCACGACAGGAAAGATCTGACGCCCACGATGAAAGTAAGCGGGCTGAATTGGGCCGCTCAGGAACTGAACGGTCGATGATTATCCGTTCTAATGAATGAGCGGGCCTATACAGTCTGTTCAATTGTTTGGGCCTAACTAGTCAAGGGAAAGTCCACCCAAATGGCTCATGGCTGCCATAGGCGGGGTGTAACTGAACCCGAGGTCCAGCCCACTGTCCACTGGTTGGCCTAGAGGCTTTTAGGTCGACCAAACATGACAAGGTCGCAGATAGAACAAGGACAATCGACCAATCAAGATAGGGCATTCTGCCAGAATTGCACGGTTCATATTGGGCCGTCCCGAGTGTTACACGTTCCAGTTCTGGCCGCGCAATAACTCGGATAGTCCAATGTGATTCGTGGCTCAAACCAGGGTAATCCAAGCGATTCAATCGAGTCAACAGGTGCAGGACTTGTGGTACAACCTGCCCGGCATCCTAGTGGGAATCCCAGGCTCGCGAGGGCTTACGGAGGTCTCATAATGGAGGTTCTAGTCCGACGGAAGGAATATCTGACGGAGAGTTCCAACCATTATAAGAAATGAAGGCTAGAAAGCATCAGAAAATGAGTGTACGGCGGTCAGTCAATTCCACCGGAGTAGAATGACTGTCAATTAACCCTAGTATCATTCTTTCGTTTTCAATAGAACATGTTTAAGATTAACTTTATTGGAATGGTGAATCAAGGTAGTGATGAGAACAATCGAGCAAGAAAATTATAAATTTTTAACTTTCATAAGTTCCAATTTATAATCATGTTGCTAACCTACCATTAGCATTATTCAACTGTGATAATTCATGCGGGGACAATGATAAGGCAGTTCTGCGTGACAGAACGGTCACTTCAGAACCTTCCAATGGCATCGACGGTCGAACGACAGGCCGTCTAGGCCCCACAGGTCCGGAGACCTAGCAGGGTCTGAGCGGTCTGTAGTGTGCCGCTAGGGTCTATGCGCGGTCTGAACCTGCCCACCGTCAAACAGAACGGTTAGGGTTTGGCAGTTCGGTTCGTGAAACAATGCGAAGTACAAAACACATGAACGGTTAAACACCAGCCGTCTCTTTAGACTGTGCGGTCTATCGAGGGGCCGTTCTATATGGAGTGGTTCCTGTTGGACTGCTCTAAGGTCGCCCTGCCCGACTCCGGTGAGCTCGGCTAGGGTTAGCAAAAATGACAAAATACTCCACATGTACAGCATGAAAATTGGACAAACACCCATCAATAGAACGAGAACAAGAAGATGTAAAAGATGGCATGATCAATTTAAGATTTAGGCCTGCTAATCCCTACATTAATCGAGGTTAAATAAGGAAACCCTAGATTGACATGCTCTTACTAATTCGATCAATATGCGCAAGATACCTAACCAAAATTAGGGCTTTTTAGATCCTTGGAAAGAGGACAGGAAGACGATTCTAACAGTATATTGAACATTAGGTTTGGTCTACTATCACCTACCTTAAAAAGGAAGAAGGGGAAGAAGATTGCCGATCGCACCCGGAACACCTCTCCGATGATCCCGGAATTCACCCTCGTCCGCGCTCCTCGTCGGCCGCCACAGCATCCCATCTTTTCTAGGTCGACTAGGGTTTGATTATATACGGTCAATTGAGTCTAGAAGGGTTGATTAGGGAGGATAGAGTCCTCCGAATCGTGGGGTGTGCGAATCACGCTTGACCGGGTCGTCGCCGTCGTTTCCTTCCAAATACGCCCCTTAGGGTTAGGGTTTCGATGGGGATCGAGAGGGGAAACGATTAGCTAATCTAGGCCGTTCATTTGGGTCCGGTTTGGGCTTAATTGATCAAGAATTGGGCTCCAATTTCGCGAATCAAGGTCCGGTTAGATTAAGTGTTGATTTGGACCTAAATCTACTAATTCGGCTCACATAGGATTTTCTTTTGGGTTTGTCATAGAAGACAAACTTGCTAAGCTATTAGTCCTTTTCATGAATAACATTTTTCAGGATTTTTATAAATTGGTTGAAATTTGACCTATTGTATTTTTCAAGAATTTTATTTATATTTTATTTTATTTTATTTAATAATACACCAGGGTGCTACATACACTACCAGTGTTTTTCTGAGTTCTGGTTCGAAACGGCCCTCAGACGACAGCTAAGCTCTGTCTAGCGGTTGGCCCGAGATCGATTTTTCCCACAAACGGTCCGTCTATGACCGCATGCGTCCCTGAGTCAAGCCTTTTGGTTCTGGCTTTACCTTGACTAAAATGGTCCTGACTAGACCGCATGAGTTCTTAAACGGTCCTGTCTAGACCGCATGAGTTATTAAACGGTCCAATAAACGACCGCTCGGTCCCTGACTCTGTCTAACCCGAGGTTGACCTTTGGGTTGGGTTTTTATAAGTTCCTAGGTGGTCTAATGATTGCTTGGAACTTATCACTTGTCAAATAAGGTATTAATAACTTATGGGAAGTAAAGAATATGCTATTATGCTGCCGATTTTTCTTCATGGCATAACCTTGTTCTAAGTCCATATTGAACTCTCATATTCTTATTTGATGCATTCTTACCTTGATATTTGCTATCATGAAACTATAGTTTAAACTTGTTACATTATTGGCCATATTTATATTTCTCGTGGAAGTAGCTTGATTTATAACTTGAAGATGCAAGAGCGGGCACGGACAGTGTCTAAGGGCTCCACTCTAGTGCCCTCGGTAGATCATCGGAAACATATTATAAACCATGGGGTATGATGAACACTGGCGTCGCATTACGCTGGGCGTACTTTTTTTTATGAACGAGTGAAGATCCACGAGACAATCTTACTAATACATTCTAATTACATGACTTTCTAGTACATAGCCTTTATGGTTATGAAAAAGTACATTCTTGTTCATTAAAGGCTAAACTTACATTCTTGTTATATTCTTGCTTAATCATATTTCTAGTCTATAAGAATTCTCATATCTTACCTTCATCGTATCTTGTTACTTTGGTTTATTCACGTGTTTCATCGTATTTGCATGATTTATCTTTATTCTAGAGCTAAAATGTTAATTACTTAAACATTGCCTTCATGTTGATACGAAGATACCTACTGGGCATGTGTGCTCATTCCCTACTTTTCTAATCTTTTTCAGGAAGTTCTAGTGGGTCGGATTCAGACTATTCAAGTGATGGATTCAAGAGTGATTAAAGAAGAAGCGAAGCCTTAGATTGTCATTAGAGGATAGTCAAGAGTCGCTATGTAATTTCCTATTTTATTGAGTCTAGTTAGTCAAAGAGTCAAGAGTCAACCTTATGTACTTTTGATTATTATTTAAATAAAGGAAGAATTTTATCCAATATTATGCATTCATTTTTTATGTGTGAATGTGTTAGCACTCTGATTATATTGCTCGCTTGAGACGTACTAGCCAACTGTTCACGTTTCCCATAGTTTCCGCTGCATAATCTCGGGGCGTGACATCCATATATTTTTGAAGTTCATTGCTCATTGCCTCACATTTC
The DNA here is from genome assembly GCA_022559845.1 of Amorphophallus konjac. Classification (NCBI taxonomy): domain Eukaryota; kingdom Viridiplantae; phylum Streptophyta; class Magnoliopsida; order Alismatales; family Araceae; genus Amorphophallus; species Amorphophallus konjac. The sequence continues at coordinate 106,315,911 of CM040129.1, read as the reverse complement.
ACTTTCGGGTATATCTTGAATTTGTTCTTATCATGGTTTATGCAGTGCCACTAGCATATGCATGCACTACCTTTTTTTATTATGCTTCATGTGACACAATTTAATTAAATCTACTATTCACTTGCTATCCTTTTCCCCCATTGAGGGGCAGTTATGTTGGGTCCCGAGTGGTGCAGTCGGATCTAGAAGGGGGGGTTGAATAGATTCTATCAAGAACTTTCGCCTATTTAAAAAACTTAGTTACGAAGATCATAAACCACTCCTATAAAGCAAATGAGACACTTAGGCACAATGCACAGCGAAATTAAAAGGAATGGCTTAAGTGGAAATGGCAAAGCACAATGCATAGACAGTAGAGGTCGACACTCCTATGTACTGTAGTCGACACTACTTCAAAAGCAATTAAGATCAAGGTGAGATTTAATGCAATGGACAGCAGGGATCAAAATGCACATCAACAGAGTGTGAAATTACTTGCTTTGTGTGTGTGCTTTGTGATCAACCAGAGTCTCATGTGTTGAGATTGGCCGCTCAATGGATCTCCAAAGTGTGTGTGAGCAATATGTTAAAGTGTGCGATAGAAAACAATCAAGATTGTGAATGTTGAAGCTAGCACACAAGCCTGTGAATGGGGATAGAAAATATGGAGCAATCACACAAGATGCATAACCCACTACACAAAGAATTTTAAGGTGGTTCGGTTGCAAACCCGCAACCTACGTCTATCCCTCACCAAACTAGGTGAGGCTTTCCTGCTGACACACGGCTTGACCGGGGACACACCCCAAATCACATAACAAAGAACACACTCTATCTGTCATCCTGCACACAAACCGGCAGAAACGGTTCACCACAGACCGAAGGACCCTCCGCCGTCTTCATACACACAAACCGATAGGGACAGTTTACCACAGACCAGAGTACACCTCCGTCTGTCTTCCTACTCACAAACCGGTAGGGATGGTTTACCACAGACCGGAGCACACCTCCGTCTGTCTTCCTACTCACAAACTGGTAGGGACGGTTCAAGATGAAATGAGACAAACGAACAATACAAAAGGAAAAACACTTCAAGTGTAGTAGAATACACAAGTTTCTAGATATGAAGATGAAGCACAGAAGTATATGATTAGAAGAGGATTAACCAAATTGTGGCTTCAGATTTCACTCTTGAAGCACCTTGGACAAATCTGGACACAAGTCCAAGCTGGCTTTTTCTTGGGCTCAACCTGGACGTGAGGAGGGCTACACTCCTCTCTTGGTTTCTCTTCTTTCTTCTGCTCTTTCTCTTCTCTTTCTTTCAGCACTGGGGTATTTCAAACTAGGGCTAGGCTACTCCTTTTTCTTTCTTTTCTTTTCACACAGATTCACACTTGAAGGCTCGAGCGGGTTTTTCTCTCCGGCAGCAGCAACAGCTTCAAAAGAAGCTTCATCTATATATATATATATATATATATAGAAAGGCCAGGTAGAAAGATTTCCCTCTAAGAAAATCTGTAGCTTGAATGGCCCGAATAAACAATGGTTCTTTGAGAAGAACTTCTTCTTCTTTTTGGCTTCCCAAGAGAGGGAACTTTCCCTCCAAAAACTTGTCCATTGATTGGTCCAGTATAAGTAGACTTCATTGATTAGCTCAGAGGAGATATAGAATAAGTGTTTTCTTTCGCTCCAGATCTGAGCAATTAATGACCCATATGGAAGAGATCTGCGATCTGCATTCTCAATGGCTCTGGTCACTTTACTGTCTTGTGTGCTCTGCCTGGACAAGAGTCCCATTGGTTGACAGCAAAAGGTAGTGGCAGATTGTAGTGACCTTTTCCAACTGTGATTTCTGACATACCCATCTCCAAAAAGTAAGTTAAATGTGATATGATGGCAGAGACAAAAAGTCAAACCTGGGAACTTCCTCCAGACCTCGAAATCTATGTTTTTGGGGATTTACGGTATATATTTTTGCTCTCTGGATCCCCTTTGATTTGACGGAAAACTAGCTTAAAAAGCTTCTGGGATAACAGTGGTGTCGACCTGTATAGGTGGTGAGGTCAACCTGTCTTCATGAAGGGGCGGTTATAACGCTCTCTGGAAAGCCCACAGGTCGACCTCCAGTAACTGAAGTGTCAACACTGCTTTAAGGAATCCTATCTTCAACGCTCTCTAGAAGACCATAGTGTCAACCTGTTGTAACAAAGTGTCGACACTGCTTTGTAGAGAAGCGTTTATAACGCTCTCTGGAAAGCCCACAGGTCGACCTCCTGAAACTGGAAGGTCGACACTTCCAAGTGAAGGAGCGTTTATAACGCTCTCTGGAAGGGCCTGAGGTCAAACTTCTAATAGAGGCAGGTCGACACTTCCTTGTGAGTTTCTTCAGACAGATGGCTACTTGAACTGGCGAGGTCGACCTGTCTATGTAGTGAGGTCGAGGCAGCCATAAGACTTGTTGTCATGAGGTCGACCTGTCTGAGATCCTGAGGTTGACCTAACTTAGGTAGTTTGATATTTTTCATTCTTTTTCATCATCTACCTTGATTGCCTCGTTTTCAATGCCTTGCTTGATGCCCTTTCTTAGTTTCTTAGCATCCAACAGTAAGTTACCTTATCATCACCTGCTTTGATTTTCGTACAGCCAATTGCCTCGATTTCTATGCTTTATTTCTTACCAAATGCTGGCTTGACCTTAAATGCATGAATGTGGATATCATCAAATGCAAATCAAACTCATCAATAACTTCATAGGTAGACATCATCAAAACCATAGAATTAAGCATGTTACACACATGCCCAACAAGTTATAGATATTTACATGATTACTTGTCTTTCATACTTGCCTGTTTGCTTGCATGAATAATTTGAAAAAGTTCATACTCACTCATTCATGTTCATATTAGACTTTAATAACCATATTGTCGATCAGTTTTTATTGATGACAAAGGGGGAGAAAAAGTGCATATCATGTTCATATCAGTTTGGAAGCTTTTTTTTTTATATCAAGTTTTCTTTGTATAGTTTGGTTCATATGCATATACTCTAGATACTTCATAGTTTTGTCACATGTTCACAGTTTCATACATGTTCATGGTTTTAACTTTCTCAATAATTGTCACTTGGAATTTATGCACACATCATGCACACGCCGTTTTGTCATCAGCAAAAAGGGGGAGATTGTTGGATCCCCTAGTTGATTTTAGTAGTTAAGTTTCAATGATGACAAATATTGTGTGTATGTGTCTTTGAGAAAGTTCATTGAAGATTGCTAACCAATGTATCATACTTTGATTGACTTGTTTTGCAGAATCAATGGAATGACCTATGGTGATACAAGTCGACACTTGATAAAGAGGAAGTCGAGTTCTAGTGGCATTTTCAGTTTAGGCCATTGGGAGATTGAAGCAAGTCGACTAATCCTTCAAGGGAAATTGACTTGGACTGATATGCTATGAATATGCCCTTAGGTGTTTAATCATGTGGATTTAATTCTTGATGAATGTTTTATTCTAACCTTGATCAAATAGTTTGAAACTTGCGTGTTTGATGTTTATGCATATCATACATGCATTTGTGAAAGCAACAAGTGATCAAATCGTATATGTGAAATTGGGTTTTCATGCTTATCCTTCTATTTGCTCAAAAGTGTGAGGAATGTAGTTCATGTCTATCTCTTCTTGAAAGTTTTAGGCCAGCAAGTTGATTGATCTTTATACATATTGAATACATACATGGCTAGTGTTTTAAAAAAGGCCTACATGCATATATTTTATGTGTTTTGAATGATTTTTCATGTTCATACATCATGGAATTCATTATTGGGTTGTTGGTGTTTAAACTCTCACACTTAAACTTCATTTTTCATTTCTGCACTGTGTTCGGTCAACCAACCTAGGGGTTTCGGTCTACCAGAATTAACAGAGCTCACCAGTCTAAAAAATTCTTAGGGTTCGGTCGACCGACCAAGGGACTTCGATTAACCGAAATCGCCAGACTACACCAGTCCAGGCCCTGTAAAATTCCGGTCGACCGACCCTCAATTCGATCGACCGAATACGACGGGCGACCCATTTTTAGAGTGTTCGAAACCCATTAATCTAGATCTGTTTTGGCTCATATTTGACACTAATACCCCTAGGGCATTCATACACATGTTAGATACATATTGAAGGGGGTTTAGCATGGGCTTTGATGTCTTTTCCTCTTTCAATTGCGGGTGTATAAATAAACTGCGAATTTGGGAGAAATGTTCTAAGCGTTAATGTTCTATCTTTCTTGTAGGAGAAGAAAAAGGGAAAGGAAAGGAGCTAAAGAAATCTGTGGATATCATCTACATCCGGGAGGAGTTTGTGATCGTGATAGAAGATAAAGTGGAGCGGTTCGAAGAGAGGATCGCGGTGATATTCAAATCGACAACATTCAACAACCCTCCAACCTGTTCTTCAACAAAGATCTCCTCCGGCCCTTTCACCTCTTGAGGATCTATTTCTTCATCCTTTTTACATCTATTCCAGTGATTTCCATTTAGTTCATGGGTATGTATTGAACATATCCTTTATTTCCAAACTCAGACTCTGTGAGATTTGAACCATCTGTGTACGGTTGTGGTATATTGTGATGCGATTGTAGCAGCAAGTGTGTGTGTGTCTTGATCCATGGCAGATCGTGTAGGAGACGACGTCTCCGTGTCTTTGGAGCGAAAGCTCCGTGCGCTTCATTTCGAAGCGAATGGATCCTCACCGGGTTTGGTGAGGGGTGGACGTAGGGAGCCCGTCGTGATCCCGAACCACCTAAAAATCTATCTCACATCTTACTTGATTGTGGTTTGCTTGTCTATATTTTTCATATTGATCCTGTGAGAGCGGCAAGCTTGAGAGGACCAAATTCTTCATAACGTATATTTCCTTTGCTTGTATCTCATGTTGGTAGTTAGTTTCATTCCGCTGTGTAATTTTAAAAACTACCATCGCGTTTGGTGGGGACAATTCAACCCCCCTTCTTGTCCATACGAGAATCTGGGAACAACACTAAGCTCAATGAAAAATGACCCAATTCTGATTGATGAGCTCATCCAGAATGAAAAACTAGTTAAAGAAAATGAGAAATTAAAAGAGTTAAATACAGCCATGTCTGAAAGACTGCTCAATCTTGAAAAAGGAAAATCTATTGCTGTCAATGTTGAATCCAAAAAATTATATGTGCTGGAACAAGAGATTGAGAGTTATAAAACAACCAATATAGTGTTGAATGAATGTGTTGCTTGCAGTGAACAAGAAATTACAAGTTATGAGCTGCATGTTGCATCTCTTGAATCTGAAATTGATGATTTGAATAACTCCTTGTCCAAATTTATGAATGGAAATGATAATTTATGTAATGCCCTGGGTCTTTCGGATTTGGATCGGAGAGCTTTTGGATCGCTTATGTGGGTCCTGAGTTGTGTTTTACGATCTATGTGGGTTTTTCTCTCGTACGAGTTACGGAACCCTGTGGTGAGTTTACTATTGAGTTCATCGACTCGAGGATGCTATAGTTGCGTTATGCTCTTTCCGAGGATCGTGAAGACTATTTTTCCGTATTTTTCTGAATTAGTGAATTTTCAGACAAAAATTAGATTTCACAAAAATTAAGAAATTCCTAATTTCCGTTTCCTACTTCTTTCACCCTCACTCCTCTCTCTCATTCTCACGTTCACTCTCTCCCTCTCGTTCTCTCTCCTTTCTCTTCCTCTCCCCCAAGCGGCCGACCGAGGTGGAGGTGGGCGAGGCGAGGACACCGTGGAGCTGCTGTGACGCGTGATGATGCGAGAATCGAGGCGTGGTTGGCGCGATCCCATTCGTGGATTCAAAGCTGACGTGGCATGGTTCGTGTGACATTTTTGGTGTGGTTTAGTCGTTTCGGTGAGCGAGAACTTCGGTAGAGGTACGGAGATGGATACCCTACTTCTCTTCTGCGTTGTCTCGCGATTTTGAGTCGAACTGTGCGAGAATGAGCGAGTTTTCCAGCTTTAGGGTGAAAGCATGCCTCAGGGGGTGTGAGACAAGTTCACCTTTCCCGGTGATGGTTTCTAGCCTTGTTAGTTTCATCCGAACCCTTGGCAACCGGTTGTCATTTGGGGCCGGTATGATCCCGGGAACCCACGTGACTCATTTTGGGTCGATTCATTAGAATTGCCCGTTTCTTGTCATTTTGGCGTGGTTTGGATCCCTTCCGGACTTTGGAAGGTTATATTGCCATTAGGGTTGTTTCCCCTTCATTTTAGGGTGAACAGGGCGTGGAAACATCTGTTTTGAGCCATCCCTACGGTTTGCTCGCCGTAGGAGCTTGGCGGTCAAATCAGAGAACGGCAGGTTGAGAAGCGGCCCATTCAGTTCAGGTTTTAGCGGTCAGATGATAGACTATATTTGTTGGCTTGTGGCCCTTGGAGGACCGCCAAGCTTGGTGTAGAGGCACGGTGAGGACCGCTAGGTTAACCGCCTTTCTTTATGTTGAGTTGGTTAAGTCAGTTTGTGGGAAACGGTCCCACAACTGACCGCATGTTGAAGTGTTGCGGTCCTTCCATGACCGCCTGGTTCGTCGAGCGGCCATTATAAGACCACCACTTCTCGTTTTAAGTCGGTTCGGGCTAGCGGTCTAGCTCCGACCGCATGGTGTCCTTGGCGGCCTTTGGGTGACCACCAGGCTTTATGAAACGGTTCAAGGTAGACCGTTTAGTGGTTTTGACTGGTTGAGTCAGTTTAGGGGTTGACTGGGTTAAGCGGCCAGGCCATGACCGCTATAGTCACCTTGCGGCCCTGAGGAGACCGCCTTGTGCTAGTAGCGGCCTCAGCTAGACCGCATACCCCTATGCTTTTGTAGTTTTGTTCGCTTGAGTCTTCTGAGTGTAGCGGCCATGTCCTTGACCGCCACACTCAGTGGAACGGCCCTATGAAGACCGTCTTTGGCTTTGTGCGGCCCTTCGGTGACCGCCAAGTGCATGTGCTTTCTGTGTGAGGGTAGTGGCCCTTTGGCTGACCGCCTGGTTTGCCTAGCGGTAAGGTATGTGACCGTTTCCTTCCCAGAGTTCTATTTTCCCGATGGTTTGGCCTCCAATTATCTTGGCTTAACCTTGGGGTTTGCCCATTGTCTCGTGGATGTCTTGGATATTCTATGAGGGTTGTGACCATGTTATAGGGTGGCTGGGAGTGCCATTATATCGAGTAGTGTTCCGTACTACTTCAGAGTTATTATTGGTTTCTGGTCAACCCAGTTGTGACCCAGTGGTTGACACGTGACCTCGAGAGTGTCTCGTCTACCCTGTGAGGATCGAGACATGGTTTCTGACGCTTGGAGGTAGTGTCTTGCCTCGATTTATGTGCCATTTGATCTGATGATTTTGGGGATCCCTCATGTTCCGTGTTTTGTGTTATGCAGAATGGTGGGTCCATTGTGTGGCTCGGAGGCCGAGGACTCATTGTTATTATTACTGTTATAGATCCGGCTGTTCTATGTCATCTTCCATAATGTGTTTCTTGTGGATTTTGGCTTAGGGACTAGGCTGATTAACAGCGTGTTGCTGTGATGGGTGATGATCTTGACCCGAGTCTTATGACTCAAGGATCATTATCAGCAGGTCTAGTTGACTATCCTGAGTCTGGTAGCAGTGGTGTACTGCATTATGCTCCATAATACGTGCGACAGGTGTGTGTTTACCCTGTCTGTACTTTGGTGTTCACCGTTTTGAGTCTTTGTGTCTAGTAATCCTTTACTAGTCGTAGCCTGACAACACTTTCTTGTGTGTCGGCCCACCTAGGAGTGGTGGCGAGGCAGTTCCCAAAAGATAGTTTTTAGGCTAGTTTCTGTGGGCCCCCTTGCCTTGCGGTAGCGTCCTACTGGGGGAGGAAACTAGCTAGAGGCCTAGCTCAAGGCATTGGGCTTGTGTGTGCACACGTGGTAAGGGGCGGTTGGATAGACGTCGACAGGTGTGACCCTGACTAGTCACTCGTTACTATAGTTACTTAGTTCTATGAGTGTCTCAGTTACCGCTGTTCCAGGCGTGTGGGAGATACTTGTGGCGCAGTGTAAGACGTCAGTGGACGCATCTGGTTGTTCTTCTAGTGAGGAGGTGCTTCCGTCACATGACACAATGACTTGTGTTTTCGTGACTTGTCCGAGTAGCCTGTGCATGGCTTCACTCGAGGTTACGGGTTCTGTAGCGTACATGACAGTGAGTTAGTGTATGTCTGGTGCCTTCGACTGAGTAAGTCTTTGGTAGGCTTTTACCCATTTTGGTAGGCTTTTTCACGATAGGGTTTCGTGATTTGACAATGGATCAGTAACGCCCGATCTTGTGAGATCGGGGTTCACCTTTCTGTTGCTGTTTAGAGTAGCTTAGAAAGCCGAGGTTCGTTCGGCAGTCGTGTTCCTGTTCGGTACAACTTTACTCTTGCTTTTAGCTCTTCTTACTCCTGCTTTTACAGCTTTATTGTTGTAGTTTATCACTGTTGTTACTTCTGATCCTGCTTTACTGTTTAGCATTGTTGTCTTGCGTGTTACTGCGTCATTTCCAGTGGGGATCTACGAGACCCCTACTAAGCCAGTGACATGAGGCTCACCCCTACTTTTCAGGTGTGGTCGTTCTTCTTCCTCGTGGTTCGTGGCATGGTGCGTCAGTTCATTGTTGCCAGCGTTGCCTGCGTCGGGCTTCCCCCGACTTGAGAGTACGTTCTCTTTTCTGTTGGAATGTACTTGTCTTTTTTGGACTTGACTCTGTAATTTAAATTGTTATAGAAAATGTAATTTTATTTCTACTACTTTAGCAACCCTGATCATTGAAATATTAATTGCTTACTACTTTATTTGGAACTTCAATGTACTCCACACACACCTTTTATCCCTTCGAAGCTTTACCGCTCTTGGGAGACTTCTCAGAATCCAAGTGGTATCGGGTTTACCCGATATTCGGAGTCTGGGTCGTCACAATTTAGATAAACTTCTTAGGAGTAAAGTGAATTTTCAAAGATAGGGCTGGGTTTCAATCCTGCAAACAAAAAGGCCTTTGAAAATAAACTTTTTACATCATTTGTGCATAGTTCAAGTACTGCCAGTACTTCAAACTCACCCCCTAAACATGTTACTGTCCAGAAAACTCCCAAACAAAAAGAAAATCTGAAAATGAAAAATAATCTACATCAAGAACACATAAACTCTGCTGCTACCACTGTGCATGTTGAACACAACCATCCAACACACACACATGCACACATAAAGAAGAGTTCATGCTATTACTGTGGTAAAATTGGTCACATGATGCATGATTGTCGTATTATGAAATCTAATGAAATGAAAGCATACAATAGAATGAATGGGTTTAAAAACTCAAGAAAATTTTCAAACAAAAAAAAAGATGGGAAAATTCCTGCTAACCGACAGAAATTCCATGCTCATTTTTATAAGAAAAATCTGAAGTCTTCAATTTGTTGTCATTACTGTGGGAAGATTGGGCATACCATGCATGACTATGCTTTAATGAGTTTTGATGATATGCATGCGCAGAAAATATGGAAAGCACCTCTCAAAGGTTCTGACAAACCCAAGGGACCCAAGAAGGCTTGGGTACCCAAAACTGCTAAATGAGAAATTTCCTATAGGAATGCCTTCAATGAATGTGGGTTGCGACTGGAATTTTCAATCTCAACCGATGGAAGGCTATTATTCAAAGATCATATCTGTGTGCCGGACCATGCCGACGCTAAGAAACTGATCATGGAAGAAGCTCATAAAATAAAATATGCTATTCACCCTGGTGCTACCAAGATGTACCAAGATTTAAAGAGGAAATTTTGATGGCCCAACATGAAGAGAGAGATAGCGGACTTTGTATCACGCTGCCTCAATTGTCAGCAAGTTAAGGTGGAACATCTAAAGCCCGCTGGTAAACTACATCCCTTGAAAATTCTCGAGTGGAAATGGGAGAGTATAGGGATGGATTTCATCATGGGTTTGCCTAAAACAAGAGGTGGACATGACGGTATATGGGTGATCATAGACCGATTGACTAAATCTACATATTTCTTACCTATCAAAAGCCGATGGTCTGTGGATATATTAGTAGCTTTGTATATGAAGGAAATTGTCAAGCTACACGGTGTCCCTGTCACTATTATTTCTGATCGAGACCCTCATTTCATGTTGAGTCCCGAACGGTGACAATCAAGAGGGGAGGGGTGAATTGATTGGCCAATTAAAAATTTCTTCCAAGTGGAAACTAAGTTAATTAAGTACACAAGCACTTGGCCTCACATGAATATGATCACACTTGTGAATGCGTGTAAATAAGGGTATGTGTTTGATTAAGGAAGTGGTGTATGCTCAACTCACCGTGAAGCCCACTCAACAATGAATCCGGAAAATCAAACCACAAGCAACACACGGAGTTTTTAGGTGGTTCGGGTACACTGAAGTGTCCCCTACGTCCACCCCTCACAATGAGGATTAAGACTTCACTATGAAGTGAGCCACACACACATGCTGTGTAAAACAGCAAACACACACACACGGCATCCGATTTGGGCTACCACACACATATACCCACACATTCGTGTTTCCGAACACAAACACCACACACAAGAATCTGAATCAAGTTTTACAACAAATGCTCAAGTTCAAACTAAATGATTCTGAGAATAAGGAGTGAAGAATGTTTTATCGTGGTTGGAGCTCCCCCTTTTTCTTCCTTGAATGTAATTGAATGCTTCTGCAGGAGGAAGATCGATCCTTGAGGAAGAATGAAGCTATGTCGCACAAACAAGGTTGCAGCTTTGATATCCCACGTAGCTTGCTGTTGGGGATGATGTGGAGGCTTGATTCAAGCTTCTTCCCTTCACTTTCAGGTTCAGAACAAGGTGGAAGAAGGCCCTTGAGCTGCTGCTGTGAACCTGCACTCACAAAGGTTAGAACAATAACATAACTTTAGATCTCTCTCTCCCTCAGGGTTTCATACCCCAATAAGATGTATATAAAGAGTTTGGAACGTTCAAAGACACCCTAGAGACCATATCCACAATTCTTGGAACGTTTTAGGGATGTTAGGTTTGATTGGTATGACTTTTGGTGCATGTGCAAGCAAGTCAAAGAAGACAGCTCAGGTCCGTATCTGAAAGGGTCGACCCTTGGGGTCGACCCTCGTGAGAGTTTAATAGGTTCTGGGCCAATGGGTCGACCCTTGGGGTCGACCCTCGGGGGTTGTCCGTGCGGGTTTGGAAATAAAGTTATCAGGGGTCGACCCTTGGGGTCGACCCTCGAGTGAATGGGTCGACCCTTGCAGGTGTGGTGAAGGAACCCGCCGGGTGTAAAAACCATGTTAACAGGGGTCGACCCTTGGGGTCGACCCTTGGGGTCGACCCAATGGGACGATCCTTTCAGCTAGAGATCAAAAAGCCCAAGTTGACAGAACCAGGGGACCTAGGGGTCGACCCTTGTTCCAGAACTTCCAAAAGATTGATTAAAAGGCCATTAAGTTCAAGAACAAGTCAGGGAGTTTCAAATTGGGTTTTAAAACATGAGAATTAATGTTGTTGAGACATGAATAAGAAAAACCCAATACATTTAAGCTTAGATAAGATCCAAACCAATATGATCCTTGAGATCAAAAATAATGAACAACAAACCACAAGATCAAGGGCCAATAAGTTGAAGTGGATCTCACCGACCGTCCTTGAGCTCTTTAAGCACTTATGCACGTTCCTTACTCTGTAATGACATAACTTGTGAATTAGATGTAGCCTTGCAATTTGAGTTTAAAAAGCTTACCCGTTGAGGTTGTTCTTTAACCTTCGAAGCTCTAAGACTTCAACAAGAATGTTGAGCTTTGAAATACTTTTTATGCTAGAACACTTCAAAGGAAATATAAATACATGTAGTGTTTGGTCATCATCAAAAGCCATCGCATTTAAGCATTTACTCAAAGAGGGGGTTCAACAATCTCCCCCTTTTTCATGATGACAAAATACTATGTGCCTTACATAAACATATGACTTCAAAATGATTTAGCATTCACATTGAGTTCCACCTTCAACCTCCATATTAATAATAAAGCTCAAGAAGCATTGTAATAGTGAAACACAAGACCAGCCAACGATGTGAGATTGATGAGCAAAAACATGTTCCAAAGTACTTTGCTGACAACACAAGTTAAAGGTAAACAAGGTCTGAGTTCAAGGACAAATTACAAGATGCAATGCATGAGACGCAACAGAAATGCAACATAACTAACATGCAACATATAACATAACATGCAACATTGCTAATGACAGAAATGGGATGTAAGCATACATGCATGCAAGCACACATCACACAATAACATATACGTAGCCGAATAGCCTGGGCAAACATATATCAAAATTTCTCCCCCTTTGGCATCATCAAAAAGAGGGGGTGACAAGGGATAGGAAGTGTGCCATTCTGCAAGAGCATAGCCGTCTAATCATCATCCGGAGTCGGTGAGTTTGGCGGACGCCTAATATACTCCAAGACTTTTTCAAGCATGTGGGATTGATTAGCCAAAGTGTCAGTAACATACTGAGAGTGCTCTTGATGAGATAGCTTCAGATCAGCGAGAGCATGTTGCATAGCCTCCATTGTCTCCCCATAATCGTCTAAATGGTCATCAATAGTATCCAAACGGTCCATGAGCAGCTGAACCGCCTCGGAAGGCATCTCCTCAACAGGAATTTGTGGGTGTTGCGCACCGGCCTACGCTTCATCATCGTCCTCCTCCTCAGAACTGATTTCATGTGCAGCACTTTTCAATGTCCAAACCAAGTTGCCATGTCGCATTTCATAGCCCATATTACCACAAATGGAATGAATGGTAAATATATCAGCATCTCTAATAGTTTGAGAAGATTCTTTGGAGAGGTTTATGTCCATGTGTACAAAGAGAGCAGTAAGTGCAGTGGCATATGGAAGAGTTCTATTTGTGTGCTTCATGCTGTTACACATATGTGCTAAAACCATGGCTGGGAAATTAACTGGAATACCACCCAAGAGACAGTAAAATAAGAACATATGGATCTCTGTCACTTTGTCAAGGCCTCCTCCTCTCGGTAGTAGGATAGTAGTGATCATCCTATGTAGGATATGCTGCAAGGGAGGAAAATGGTTGGCGTTTAACCCAGCAAGAGAATTTTCACCTTTTTCTTCAGATGTCATCATTTGATAAATTGTTTCTTCAGGAACCACAATATCTCCAAATGTATAGCCTTCATGAGGGAGATTACATGCCACTCCTAAAAATTCTGTGGAGAGTATAACGCGTTTTCCATTTACCACAGTAATCGGATGTTCCCCAGAAATGGTTAAGTTGTTATAAAATTGATGCACCAAATTCGGATAAATGCATCGATGTTCAGACATGAAGAAGTCCAAATTTGGCTGACTGCAAAGAACATTCACTAAACTCGGAAGATGATGGTTAAGGTTGGCAAATGAGACCGCTCGAGGTCGGAGTACCTTTCTATCCAAAACCTTGCTTGAAGGTGCAGGTCCTCTGCCGTAGGTGGCCTCCTTACCACGACGTGCCATGGCCGCACTAGACTCCCCTCCGCTGCGAGAAGAACGCCTCTTTGGGGCCATCCAAACATCGACCGAAGGAACCGATTGATGAGGTTGTAGATCGAGATGGTTCAACGAGAGAGGAAAGCTATTAACATAGATTAATGATCCTCCACACATCAAGAACATACCTCAGTGGGAGTGAAGCTCAAGCAAGACGTGTTGGAATCGCTCGGAAGATGGCTGTGTGCGGGACGCCACCGAGAGATCCGCGGCTAGGGCTTGAGAGTGTGGGTGCCAAGAGGGGATTTGAGGGCATGAAAGGAGTGGTGGCTTGGGCTAGAATGGGGCTTTAGGGGTTTTACGAGATGGGAAGGGGAAAACATAGGGTTTCCACCCCTTTTAGGGAGGTTCGGACGCGGCGGATGCCGCCCGACCTTAACGGGTCGACCCAATGGGTCGACCCCTTTCACCCCGGCCCTAGACAGGATTCGATTTCGCGAGGGTCAACCCTTGGGGTCGTCCCTTCTTTGTGAGTCGACCCTTGGGGTCAAACCTTCCTCTATTGTTCACCAAAAAGATGTTTTAAGTGAAATGGAAGGTCAAAAATGATGTGGCTTGAATCCCCAATGAGAATATCATGTTGGAATCAAGAATTGGATTTATTTTATGGGTTAATGCATTGGGGAACTTGTTTCAAGAAAATCTAGGATCATAGTAGACGTTCATTATCTAACGTCTCCGAATTTCAGATTTTGAGGGCTTTTGCTCTCTTGCTGGCAATTAAAGAACGCAAGGGAATATCGGCCATAGAAATTTCAATGACAAGGTTGTATTATATAAATAGAAGGCATGCAATACACAATCATGGTTTTTCACACATATTTGATTTTTTGTATTGTTTTTCAAGCAATATGATGCACATGCATGACAAGGGGAAATTCAACTATGCACCATACTAATGCAAATGCATGCTATGCATTGACGTATATATATAGTTATGCAAATGATCATGACTCAGACTTGTCTATCTTACAAACCCCTAATTCTCTCATGAATGTTGTGAATTTTTCTTCACTTAGAGGTTTGGTGAAAATATCGGCAACTTGTTGGTCTGTTTCAATGAACCTGATTTCTACATCACCCTTGCTCACATGATCCCTGAGAACATGATGTCTAATTTCAATATGCTTTGTGTGAGAGTGATGGAATGGGTTCTTTGACAGGTTTATGGCTGAAGTGTTGTCACACAAGATGGAAGTGTTTTTGAAGGAAATGCCATAATCAATCATCTATTGTTGGATCCATAGCACCTGGGCAACGCAACTCCCGACAGCCACATATTCGGCTTTGGCGGTTGATAGAGCCACTGAGTTTTGTTTCTTGGAGGCCTATGAGACCACGCATCCCCCAAAAAATTGGCAATACCCACTGGTGCTTTTCCGATCTACTTTACAACCTGCATAATCGACATCAGAATAAGCAACTAAATCAAAGCTCGAATTATGCAGAAACCACAGTCCTAAATTACTTGAACCAGCAATATATCTGAAAATTTGTTTAACAGCCGACATGTGTGATTCTTTTGGATTGGACTGAAATCGTGCATACAAACACACAGCAAATTGAACGTCGGGCCTGCTGGCAGCTAAATACATTAAGGAACCTATCATGCTTCTGAAGAGTTTTTGGTCCATGGATTTACCTGATTCATCTTGATCAATCTTTATTGAGGTGGACATGGGAGTTGGTTGTGGTATGGTAGAGGTCAAATTGAATTTCTTCAGCAACTCCATAGCATACTTCTTTTGATGTATAAACAAACCATCAACTGTTTGTGTGACCTGCAATCCCAAGAAGAATGTTAGCTCTCCCATAAGACTCATTTCAAATTCACTTTGCATCAACTTTGCAAAGTCTTTGCTGAAGGCATCTTTAGTGGAGCCAAAAATGATATCATCTACATACACTTGAACAATTAAGATTTCCTTACTGTTCAACTTCGTGAAAAGGGTTTGATCAACATTACCTCGTTTGAATCCATTTTGAATGAGGAAATCACTTAACCATTCATACCATGCCCGGGGTGCTTGTTTCAGACCGTAGAGTGCCTTGTCTAGCTTGTACACATGGTCTAGATGCTTCGTGTCCTCAAACCCCGGTGGTTGCTCCACGTACACGTCCTCCTGTATGTAGCCATTCAAAAATACATTTTTAACATCCATTTGAAACAATCTAATGTTGTTACAGCATGCAAATGCTAATAGAACTCTCACTGCCTCGAGTCTTGCTACTGGAGCAAAAGACTCATCAAAATCAATTCCAAGCTCTTGGCTATAGCCTTTAGCTACTAGCCTGGCCTTGTTCCTAGTTACCACTTCTTGATCGTTTGTTTTGTTTCAAAAAACCCACTTTGTTCCGATCACTGAGTGGTTTCTAGGACATGACACGAGGAACCACACTTTGTTCCTTTGGAACTGGTGTAGTTCTTCTTGCATAGCCATGATCCACAACTCATCTTTCAAGGCCTCTTCCATAGAGTGAGGTTCAAACTGAGAAAGTAAAGCAATATAGTCCTGATTTTCAACTTCTCTGAAAGAGGCTCGTGTTCTTGTTCTATCTTCAATATTGCCGATCACATTCTCCGACGGATGGTCCTTTTCAAAAGTACATTGCCTCGAAAGCTTCTGTTCAACCAGAGCTTCCTGATTTCCATCATCTTATTGGTGCGGACACCCGCACGATTGAGAAGCACGATACGCCGAGCCACCGGTACCGTACGCGGAGCACCACTCGAGCCACTTCGGCGTCCATCTGGCTCGGAGATAGTCTGGAGACTCCCCCTTGAGTCTTGACATTTATCACAGTTACTGGGACTTTATTTGTGTGTAATGCATTTTTATTTATCTTTATTCGATTTATAATTTGGGTTGTAATAAGGGTTTATATGTAAAATAGGACTACCCGGGTCCCACGGGCCCCCCACCCCTCCTCCCATTGATCCACCTCATTCCCAGGGCCCATCTGGGGTCAGTCAACATTCTAATTATGGGATTCTAGAAGAGTGGGCCAAGTGGGGGACAAGTGTGCTTAAATGTCAAGGTTGGCCACCAACCTTAACCCCATGGTCAAGGGGGCGCCCCCCTCTCACCATCAACATTTTTATTTTTTATAAAATGTGTGTAGAACTAATTAGTTCTACTCCTTTTTTTATTCCCCCAAACCCTAAATCTAGGGGTAGTTTGAGTCTTTTGGCATTTCATATAAATGCCTTGTATTTCCCATTTATAAAGAATTAATGCATAAGAAATCTAGAATTTCCTTGGAGCAAGGCTGGTGCTCCCCTCTCTCTCTCTCCTCTCTCCCCCTTCAGCAGCTGGGAAGGTTGCCTTCTGAGGTGGGAAGCCTCACGTATCAGTTCCGGTGATCGCCGCCGCCGCCATCGTGCCGCCATCGCACCACCACGGTTGCCGTCAGTGTTCTGTCCATCCAGGACAGAGGTTCCATCCACGAATTTCTGCTCTCAACCCCGAGGTTTTCATGAGCTGGGATTTTTAGGGTGTGTTCCAGAGGTGTTTCCCACGTTCCAAGAAAATTGGTTGGTCTTTTAGCTTCCGTTTCATATTTTTACATTTTCGTCCATCCTTTTGTTCCAGATCTGCCAGGTTTCTGTCTATAGTGACAGCAACCATGATCTTCCCACCTTCGACCCATCTTTTGATTTTTCCTGGAGCTCCCAATTTTACTGAGGGTTCTTCCTACCATCTCCTACACCTAAGAATTTTTGTGGAATTTATAAAGACAATCTCATATTTTCTAAAAATCCTCTTCATATCCCCCCATAGTTCTACCTGCCAGTATCCAGATCCAACCCCCAGTCAGTGTAAAATCCATAACAAATCGAGACCTCCACAAATCACTTCACAGAAATTATTACCACTTTCCTCTCTTTCCCCTCTATAACTTTCATGAAGAGCTCAAAGTCTGATTCAAAGGTTTGCTTTACGGTCAAAGGCCGTTCTCAGGAAACTGCTCTGCTGTTCTGAGAGTTCGGGTACTGTGCAACAGCAACTTCAAAAATAGTTTCAGGCCAGATCCGTGCAGATCCAGTTGATCCCTCTAGCTCTAGGTTGAAGTACTTCGAAAGAGCTTTCCAACGGTACCTCTTGAGCCTCGATCCGACATCGGGATTGATCTCAGCAGCCGATCTCGCCGGACCGCGAGCTGAAAAATAGAAGCAGAAATCCGTGGGCAGCAACTTCCCCGCTTGGAGATCGGAGCCGATCGGCCTCCGACCGGTGTTTCCGGCCGACCGCCGTCCAGGGAGGCGCGCCACCAGGGGTCCCCATCACAGCGGGCCCCACCCCACCAGAGTCGGAGGTTGGAACGGTCCGTGGGCCCCACGGACCCGTAGATCGCGCCGTCCGGACATCACGAAAACGCGGAGTTTGGCACCGATGGACGACATCAAGATGCTACCCGTCAACCCGATTGTCGTGACTCCCGGGCCCCACATGTGACCTATTACCTCCCTGCGTGGAGTGGGTTAAATTTTTGTACTACTGTAAAATTTGTTAACTGGGAGTCCGAGATTGGCCGGGGTTGTCTTCCCCACACCGGGTGCGTGGAGGTAAAGATCGTAACTTCTTGGCATTTACTTGCTAGTTTAGTATATGATCTTAGGCCGCTGTCGAGTGCGATAGGAACTAGCCCGTGAGTCCATGTCACCACTGTGAGTGTGAGAGTGACCCGTCCTCGATCCGAGTCTGGAAGTGAGTCGACTACCCTTAACTCTGTCGGTTCTTCAACCACGCATGATCCGCGTTTCCCTCGCTTGAGACGACGAGTGAGCTTGCGTTTCTATTAGCGACGTATAGCCCATTGGAACTCATCGTGTCGGGCCGAAGTCTCTTCAATTTGTGTGTTGCTGGTCGCATCTCCATCTAGAGTCCGAGGTCCGCATCATATAGAGTCGGTCTCCCGTATCCGTCTCGCATCAGTTTGGTATCAGAGCGAGTCGAGTCTAGGGTACTCATTGCATAAGTCTTGCATGCATCATGGTCTAAGTCGAGTCTAGGATCATCATTATTTTCAAAAAAAAAAGTATTTTAAAATTGCATTTCATCCCGATAATCTGGTATCTTAAAAGGTGTTGTCCGAACGTTAGGCTATGCCTATCGGGAAGGCCGCACACTTACGGGAGTGATCTTCGGATCGATTAACTCTGCCACGTACCAGATATTGGTTTAGGTCTAGGTGCATTAGTCGGTGTTTGCATCAGTTTGTGTCTCCCAGTTCATGTGTCTTTGCATGCCCACCCGTCGAGGTACCTAATACTCGCCACCACCACCTATGGTGGATTCCAGGGCCCATAGCTCCGATGAGTCCTCGACGGTCGAGATGTTCCGAGCCATTATGGAACGTCTTGACACGCGTATGAATGGCCTTAGTACGCGTCTAGATGGCGTAGGAACGCGTCTAGAAGGGAGAATGAAAGCCCTCGAGGATCAGGCCGAATCTTCGAACCAGTCCATCCAGGGTCTTGTTGGGAGGATAGCCGTCCTTGAGAGGGCCCCAGCGGCGGCGCAACCCGCGCCGACCAATGGTCAACAAGAGTCGGCTCAGCCACCTGCTGCACCAAGGGCTCAGGCAGTGGATGTTGGGAGGCAACAGGTGCATATGGTGGATGACTATGCATCTGACAATGAGCAAGGTGGAAATGGTCGTCGTAATCAACGACGGAACCGTGATGATGATGATGACGACCGCATTCTTAGGGGCGTGTGTGCGGACCCTCCCACTTTTAGCGGGTCCTTGGACCCTAGGGTGTATCTAGATTGGGAGGCCGGCATGGACCAGTACTTCGATTGGTTTGAGATGACGGACCACCGAAGAGTCGATACGTGAAGATGAAGCTGCAAGGGCAGGCCCAAACTTATTGGACCAATGTGGAGAGCCTGCTCAATCAGCAACGTCAACCCCAAATCGGTACTTGGGATGACATGAAAACCAAGCTGAGGGAGAAATACCTTCCTGCCTCATATCACCAACGTCTCATAGACAAATGGCAAAACATCTCCCAAGGGAACCGATCCGTGACTAAGTACACCGCTGAGTTTGACGAGTATTACTTACGGTGTGGAGTCACGGAAGAGAGCACCATGACTATATCCCGCTTTTGAAGAGGTCTGCGGCCCAACTATCAGTATGAACTCTTTCGCCGCAATACGACCACTTTGGAGCAGGCATATCAGATTGCTCTTGAATTGGAGCAATTCGAGGCCGAGTTCGAGTCTCCCCATCGGTTGGGCTCCTTCCCCCTACGTAGTTTCGAGCCCCGCGGCTCATCTGACACGTATCCGAGGGCCCCCATGGCTCGACCTCAGGAGCCCGCTCACCCCGAGCCCTTTGCTCCTAGGCCTCGCCCTCCACCCCCAAGGGACCTTCCTCGTCCCCAGCATCTGACGGCACCCACAGCCCGTCCACCGGCACCCGCACCTCCTGCACGTCCTTTGCTACCTACACCTCCTATCCGTCGGGAGGATAAGGGGAAAGGACCCATGATTGGGGAGCCTAGTGGATCACGGCAGTAGTGTTACCACTGCAATGGGTTTGGCCATTTTGCCAACCAGTGTCCCACCCGCCCATCTCTTATCATTGGGGACACAAAGGCCGAGGATACCACCCCTGCGGGCCTCGAGTTAGTCACCTATGAAGCAGATCATGAGTTAGCTGACGAATACTATGAGATTGAAGGTGACGACCTGAATGCCCTGCATACCGATGATGCCCATGTGGGGGTCGTCAGATGTATTCTCACCCAGCCATAGGCTAGTGATGACTGGCGTCGGACCACTATTTTTCATACCTTCTGTAGGCTGGGCAAGCATCTGTGTAAAGTGATCATCGATAGCGGGAGTTGCATCAATGCAATCTCCACGGGTGCTGTCTCCCGTCTTGGTCTTACACCCGTGGATCACCCTAGCCCCTATCGTGTATCATGGGTGGATTCCACTACCATTCCGATCAGGCTGCGGTGCTTGGTCCCACTGCAGTTCTATGCCTACCGTGACGATGTATGGTGTGATGTCCTACCCATGGAGGTGGGCAATATTATTCTAGGTAGGCCATGGTTATTTGATCGGGATGCCACACTCCATGGCCGGTCGAACACCTGTACCTTCGACCATGATGGCCAACGGATTACTCTCCAACCTCATCAGCCCAAGAGCCGATCAGTTAGGGGTCCTACTAGCCCTAGTGCTCCGAGCCTTCCATTCCCGGGACCAGTACCCCGTCCCCAGCTCGGGCTATGACCATTACATCTGGCCCAGGTGAGCCCTCGACTAGGAGATTGATGTTGATTAGCTCCCAGGAAATGGAGCGGGAGGCTAGTCGGGGCTGCCCCGTGTTTGCCATTGCGGTCCGACAGGTAGAGCAAGACTCCGAGGGTGAGCTCCCACCCGAGGTTGTCCCCATTCTGCAGGAGTTTGCTGATATCTTTCCTGATGAGCTTCCCAAGGGACTCCCACCTATGCGGGATATTCAGCATGCCATCGACCGTATTCCGGGCTCTTCATTGCCCAACCTTCCCCATTATCGCATGAGTCCCACGGAACATGCCGAGCTAAAACGGCAGGTTGATGAGTTGATGCATAGAGGATCTATTCGGGACAGCATGAGTCCATGTGTTGTACCCGCTTTACTCGCCCCGAAGAAGGATGGCACATGGAGAATGTGCATTGATAGTCGTGCCATCAACAAAATCACCGTGAAGTACAGGTTCCCTATTCCCCGCCTGGATGACATGCTAGACATGATGGTCGGTGCCACTATCTTCTCAAAGATTGATCTTAAGAGTGGCTACCATCAGGTGAGGATTAGGCCAGGTGATGAGTGGAAGACCACATTCAAGACCAAGGATGGCCTATATGAGTGGTTGGTCATGCCTTTTGGGTTGACCAATGCCCCTAGCACATTCATGCGACTCATGACTCAGGTCCTTCGACCGTTTATTGGAGTCTTTGTGGTTGTGTATTTTGATGATATCCTTATCTATAGTCGCACCACGGGGGACCACTTAGACCACCTTTGGCAGGTCTGTCTTCTTCTTAGGCGAGAGCAGTTGTATGCGAATCCACAGAAGTGTGCCTTCATGACACCTCAGCTTACCTTCTTGGGTTTTATTGTGTCTAGTACTGGGGTCTCCGCCGATCCGGAGAAGGTCCGGGCCATTGTTGAGTGGCCGGAACCCCGTACGGTTCATGATGTCTGCAGCTTTCATGGCCTTGCGACGTTCTATCGTCGCTTTATCCGCGGATTTAGCTCCGTCACCGCCCCGATCACGGATTGTATCCGGAAGGGCACCTTTGTATGGACGAAGGCCGCAACTGCCGCCTTCAAGGACATCAAGGAGCGCATGACCCAGACTTCTATCCTTCGATTGCCTGATTTCTCAAAGGTGTTTGAGGTCTCTTATGATGCATCGGGTGTGGGGATAGGAGGTGTGTTGAGTCAGGAGACCCACCCAGTCGCATATTTTAGCGAGAAGCTGAATGACGCGAAACTGCGATACTCCACTTATGATAAGGAATTTTACGCAGTTGTTCAAGCTCTTAGGCATTTAAGGCACTATCTATTACATCAGGAGTTTATATTATACTTCGATCATGAGGCTTTGAGGTACCTCCATTCCCAAAAGAAGCTTAATTCGGGTCATAGTTGTTGGGTTGAGTATCTCCAGCAATTCACCTTTGTGCTAAAACATAAGGCTGTAGTGGAGAATAAGGTGGCCGATGCCTTGAGTCGGCGAGCGTGTTTGCTTACTACCATGAGTGCCGAGGTCATAGGGTTAGAGAAGATGAGAGAGACCTGTGTTGACTGTCCTGACTTTGGTCAGATTTATACCACTCTCCAGGTCGGACCCACGAGAGACCTTGATGATTATGTGCTTCAGGAGGGCTACCTCTTTCGAGGAGGCAGGCTTTGTGTTCCCCGAACTTCGGTTCGAGACTTCTTAGTCTGGGAGCTACATGCGGGATGTCTAGCCGGCCACTTTGGTCGGAACAAGACTATTGAGGCAGTTGAGCATAGATTTTATTGGTCGAGCTTGAAGCGCGATGTTGCTCACATTGTGGCTCAGTGCCGTACATGTGCTACGACCAAGATGAAGAAGCAAAGCTCGGGCCTCTATATGCCTCTTCCCGTGCCCGATGCCCCGTGCCAGGATGTTAGCATGCATTTTGTCTTGGGATTGCCACGTACCTCCAGGAAGCATGATTCGGTCTATGTGGTTGTTGACCGATTCTCGAAGATGGCCCTATTCATTCCTTGCTCGAAAACTTCGGATTCTTCGAGGGTAGCCCGTCTTTTCCTTACTCATGTGGTGTGCAAGTTCGGGTTGCCTCGTACCATAGTGTCTGACCGTGATGTTAGATTCACTAGTTATTTTTGGAAGACAATGTGGCATATGTTGGGTACTCACCTCAAGTTTTCCACCGCATATCATCCCCAGACAGATGGTCAGACCGAGGTGGTCAATAGGAGTTTGGGAGACCTTTTGAGGTGTCTTGTCAGGGACCGCATAGGGGATTGGGATCTCATTCTACCCATGGCAGAGTTTGCATATAATGATTTGGTGAATAGGTCTACTGGTATGAGTCCATTCGAGATTGTCACAGGTCGTAGGCCTAGGAAGCCGGTGGATCTTGTCCCCATGCCTATCCATGCTCGAGTGTCGGAGTCTGCCGAGTCGTTTGCTAGGCATGTTAGGAGTCTGCATGACGACATCCGTCGTCACATTGAGGCCAGCAATGCACGGTATAAGGAGCTAGTTGATGCCCACCGACACCACCGAGAGTTCCAAGAGGGCGAATATGTCATGATCAGGGTAACGGTTTTCCTATGGAACCGTCAAGAAACTGCAAGCTCGCGGAGCCGGTCCATTTAGAGTGTTGAAATGCGTTGGATCCAATGGTATGTTGTGGATCTGCCTGAGGAATATGGTATAAGCTCTACTTTTAACGTATCGGATCTAGTTGGATATAGGGACCCAGCGGTGATCCCTAGTGAGCCTTTCGAGCCATCCCCTCCCATTGAGAGTGACCCCTCACCTGAGTGTCCACCTCCAGCCCCTTTTCCACGGCAGCGAGAGCATATAGATCATATACTGGATGAGCAGGTGACAGTTACCAGGAGTGGATCCTACCCGCCCTACCTAGTGCGATGGAGAGGACAGCCCGCCACCGAGGATACGTGAATCACCCATGGAGAGTTGCAGCGGATTGATTCGGACCTACTGGAGCGGTACCACAGCGATGTAGACCCTTACTCGACAGGGTCGAGTTTCTCCCACCCCAGGAGAATTGGTGCGGACACCCGTGCGATTGAGAAGCACGATACGCCGAGCCACCGGTACCGTATGCGGAGCACCACTCGAGCCACTTCGGCGTCCATCTGGCTCGGAGACAGTCTGGAGACTCCCCCTTGAGTCTCGGCATTTATCACATTTACTGGGACTTTATTTGTGTGTAATGCATTTTTATTTATCTTTATTCAGTTTGTAATTTGGGTTGTAATAAGGGTTTATATGTAAAATGGGACCACCCGGGTCCCACGGGCCCCCCACCCCTCCTCCCATTGATCCACCTCATCCCCAGGGCCCATGTGGGGTCAGTCAATATTCTAATTGTGGGCTTCTAGAAGAGTGGGCCAAGTGGGGGACAAGTGTGCTTAAATGTCAAGGTTGGCCACCAACCTTAACCCCATGGTCAAGGGGGCGCCCCCCTCTCACCATCAACATTTTTATTTTTTGTAAAATGTGTGTAGAACTAATTAGTTCAACTCCTTTTTTTATTCCCCCAAACCCTAGATCTAGGGGTAGTTTGAGTCTTTTGGCATTTCATATAAATGCCTTGTATTTCCCATTTATGAAGAATTAATGCATAAGAAATCTAGAATTTCCTTGGAGCAAGGCTAGTGCGCCCCTCTCTCTCTCTCCTCTCTCCCCCTTCAGCAGTTGGGAAGGTTGCCTTCTGAGGTGGGAAGCCTCACGTATCAGTTCCGGTGATCGCCACCGCCGCCATCGCACCACCACGGTTGATGTCGGTGTTCTGTCTATCCAGGACAAAGGTTCCATCCACGAATTTCTGCTCTCCACCCCGAGGTCTTCTTGAGCTAGGATTTTTAGGGTGTGTTCCAGAGGTGTCTCCCACATTCCAAGAAAATTGGTTGGTCTTTTAGATTCCGTTTCATATTTTTACATTTTCATCCATCCTTTTGTTCCAAATCTGCCAGGTTTCTATCTATAGTGACAGCAACCCTGATCTTCCCACCTTCGACCCATCTTTTGATTTTTCCTGGAGCTCCCAATTTTACTGAGGGTTCTTCCTATCATCTCCTACACCCAAGAATTTTTGTAGAATTTATAAAGATAATCTCATATTTTCTAAAAATCCTCTTCATATCCCCCCATAGTTCTACCTGCCAGTATCCAGATCCGACCCCCAGTCAGTGTAAAATCCATAACAAATCGAGACCTCCACAAATCACTTCACAGGAATTATTATCGTTTTCCTCTCTTTCCCCTCCATAACTTTCATGAAGAGCTCGAAGTCTGATTCAGAGGTTTGTTTTACGGTCGAAGGCCGTTCTCAGGAAACTTCTCTACTGTTCTGAGAGTTCAGGTACTGTGCAACAGCAACTTCAAAAATAGTTTCAGGCCAGATCCGTGCAGATCCATTTGATCCCACTAGCTCTAGGTTGAAGTACTTCGAAAGAGCTTTCACCCAAGAATTTTCTTGGAATTTATACAGACCATCTCATATTTTCTAAAAATCCTCTTCATATCCTCCCATAGTTCCGCCTACCAGTATCCAGATCCGACCCCCAGTCAGTGTAAAATCCATAACAAATCGAGACCTCCACCAATCCCTTCACAGGAACTATTTCCGTTTTCCTCTCTTTTCCCTCCATAACTTTCATGAAGAGCTTGAAGTCTGATTCGGAGGTTTACTTTACGGTCAAGGCAGTTCTCAGGATACTACTCTGCTATTCTGAGAGTTCGGGTACTGTGCAACAGCAACTTCAAAAATAGTTTCAGGCCAGATCCGTGCAGATCCAGTTGATCCCTCTGGCTCTAGGTTGAATTACTTTGAAAGAGCTTTCCGACGGTACCTTTTGAGCCTCGATCCGACATCGGGATTGATCTCAGCGGCCGATCTCGTCGGACCGCGCGCTGAAAAACAGAAGCAGAAATCTGTGGGCAGCAACATCCCCGCTTGGAGATTGGAGCCGATCGGCCTCCGACCGGTATTTTTGGCCGACCGCCGTCCAGGGAGGCGCGCCACCAGGGGTCCCCATCATAGCGGGTCCCACCCCACTAGAGCCGGAGGTTGGAACGGTCCGTGGGCTCCACGGACCCGTAGATCGCGCCGTCAGGACAGCACGAAAACGCGGAGTTCGGCACCAATGGACGGCATCAAGATGCTGCCCGTCAACCCGATTGTCGTGACTCCCGGGCCCCACATGTGATCTATTATCTTCCTGCGTGGAGTGGGTCAAATTTTTGTACTACTGTAAAATTTGTTAACCGGGAGTCCGAGATTGGCCGGGGTTGTCTTCCCCACGCCGGGTGCGTGGAGGTAAAGATCGTAACTTCTTGGCATTTACTTGCTAGTTTAGTATATGATCTTAGGACGCTGCCGAGTGCGATAGGAACTAGCCCGTGAGTCCATGTCACCACTGTGAGTGTGAGAGTGACCCGTCCTCGATCCGAGTCTGGAAGTGAGTCGACTACCCTTAACTCTGTCGGTTCTTTAACCACGCATGATCCGCGTTTCCCTCGCTTGGGACGACGAGTGAGCTTGCGTTTCTGTTAGCGACGTATAGCCCATTGGAACTCATCGTGTCGGGCCGAAGTCTCTTCAATTTGTGTGTTACTGGTCGCATCTCCATCTAGAGTCCGAGGTCCGCATCATATAAAGTCGGTCTCCCGTGTCCGTCCCACATCACTTCTTGTGGTTCTTTTACTTCTTGTTTTTTAGTTTTTCCTTCCATCATACCGATATCACCGTCATTCAATTCATCGTCCTGCAAATCAAATTTTTCATTAATGTTTTTGGAAGATGATTCATCAATAATAACATGAGGACTTTCCTCAACTACAAGAGTTCTTAAGTTATACACATGATAGGCTCTTGAGCTGAGAGAGTATCCAAGAAATATACCTTTGTCACTTTTGGGGTCAAATTTAGCCAGGTCCACCTTACCATTGTTGTGAATGTAACAAACTGAACCGAACGGTCTAAGATAGGAGATGTTTGACTTCTGACCTTGGTACAGCTCATAGGGGGTTTTCTTCAACAGTGGTCTTACCATGGCACGATTGACAATGTAGCAAGCAGTGTTCACTGCTTCAGCCCAAAAATACCTCGGCAAGTTATTCTCGTTTAGCATGGTTCTTGCCATCTCAATTAGCGTCATATTCTTCCTTTCAACAACACCATTCTGTTCGGGGGTTCTTGGTGCGGAGAAGTCATGCGTATAGCCTTGAACCCTGTAAAAGTTGTTGAACTCATTGTTATCAAATTCCTTACCGTGATCGCTCTGCACGGCTTTGATGCAACACCCCTTTTCATTTTGAACTACCCTGTAAAATGCTTCATATTCTGTCAGGGCATCATTTTTATGTGAAAGGAAGTAAACCCAACAAAATCTTGAATAATCATCCACAATGACAAAGCCATACAATTTACCACCCAAGCTATGTGTTCTGCTTGGTCCAAAAAGGTCAATGTGGATTAACTCAAGGGGCCTTGATGTAGTTACATCATTCTTGCACTTGAATGATGTCCTTATTTGCTTACCCATGTTGCACGCCTAATAAGTGTCCATTTTCTATAGTAATTCATTGCATGTACACCATTTTATGTGCATATAATTAGGTAATTATGCATATTTCATAGTTAACCTCAACTCCTTATTTAAATTAGAGCTTTCACGTAAATTGATTAATTTGGTGATATTATTTGATAAATTAAAGTTGAGGGTCATAGGCATTAATTCTCCGTTACATAACTATGAGCATTTGAGATTTATGTGCACATTATGGTAATTTTTATGGACTAGATTGTAATTATGTGTGTGCAGGACACCGAAGGTAATTGCAAAAGAAGTCAAGGGCAAAATTGTCATCACAACTTTGACCAAGTCAAATAAAGAATTTAAAATATTTTGGTTGGAGGGAAAAGAAAGTTCAAAATTTTGAATTCAAAGTTTGAAAATGAGGAATTCAAAGTTTAAGTTTGAAAACGAGGAAAAGGACACTCAAAGTTGGAATTAAAGGAGAGACATGATGAGCATTGGGAAATGGGATGCCTAAAGTCCAAGAAAGGGGGTGCCCACCTACTTTTTCTCTTCCCCATACATCATATTCTACCTAAATCTCAGCCATCCATCTCCTTTTGATACAATCTTCACCCTCCATTTACCCAACTTTCCCTATAAATAGCCCATGACAAGGAGGAGAAAGGGAGTTCTTCTTTTGGCAATTTTTCTCTCCCTCTCACAACTTCTTAGGCCGCCGAGTTCGCCCACTTCCGTCCCTCTTCTCCTCTTGCTGTTTTCATGAAAGTTCTTTGTTTTTAAGTCCTATACAACTTCTTTTTCTGCATCATCTTCTAATTCCTCCTAGTTTTTATGGTATTTCGTGTTTGTCACTATGCTATCCTGTTCATCTCTGAATCAGTCTTTCTATCTGTTCTTCTCCTTATTTCTCCCCCTTCTATTCATTTTTCTCTCTTACTATCTTCATTAAAGTTCTTTGTTTTTAAGTGTTCTACAACTTCTTCTTCTACATCATCTTCCAATTCTTTCTTTTTTGAAAGTTATTTTCCGTTTTTCACCTTGCTGTCCTGTGATTTCACTGTTCATCCGAGGTGCTAGCTTATGTTATTTCTCTATTTTGAAGCTATTCTGCTCTTATTTTCTATCTGCGTTCTTCATCAAAGTTCTTCCTCTCTTCCTCCTCTTCAACTTCTTCTTCTTGGGCATCCCCTAATTCTTCTTGGTTTTAAATTTATTCACCCTCTAAAGGCGACTTCAACGACGAAGGTGACTTCCTCCCGGCGTAGACGACATCTTCCGCAAGGTGGTTCGTGATCCAAGGCCAAGAGAGGACGGCGTTGTCATCACCATTGCTGCTACCATCTTCATATCTCAGGCTCTTTTTATTTTTATTGTTTTAGTTTCAATTTACTTCATTGTAATCTCGTCACATCCTTGTTGTAAGGTTATCTTGCACTTCATGTACTCTTTCTTTTAAGTTAATAAAAAGAGTTATTCCTTTGATCTAGTTCTTGATCTTCTTCCCTCTCTACATCCTTCTTCTATCTCTTCTCTTCACTTCGTGTAATTATTTTCTATAGCATATGCGCATAGTCATAGGTGTTTTTAATTAAGTGTTTGGTTTGTTCATCACTTCACAATTTTCTTTAAGCAAAACAAAATCACAAGTGTTTTCTAAAGGACTCCAAAGTTTTTAACTCTAAAAATCTCTTCTTCCCTGTGGATTCGACCCGTGCTTGCCATAGTACTACGTTCTCTTTTGATCATTTTTGTGCGAGTTCGATTTTAAGATTGTTATACGCGTGTTTTAAACGACGAACTTACGCGTTATCATCTTTTGGCGCCGTTGCCGGGGAGGAATGATGATTTTTGATTTAAGAACTTTGTTTTCCTTGTGTTTATAAGTGTACTAATATCTCTTTCTTTTTCTTATTTCCGCAAGGTGAAAAAAAAAGAACGAGGGAACGCACTTCAAGAATTGAAGCTAAAAAATCAAAAAAAGAAGAAAAAAAATAGAGCAGTTAAGAGGTAAGCTCTCCTCCCTTTCCTTAGTCTTTTTGTCATTTCATTTCAAAAAAAAAAAAAAGAGATCGAGGGATTGCGCATCAAGTAAGTCTTCAAACTTATTCCTCTCATTTTGTGTCATTTCCTTAATGTTCTTGCATATTGTGGTTAGATAGGTTCACAAAAAAAAAAAAACTCTTCACTTGAACTCGATAAAAATCTTCATTCCAAGAGTAGAAATTACACTTCCATGTTTTAAGTCATGCATTATTTAGGATAGTATTTATTTTCTCCTTGTTGCTTAATTGTTGTTAATTGCATTGTTGAAGATTGCGGGAGGCAAGGTGAGTACTCTAACTTTTCTAATAGCATGCTCATGCACTTCCATGCTTGCATAGAACCCCTTGTTTGAACTTGCTTTGTTGCATATCATTTCAAAGTATCATAAGGGCAACACCCATAAGCAAGATAAGGTGGGGATTTCATCACCCTTCCTTAGCCCACAAACTACAATTCTCTTGCATCTTTGCATCACCTAGACCTTAAATAAAATCCAATAGACGTTGGCCCTAAGTTCACACTATGGTTCTTGTGTTATTTGGACTTACCCTCTTATGAAAATCGGTGCCTAAGGAAAGACGGTCGGACGGCAAACGTCTTAAGCGGGCTAGTGGTTTGACATAATTAGGTCCCTACGAAAGTAGGGGGAACCTCCCACTACCCCACCCCTTACCTGGCCGGTGGAAATATTGAGGGTAAACTTAAGTTTCACTTTAGTCATTTTGTGAAACCCAATTTGTAGGTCTAGGTCACAACTTGGTCAGTAGGTAATTTGTGTGACAACTTGTTTGTATTTGCATAAAAAAATTAAAATAAAATAAAAATATAAAAAAATTCTCCTCTTATCTCTCTTCGTCCTTATTTGAGTCAAAACAAAAAAAATAAAAAATAAAAATAAAAATCATCATAAATTAATTTCTCATCTCTCATCTTTAACCTTGGTTTATGCAAGGGAGAAGATCTCAACACCTTGACTTCGTTGAGCCCATTAGTGAGATTGAGCGATTCATTTTTAATCCGGCTCAAAATCAAACCCAACCTATGGCTGAACAACACCAATTAGGGGTGCCCAAACAGATGAAGGAATATTTCATTCCTTCGAATTATCAGTCATCCACTTGTATCCAACTTCCTAATGTCCCTGCTTTGCACTATGAGATCAAATCTAGCACCATTCAGATGCTCGCATCCTTTTATGGGAAGACCAATGAAGATCCCTATAAACATCTAAATGAATTTCTAGAAATTTGTTCCACTGTGAAAATTTAAAATTTCACAGATGATGCTCTCCGCCTGACCTTATTCTCTTTCTCACTTAAGGACAAAGCCAAATACTGGCTAGGGACCTTAGGGAAACCTATTGGCACATGGGCAGATATGCAGCATGAGTTCCTTAAGAAGTTTTACCCTATCGGTATAACCAACACCATGAGGCGGACAATCATAGGATTCGCGCAACTCCCAAATGAACAAATGCATGAATCATGGGAGAGATTAAAGGAAATTCTCAGAAAATACTCACATCATGGGCTCTCCAAATGGCAAATAGTGCAAGCTTTCTATGAGGGCCTAGATGATCAAGTTAGGCAAATTGTTGATGCATCATGTGGTGGGGCCTTTATGAGAAAGAGTGAGGATGAGGTCTATGCCTTGTTTGAAATGTTGAGCGAGAATTCAATCAGCCACGCTTCCTTATCCTCATATGAGAGAATTATTGGGCCATCTAAACGGGCCGGGATGTATCGTGTGGAACCTGAAGCTAGAGTGGATGTGAATTTCATCCATCCAAAATTGGACAAGGTGGATATCATGACCCAAAAGCTAGAACAAGTTGATATGTTGGCCCACAAGTTAGACCAGCTCCTGGCCCAAAACAAACAAGAAACCACCATCTTACCTACCTCCAACCCATACTCGGACCCAACACACCATGAGGTGTGTGCTTTATGTGCTAGCCCGGACCATCATGTGTCCGATTGCCCAACAGCAGCCCAATTACCACCTTTTATACAGGAGCAAGTCCAAGCAGCCCAGGGGTTCTCTAAGCCCAACTATGACCTATTTTCTAACACCTATAATCCGGGCTGGAGGAATCACCCCAATTTCAATTGGAGAAATCAACAATCTCCCAATCATCCCACCATCCCCTCTGCGTCTCAAACTCACAAACCACCTATCCAACACCAATTTCAAGCACAGCCATCATTTCAAGGAAATGCTTATGGTCGGGAACCGCAAGCCCAACAACCACTTTCCCGATTTAACCAGGGTCAGGTCCCATACCAACCTCCCCAGCCTAATTACGGGCAATCTTCCAATTCTCACCAAATCTATCTTCATCCTCTTCAACTTCTTCTTCTTGGGCATCCCCTAATTCTTCTTGGTTTTAAAGTTATTCACCCTCTAAAGGCGGCTTCAACGACGAAGGTGAGTTCCTCCCGGCGTAGACGACATCTTCCGCAAGGTGGTTCGTGATCCAAGGCCAAGAGAGGACGGTGTTGTCATCACCATTGCTGCTACCATATTCATATCTCAGGCTCCTTTTATTTTTATTGTTTTAGTTTCAATTTACTTCATTGTAATCTCATCACATCCTTGTTGTAAGGTTATCTTGCACTTCATGTACTCTTTCTTTTAAGTTAATAAAAAGAGTTATTCCTTTGATCTAGTTCTTGATCTTCTTCCCTCTCTACATCCTTCGTCTATCTCTTCTCTTCACTTCATGTAATTATTTTCTATAGCATAGGCGCATAGTCATGGGTGTTTTTAATTAAGTGTTTGGTTTGTTCATCACTTCACAATTTTCTTTAAGCAAAACAAAATCACAAGTGTTTTCTTAAGGACTCCAAAGTTTTTAACTCTAAAAATCTCTTCTTCCCTGTGGATTCGACCCGTGCTTGCCATAGTACTACGTTCTCTTTTGATCATTTTTGTGCGAGTTCGATTTTAAGATTGTTATACGCGTGTTTTAAACGACGAACTTTCGCGTTATCAACGCCCCACATACTCCTTCATCAACTACCTTCAACTTAGGCAATCCAACCACAAGATCATTTCTTGACAATTTCAACAAGACATTAAAACTGGCATGCCCAAGTCGGCGATGCCAAAGCCAAGTATCATCAGAACTCCTTGCAATCAAACAGAGATTTTTATGAGAGGGTTCATCCAAATCAATCATATATACATTGTTATGTCTAAAACCAATGAACTTTATCTCATGAGTATTTGTATTCACAACAGTGTAGTGGTTAGAATCAAAAATCATATTGCATCCTTTGTCATACAATTGACTTATACTTAGAAGACTGTGGTGCAACCTTTTCACTAACAAGACATTCTCAATTGCATGATTTTGATTCTTTCTGATCTTACCTTCTCCGATAATTTTACATTTATCCTTACCACCAAATGCCACAGTCCCACCATCCTTTTCATGCAGGTCCGCAAATAAATCCTTGTTTCCCGTCATGTGCCGAGAGCATTCGCTGTCCAAATACCATCTATTCCTTTGAGCTCTCATGCAGACCTGCAAACACAACACACGTGCTTATGCAAATTTTGGTACTCAAGTAAGCTTGGGTCCACGATGGTTAGAGACATGAGATGTGTATGATCTATTTCTCATTCTAGCAAAGCTTTCATCATCAAATTTCAGAATTCTACAATCATACATGTCATGGCCCAACCTTCCACAATAAAAATAAGTAATGGTTCTATCTCTGTTTCTCCTCCTGCCTATGAAGGGGCGTGATCTCGCGCTTGTCCTGAGCTGGGAGGATGATCACCAATAAGTGAACGGCAGAGAAAGGGAAACGGATCAGGAGGCCCAGGGATGGTTCCCTAGGGAAAACCCTCCGATGCCTAAGTAGTAGAGCACTGGTGGAAGATATGGAGGGAGGTAGAAAGGGGTGCACGAGATCCCCCAACACCAAGGTGGTGAAGTGGTTCCTGCTCAGGGATTTTTAGGCGTGTACTGCCCTTACCTTTTACTGGAGGAAATCCCTAGTTTATATAGTGTGCTCACCTTATGAGTCCTGTAAGCTGAGGAGTTTCAGGCGAGAGTTACGTCCTCATCATGGGATCGTTACGTCCTCATCGTGGGATCTTCATGGCCTTGAGGGATCAAGGATCATTTGTCCTCATCAACTCCTGTTCATAAAGGGCTCTTCAATGGCTGCGTGGATAAGCACTCGTCAGTCGGTCTGAGCATAAAAGGTGTCAGCCCTATCCGGGCGATAGGCATAGCTCGGACGAAGTCAGGTCGGAGTGGGTGCAGGGCGCTTGCCTCTATCCCAATGAAGGGATAACTCAGGCATGGGTCTTCCTCCGTTCTGACGCTCGGGCCTTCCGAGCCTAAGGGCCACCGAGGAAGGGTGGGATCCCGAGTAATCTTTATTGGGCTTTTTAGCCTAGTGGGCCATGTGAGGCTATCACTTGGATGAGCTGAGCCTCGTTCGGTCCTGATGGGCCTAGCTTGGCTTCTCTTAGATGGGCTACAGAAATCCCCCTCTCCACTTGTCCCCCTCCTACTCTCGAGCTTTAGTAAGCTCGGAAGAGTAGCTGTTTGGGGTTTTGGACCAGCGTGGCTCAGGTGGGTGGAGATCTAGCGGTGTCAGTAAGCCACGTGTCGTGGTCACCTGGGCCCATGTTAATGATGATCCTGATGGATTTGAACTGAAGGGGCCCCCTTTTCTCGGAGGTCGGAACGACGCGCCGCCTCCCGCGTGGGGATATAGGCGTTAGGCGCTTGTTGTCATTCCAGACTCCCTCCGTCTATAGGGTTTTGGCTTTCCTCCATTCTTTACTTTTGGGGCTCTTCGATGCGCCGTGAGGACGCGACGGAAGAGCAGAGACTTGCAGCGGCGTTCGAGGAGTTGGCGGAGATAACCGCGGAGGCAGTCCGGTGGCTTCCTCCTCCCCTGGAATCTTCAGAGTCTCGAGATCGCCTTTCCTTAGAGTCTTCTCCGAATTCCATGGCGGACCAACGCTCGGAGGTTGAGGAGTGGGAGAACGAGCCAGTGGCGAGGGCGCCGGTTCCAAACTGTAGCGAACTGGGGGAGGCGGATGTGAGGAGGCTGGAGCACCAGTATCGCCTTCCCCACAAGTTCAGTTTTGCCACAGCTTCTCCATATGAGACGAGCCTGGACTCTCATACAGGCCACATCTGTATGTTTCTTCTGTCGTGGAAG
Organism: Amorphophallus konjac; assembly: GCA_022559845.1. NCBI lineage: Eukaryota > Viridiplantae > Streptophyta > Magnoliopsida > Alismatales > Araceae > Amorphophallus > Amorphophallus konjac. Next base: position 106,281,295 of record CM040129.1, on the reverse strand, counting down.
GGTGGATTCCACCTTCCTTTTGAACCTTTCGTTCTTCAGCTTCTCAATTTTTTCCTGTTGGCGCCATTCAGTTGGTAGCCAACTCTTATCTCCTTCTTTCCGCCTTCCGCATTCTCTGCCGCCCGTGTGGGGTTCCTCCTTCTATGGACCTCTTTCACTATTTATTTGAGTTGAAAGCACACCCTTCGACTGGGAAGGGCTTCTACTTCATCCAGGCGAGGCGGAATAGGAGTTGCATCTCCCTGGCGGTGAAGGATTCTTCCCATAAGGGGTGGAAGACTCAATTCTTCTGGGTGGGGATTTGTTCAGTGGAGGAAACCTGGAGGTGCCCAGTAATCCCTAATTTCCACCCAAATATCCCTCCCAGGCAGGATGAGTTCCCTCCACATGTGGAGAAATACGCAGCCATCTTGCTGAAGCACCGCCAATCCATCGAAGAGCTGGTTACTCCAGAGAATATCGAGCGGTGTCTTCTTACGCAGCTGCATCCGTCGGGCTCAGGTTCCACAAACTAGATTCTCCTTCGAATGTGGGGGTCATCTTTCTTTTCCTGAATATGTCTTCTTCTTCGTGCAGACACCAGGCGGGAAGCTCTGAAGGAGGCCGCCGAGGTGATCGAGCTTGGTGATGACTCGGCTGTTGATGAGCCGGCTGCTCCCGTAGGTCGCTCCCGAACCAGAGATAAGGGCAAGGGAGCGGCCCAGGGTGAATCCTCCAGACTGCAGGGGGTCCAAGCGCAAGGACCATGTGGAGGGTATGATCCGGGCCGCTGCGAGGGCCAGGAAGCGGGCCAAGAAGGCCGGGGTAGTGTCCGCAGTTGAGGGCTACCTTGCCGCGGCTCGCCCCTCCGCCGAGCATGATGGGGCCGACCCTACCAGGCGAGCTCTCCCACCCGCCGAGTCAGAGGGGGACGAGCAGGTTGGGGCTGCCCCTGCGAGCGGCGACGATGCAGGCTCGGTTCCTCCTTCGGCCGGACAGAGGGGGCCGAGGATGCTCCTGCCACTGGCAGCGGTGCCGACCCGGCTCTCCCCTCGACAGGAACCGAGGGGGCCGTGGCCGAAGTGGGGGATGCTGGGACCGTGGCCGAGGCTGGCGCTTTAGGTGGTGGTGCAGGTGTCGAGCCGGTCCAGGTTGAGGGGCCACAGGAAAATACGACCGGGGCGCGAGGGGCGACTAAGGCTGGGGCTCAATCCGAGCCATAGGGTGGGGCGCCGGGCGATGGGGGGTTCTCCGTTCCGACGGCCTTGGAGAGGCTGGGTATCTCGGGCCCTCTACACAAGGTATGCCGCGGTATAGCCGCGAAGGTGAGGGGGGAGGTAGGCAGTACTCCCCGTCCACGGCTCTCGCCGGGCTTATAGAGGGCGACCTGGCCCTGGCCCAGATGGGGGCTACTCTGGCATAAGCGTACGCTCGGTCGGAGTGGGAGCGAGCGAACCTGGCCTGGACCCTCGGTGGGTCAGATAGGAGGTTGGCTCGGCTCATCGAGGACCGTGATGGGCTTCGGCGGGAGCTTTCCTCAATTAGGGAGCTGGTACGGTCGAGCCAAGTGGAGACCCGGGCGCTAGCCGAGCAGCTAGCCAAGGCCCGTGAATCGCTCGCGAGGAAGAACCGGCTTCTTGAAGAGGAGCGCCTAGCACGCGTTGAGCTGGACGGCCGGTGGGAGACCGAGCGTGCCGAGCTAGTAGACCGAGCGGAGGAAGCCAAGCTCCTTCGGCGGGAGGCCGAGGCTGATCGGGCTGAGGCGGAGAAGCAGGTGGCGGAGGCCGAAGAGCGGACAGCTGAGGCCCAGCAGAAGTTAGCAGAGGCGGAGCGGAGGGAGGCCAAGCTCGCTGGTAGGGTGGGATCGGTCGGGGCGGAGGCTCTCGAGCAGTACAAGAGCTCAGAGGCCTACCGGGTCGACCTTAAGGAGGCTGCCCTCCCCTACTACGAGCTAGGACTTCGCTGGGGCATCCGCAAGGGATTCAAGCAGGGCTACGACCGGGCCGTCTTTTACTCCGAGGAGCAGGCGTCTGGAGTAGTTGACTTCCCGTCCGGGCAATGTTATGACTCGGACTTGTCATCCTCCAGTTCCTCTACTTCGGCGCAGGATGAAGAGGATCAGGGGGGCTCATCATTCGAGGAGTCACCAACTCCAGATGCCTCGGGAGGGCACGCAACCGAGACAGTTCCCACACCGGTGGGGTCAGTGCCAGGGTCGGCCGTCGCCGAGGATGCCAAGGGCAGACCGCTCGAGCCCTCTATTTCCGAGCTTCAAGGTGGGCCGGAGGCCTGATGTATCTGCTTCACTTCCTCTTTTTGTATGCCTTTTTTTATTTTTGAAGGAAAAAACTTCCTCTTTTGTGTAGAAATAAATAAGGCAATAGTGTTATGATGGAGACTTATCTGTTTCGTATCACCATTTCGTATCTTGTTCAGCGTATCTGCAGTGGTTGGAAAGAGCCGATACTTTCTGCGTCGATCTCGCTTGATGGTTGGGTGAGCGTCTAACAGGGTGTCTTTCCATTTTCTCATGCTTTGAATGCCTGGCCGCTTCGTGTATACCGCTGGGGCGGAAGATGAGAAGTTTGAGGTGACCGTTCATAGGGAGAAATCCCTTTGGCGTGTTTTCAAGGAGAGAATCATTTAAAGGCAAATAGCCTCCCTTTGCCTATAAAAGGTCTGAAGGGCGTCTCTTCCTCTCCACCACTTAGGGCTTTCCCTGACAGTCTTTCCTCATTCCTTCTTCACGTAGCGTTGTGCCGTTGTATCTGTAGCATTGAAGACGCTCCGGAAGATGAGGCTGCCGACGATGGGGGGCAGAGAGTTCTTGCTGCTTTGGATTTGAAGAGGGTTCGACGGTCGTCGAACGGAATTGAAGAGGGTTCGACGTGTGGAGGCACGTCGTCTTCCCTTTATCAGTTCTGGCAGCGCTTGCAGGGGGGCGAGATGGAGGACGGATGGGGGCATTAGACATCCTAGACGCCCGTCCCTTCATGCTCGCTTCACGGAGGGGAGGAGGAAGCCAACTAAGCTCCCTCCTTTCCGGGCCTTTCCCTGCCTCCTCGTCCAGCTCTGCTGGTTTCTTTTTCTTTCTCGCAGCCTCTTTTTCCCTCTTCTACTCTACTCCTCCTTTCTTTCACTCTTCGAAGGGTGCCTGCACTCTCTTTCTTCCAAAGAGTTGGTAGGTTGGTGGGGAAGATGCTTTCATATGCATTCCCTCTCCCCCTTATCTTCCAAGTTAAACTTGGAAGGTAGCCTTCTCTTTCCTAATCCCTCTGTCACCTTTGTCTCGAGCTACCCGAGCCAACCGGGTCGACTATCCTTTATCCGAGCCAGTTTCTACACGAGGCAGAGTCAGTGGCTAGACGTAGGAAGGTCATCCGAGTCAGCCGAGCGATGGGCTCATACGACGGCGCCAGATAGGTTTTTTGCTTTTTTGACATGTATTTTCTTGGCTTCGGCCTTCCTGATGTACAAGCGGGTTGTTTGAATAAAAGAAAGGAGCCTTTTGTTTTATCTCATGTCGTTTGCACAATACTCAGTACTTAGAAGTAGAACTTGCGTAATGTAGTCGCGTTCCAGGTCTGAGGGATGAGCTCTCCTTCCATCGTGGATAGACGGTATGCTCCTTTTCCGAGCGTCTCGACCACTCGGTAGGGGCCTTCCCAATAGGGGATAACTTGCCCGCCGCCTCAAGTGGTCGAGAGGCTTCGGCTTTTCTGAGGACGAAGTCTCCCAGTTGAAAGTGTCTATCTCGGACATTGGAGTTGTAGTATCGAGTGAGGCAGCGTCGGTATTCCGTTGCTCTGATGCTGGAAATCTCTCGGACTTCATCTGCTAGGTCGAGGTTTTCGAGCAGTTTCTGGTCGTTTACCTCGGACGAGAAGCAGATGACTCGGAGGGAGGGGTTGCCAATCTCCAACGAGATCACGGCCTCGGTGCCGTATACCAGCTGAAAGGGGCTTTCACCGGTTGCCATTCTGGGAGTCGTTCTGTGCGACCAAAGTACGTTCAGCAATTCCTCAAGCCAGCTGCCCTTGGCTTTGTCGAGCCTAGTCTTGATGCCTTTTAAGATAGTCTTATTGGCATTTTTGACCAGCCCGTTAGCCTGAGGGTGGGCGACCGAAGTGAAGTGATTGCGAATGTTAAGGTCGGCGCACCTGTCTTGGAAATAACGAGAATCAAATTGCCGGCTGTTATCGCTCACTATCACACGGGGGATGCCGTAACGACAGATGATCGACTTCCAGACGAAATTCCAGACGACTATCTCGGTGATCCTTGCTGTGGCTTCGGCCTCGATCCACTTAGTGAAGTAATCGATGACGACGATGATGAACTTCTTCTGGGCTTGGGCCGTGGGGAACGGCCCGAGGATGTCGACTCCCCAGTGAGCGAAAGGATAAGGCTCGGCTAGGGTGACGAGCTCCGTTGCTGGCTGATGGACCAAGTGGTCAAATCACTGGCAGCGGTCACACTACTGTGTGTAGGCCGAGCAGTCGCGCTGCAGGGTGGGCCACCAATAACCATGCCATAGCAAGATCCTAGCGAGTGACCTTCCCCCTAAATACACTCCGCACAGACCTTCGTGAACTTCTTCGATCGCTCGGTTGGCTTCGTCGGTGCTGAGGCACTTCAAGAGAGGCCTGAGAAGGATCTCCGGTAAAGAGCGCCATTCAGAGTGACGAATCGCCGAGCTTGATACTTCAATCTTCGGGCTTCCTGAGGGTCGGGAGGCTCCTGAGAGTCTTGAAGCCACGACAAATAGGGGGTACGCCAGTCACTTGGGGAGGCCGAGTCAACAGCTAGGAGCTCTGAATCGATGCTCGGTCGCTCTAGCTCTTCGAGAAGGACCGATCGAGTACCCTCGGGGTCAAGAGATAAGGCCAGCCGAGAGAGGGCATCCGCTCGGGAGTTTTCCTCCCGAGCTATTCGGACTACCTCAAAACACTCGAACTGTTGTGCCACGGTCTTGACCAGTTGGAGGTATTTGATCATCGGTGCTTCTCGAGCTTCATAATCGCCGTTGACCTGGCTAGCGACTAGTTGGGAGTCAGTGTGGATCCTGACTCGCTTAGCCCCTAATCCCCGGGCCATGCGGGCTCCCGATATGAGGGCCTCATACTCGGAAGCATTGTTAGATGCTTGAAGTTGAACTTCAGGGCGTACTGTAACCCTGCTCCTTCGGGGGACTTCAGGAGAATCTCAGCGCCGCTCCCGATCGAGTTGGAATATCCGTCGACAAACAGTTCCCAGGTCGGCCCGGGCGCGGACGGAGATCTTTCTTCAGTCGGGATGGTGCTTTCGGGGATGAAGTCCGTGAGCGCCTGGCCTTTGATAGCTGAGTGAGGCCAATACGATATATCGTAGGCCCCGAGCATGATGGCCCACTTGACGAGACGTCCCAAGGCTTCAGGGTGAGCAAGGATCCTCTTCAATGGTTCGCCGGTCAGCACGGTGATGGAGTGCCCTTGGAAATAGGGTCGGAGGTTCTCGGTTGCGGGGTACCTTTTCTCAGCCTCGTTGAGTACCTTACTGGTGTAGTAGACCAATCTCTCGATTCCCGAGTCATTTCTGACTAGGACGAGCTAACTGTGGATGGAGTCGCCGAGAGATAGAGATACAAGGCTTCACCTGGGACAGGCTTGGAAAGCACTGGGGGCGAAGCCAGGAATTCCTTAAGCTCGACGAATGCTCTTTGACATTCCTCGTCCCACGCGAATGTAGCAGATGCCATTTTAGGCCCCCTCAACAGCTTGAAGAAGGGTAGGCATCGTTCAGCCGCGCGGGACAGGAATCTGCTGAGCGCAGAAATGCGCCCGGTAAGGCGTTGAACATCTTTGATGCAGGTGGGTGGGCGCATGTCCAGGATGGCCTGGACCTTGTCAGGGTTGGCCTCGATCCCACGCTGGGTGACTAAGAAGCCCAGGAATTTCCCGGACCTTACTCCGAAGGCGCACTTGGCAGGATTGAGCTTCATGTTGTACTTCAGGAGGGTGTCTAAGGTTTCCGCTAGGTCGGTGAAGTGGTCCTCGGCCTCGGGGGTCTTCATGAGCATGTCGTCTATAAAGGCCTCGACGTTCCGATTGAGCTGTCCCTCGAACATATGATTGACCAGCCTCTGGTACGTGGCTCCAGTGTTCTTCAACCCGAAAGGCATCCGGGTGTAGTAGTGTACGCCGAAGTCGGTGATATAGGTGGTCTTCTCGATGTCTTCGAGGTGCATCCTGATCTGATGGTAACCTGAATAGGCATCCAGGAAGCTGAGTATCTCGTTGCCCGAGGTTGAGTCAACCAGTTGGTCGATGCTCGGCAAGGGATAGCAGTCCTTTGGGGTAGCCTTGTTCAAGTCGGTGAAGTCCACGCACATCCTCCACTTTTTCGAAGCTTTTGGCACCAGGACGACGTTAGCCAGCCACGTCGGGTACAAGATCGGTCTAAAAAGGCCAGTCTTTTGCCCCTTGGTGACTTGCTCCTTGATAATCGCATGCTTCTCTTGTGCGTGCTTCCTTCTGCGTTGTTGCACGGGCTTCATGGCTAGGTCGAGGTTGAGCTTATGCATCACCGTCTCCTCCGGTATCCCAGGGAGTTGATCATCAGACCATGCAAAGACCCGGATGTACGCGGAAAGAAACTTCTTGTATTGCTGTTGCACCTCAGATGTTAGGTCAGCTCCGATCTTTACTCTAGGGTCGGGTTGTCGTTTAGGAAAACTGCTAGCAATTCGCCTCCAGGCTCGGCGGTTGCGGATTTTTCCTCGACTTCCTGGGGGCCCTTGTTCTTTCCGTCCGGCCTAGTGGCTTCAACCGAGATGTTTTAGCACCTTTTGGCCATGTCCTGGTTGCCTCGGACTTCCCCCAACCCATTTTTGGTGGGGAACTTCATCTTTTGGTGATAGGTAGAAGGCACCGCTTTTGTTCGACTGAGGATTCCCTGGCCGAAGATTGCGTTGTATGCTATCATACCTTTGATCACTATGAAGTCCACCATGACTGTAACGGTTTTGGGTGGGGTGCCAAGAGTAACCGGCAGGCTTAGGGCTCCCTCAGGATAAGTGGCCTGGCCATTGAACCCGCACAGGGGGGTTCGGATCGGGCGGAGTTTAGACGGATCCTCCCCCATCTTAAGGAAACACTCATAGGATAATACATCAGGGGCACTTCATTGTCAACTAGAATCCTATCTACGTTACAATGGTTTATTGTGGCCGAAATGACTAGGGCGTCGTCATGCCGGGTGCTTAGCCCTTCCAGGTCTTGGTCGAAGAAGACTATGACCTGGGGCTCACTCGGCGGGGCCCTGGGAGGCTCGATGGCTCGGCTCGCCCGCTCAGCATGACGTTTCCTTCCTCGGCCACTATCTCCTCTTGATGCAGCTCCTCCGGCGATGATGTTGATGTGCACTCCTCGTGGGGCATTGTCGATTTCTTCTGGGGCGCCCCGATCTCTGGTGCCCGGTCACGAACCGGGAGAGGTGCCCCTGACGAACGAGACGCTCGATCTCATCTTGGAGCTGATGGCAGTCGCCGGTGTGATGCCCGTGGTCGCTGGGGAGCAGGCAATGCTTGCTGCGACTACGGTTCTTCGACTTCATTGGCTCGGGTTGGCGGAGGAGGCCCGAGCCTTTGATGTCTTCATATATCTCGTATACCGGAGTGGTTAGGGGAGTGTACCGCATATACTTCCGTGACGGTTCCTTACGTTCCCCGTCTCGGTTCCGCCTTTTCCTTGGCCCGAGCATGGCTCGGGTGCCCGCTTCTTATCCCCCTCCCGACCCGAGCCGGTTGCGTCTCGGCATGCGCTGAGCACTTCTTCGCACTCGACATGGTGCAATGCTAGAGTCACTAGCGCGACAAGGGTCGAGGGAGGGTGGAGGACAAGCTCGCGGTGGAGGTTCTCGTCGCGGGTACCCCCGGTCAGTGCGGTTATGGCCGAGGCGACTTCCAGGCGGGGGATCCTCGGGGCTTCCGATTTGAATCGGATAATGTATGCCCGAAGCTTCTCCCCTTGTGCCTGTTTGAGGGCCAAAAGCCCCGCTACCGACCTTGGGGCACCGCTGCCGGTGAAACTCTCGTTGAATACTCGCCCGAATTGCTTGAAGTCTCGGATGGATCCGGGGGCGAGGGCCCGGAACCATGCTTAGGCGCCTTGGACCAAGGTGGTCGCAAAGGCTCGGCACTTGATGGCATCGGACGCTCCATGAAGGGTCATCAGGGCGTCGAAGCTGTCGAAGTGGTCGGCCGGGTCACCCTGACCGTCGTAGGGCTTGAAGGTCGAGATCGAGGCTCTGGGAGATACCTCTGCCTTCAAGATATGGTCGGAGAACGGGGATCTCTCCTCATCCTCTAGTGGAGAGGTCTTCTGCAGGGCTCGTACGACGCGCTCCTGCTCTACGAAACGCCTCTCAAATTCTCACAGTCGGAGGGATAGCTCTGGCTGCCGCTGTGCCGTAGGGCAGCGGGGGCATGATGGCGGGCTGTCCTGGTGCTCCCTGGGGACTTCGGTCTCCGGGAGGGGACGGCATGCCCCATGCCTACCCCGTTTCGGCGTGAGGAAGCCTCTTGCTCCAGAGGGGGGGCTTGCGAGGGTCCTCCTGCTTTGTTACGGATAAGCTACTGCCCTCGGAGGGTGAAGCAGCCTCCGGTGGTGTGCTGGGACACGTTCTCATGGGGAGGGCTCTCCGGAGGGGCACGTGACCTTCCATCCCTGGCCGCTTGGGTCCTCATGAGTTCCACGAGGACATCCAGTTTTGCGTTGAGGGCTTGGAAGGCGTCAGCGCCGCCGTTAAACGGTAGCCCTGCCGCGGGGGGAGGGGGCGATCTGTCGGTGGGAGTGTTCACGCCAGAGGGGGGGTTTTGGGAGGCTTGAGAGGGGCCTCCCCCCCCCGCCACCATGGCCTTTCCCCTGTCGCTGGCGGATCTCCTCCCTGAACTTCTTCTCACCATACTGGCTCTTTGGTCGTTTTCCCATAGACGGCGCCAGATGAAGGGGCGTGATCTCGCGCTTGTCCTGAGCTGGGAGGATGATCACCAAAAAGTGAACTGCAGAGAAAGGGAAACGGATCAGGAGGTCCAGGGATGGTTCCCTGGGGAAAACCCTCCGATGCCTAAGTCAGTAGAGCACTGGTGGAAGATATGGAGCGAGGTAGAAAGAGGTACACGAGATCCCCCAACACCAAGGTGGTGAAGTGGTTCCTGCTCAGGGGTTTTTAGGCGTGTACTACCCTTACCTTTTACTGGAGGGAATCCCTGGTTTATATAGTGTGCTCACCTTATGAGTCCCGTAAGCTGAGGAGTTTCAGGCGGGAGTTACGTCCTCATCATGGGATCGTTATGTCCTCATCATGAGATCTTCATGGCCTTAAGGGATCAAGGATCCTTTGTCCTCATAAACTATTGTTCATAAAGGGCTCTTCAAAGGCTGCGTAGATACGCACTCGTCAGTCGGTTCGAGCATAAAAGGTGCCAGCCCTGTCCGGGCGATAGGCATAGCTCGGATGAAGTCAGGTCGGAGTGGGCGCAGGGCGCTTGCCTCTATCCCAACGAAGGGATAACTCGGGCATGGGCCTTCCTCGTTCTGACGCTCGGGCCTTCCGAGCCTAAGGGTCGCCGAGGAAGGGTGGGATCCCGAGTAATCTTTATTGGGCTTTTTAGCCTAAGTGGGCCCTGTGGGGCTATCACTTGGATGAGCTGAGCCTCGTTCGGTCCTGATGAGCCTAGTTTGGATGCTCTTAGATGGGCTACAGAAATCCCCCTCTCCAGTCTACATTCAAGAATGAATTATCCACATGTGTTTTTGACGAGGATGGAGATGAACTTCTGGGAGACAAATGAATTGAATGTGTTTCAGATTGTAATGTTTTTTCCTTTTTCAAGAATGGCAATGGCATCCTTCAACTCATTGACTTCATACTTTAATGATTGAATCTTATTTTTGGCCATTTCTTTGGCTTGAATACATGCATTTCTTTCCAACTTTTCTTATTCTAAATCTCTTTTCAAGTCTTCATGCATTTTGGTAAAGGTGGCTTGGTCCTCTCGCATGCATGAACTCTCATCTTCAATTAACTCAATCTTAGACACAAGAATTTCATTTTCATGTTTCAACTTTTCAGATTCAGATTTTAAAGCATGACAATTCTCACAAGACTTTGCAACATGCACAAAATAATCAAATTTCTTTTTCAGATTTCTGTTTGTAGATTTGAATTTTTTGTATTTTTCATACAAAGACTCATAAGCAATCTGCCATTATTCACATGTAAGAGATTCAATTTCAGAATTTACCTCATTGACGTCATCTTCATTTGCCATGAAACACAAATTCTGAACCAACTCATCCAGTTCATCTTCCTTCTCGGACTCGACCTCGTCTTCATCACTCCATGTGGCCACCATGGCCTTTGGCTTCTTAAATTTTCCTTGAATTTTTTCATGAGATCGGGGCACTCACCCCGCATATGACCAGGTTTTTTACATTCGTAGCAAGTAACTTCTTCCTTCTTGCTACTTTCACCTATGTTGGCACCTTGCTTCTTTGGTCCTTTTCTGAATTGACCACCGAACTTTCTTGTTCCTTTGACGAATCTTCTTGCTCTTCTTGTGATCATGGCAACCAGCTCCTCATCTTCGGTGTTGCCGGTGAAATCATTGTCACTACGCTCTGATTCTTGTGGGTTCACCTTTAGGGCCAATGGTGTGACTACCTTCTTTTTCTTGTGATCGTCCTTGCTCCTTTTGATGTTGATTTCGTAAGTCATCAAGGAGCCTATCAACCTGTCCAGAGTCAAAGTGCTAAGATCCTTTGAATCCTCGATTACAGTGGCCTTTGTATGCCACTGTGGTGACAGGGATCTTAGTAACTTTCTGACGAGTTTCTTATCGGAATACTCTTTACCAAGGCCCTTTAATCCATTCGTGATTTCCATCAATCTTGCAAACATATCAGAAATGGACTCCTCTGGTTTCATCATAAACAACTCATAATCCCGGACTAACAGATTCGCCTTGGTTTCCTTTACTTCCGATGTTCCTTCATAGATCAACCGCAGCTTGTTCCACATCTCCTGCGTAGAAGAACACATGGAAATACGTGAGTATTCATTAGGATGAATGGCACACTATATTATATTCATGGCTTTGAAGTTTGCTGAACACTTCTTTATATCCTCATCATCCCACTCATCCTCATTTTGAGACAGAGTGTACGGACCCTTGCTAATGACGCGCCACACGTCATAGTCTTGGGCTCGTAGAAAAACATACATTCTGTTTTTCCAATAAGGGTAATTTGATCCATCAAAGAACGGGGTCTTTGGATCGAATGCCCTTCGGGCATCATCCCCTTGTTTGCCATATAATGGGATCTGCTATACGACCATGTGGTCGAGTGAAACAGAGACCAAAGCTCTGATACCAATTGTTGAGTCCCAAACGGTGGCAATCAAGAGGGGAGGGGTGAATTGATTGCCAATTAAAAATTTCTTCCAAGTGGAAACTAAGTTAATTAAGTACACAAGCACTTGGCCTCACATGAACATGATCACACTTGTGAATGCGTGTAAATAAGGGTGTGTGTTTGATTAAGGAAGTGGTGTATGCTCAACTCACCGTGAAGCCCACTCGACAATGAATCTGGAAAATTAAACCACAAGCAACACACGGAGTTTTTAGGTGGTTCGGGTACACTGAAGTGTCCCCTACGTCCACCCCTCACAGTGAGGATTAAGACTTCACTATGAAGTGAGCCACACACACACACTGTGTAAAACAGCAAACACACACACACGGCATCCGATTTGGGCTACCACACACATACCACACGTTCGTGTTTCCGAACACGAACACCACACACAAGAATCTGAATCAAGTTTTACAACAAATGCTCAAGTTCAAACTAAATTATTCTGAGAATAAGGAGTGAAGAATGATTTATCGTGGTTGGAGCCCCCCCCCCCCCTTTTTCTTCCTTGAATGTAATTGAATGCTTCTGCAGGAGGAAGATCGATCCTTGAGGAAGAATGAAGCTATGTCGCACAAACAAGGTTGCAGCTTTGATATCCCACGCAGCTTGTTGTTGGGGCTGATGTGGAGGCTTGATTCAAGCTTCTTCCCTTCACTTTCAGGTTCAGAACAAGGTGGAAGAAGGCCCTTGAGCTGCTGCTACGAACCTGCACTCACAAAGGTTAGAACAATAACACAACTTTAGATCTCTCTCTCCCTCAGGGTTTCATACCCCAATAAGATGTATATAAAGAGTTTGGAACGTTCAAAGACACCCTAGAGACCAGATCCACAATTCCTAGAATGTTTTAGGGATGTTAGGTTCGATTGGTATGCCTTTTGGTGCATGTGCACGCAAGTCAAAGAAGACGGCTCAGGTCCGTATCTGAAAGGGTCGACCCTCGTGAGGGTTTAATAGGTTCTGGGCCAATGGGTCGACCCTTGGGTCGACCCTCGGGGGTTGTCCGTGCGGGTTTGGAAATAAAGTTATCAGGGGTCGACCCTCGAGTGAATGGGTCGACCCTTGTAGGTGTGGTGAAGGAACCCACCGGGTGTAAAAACCATGTTAACAGGGGTCGACCCTTGCGGCTGGGGGTCGACCCAATGGGACGACTCTTTCAGCTGGAGATCAAAAGGCCCAAGTTGACAGAACCAGGGGACCTAGGGGTCGACCCAATGGGTCGACCCTTGTTCCAGAACTTCCAAAAGATTGATTAAAAGGCCATTAAGTTCAAGAACAAGTCAAGGGGTTTCAAATTGGATTTTAAAACATGAGAATGAATGTTGTTGAGACATGAATAAGAAAAACCCAATACATTTAAGCTTAGATAATATCCAAACCAATATGATCCTTGAGATCAAAAATAATGAACAACAAACCACAAGATCAAGGGCCAATAAGTTGAAGTGGATCTTACCGACCGTCCTTGAGCTCCTTAAGCACTTATGCACGTTCCTTGCCCTGTAAAGACATAACTTGTGAATTAGATGTAGCCTTGCAATTTGAGTTTTAAAAGCTTACCTGTTGAGGTTGTTCTTTAACCTTCGAAGCTCCAAGACTTTAACAAGAATGTTGAGCTTTGCAATACTTTTTATGCTAGAACACTTCAAAGGAAATATAAATACATGTAGTGTTTGGTCATCATCAAAAGCCATCACATTTAAGCATTTACTCAAAGAGGAGGTTCAACATTTCACATCGTAATTCTAGCTACAACATTCCTTGGGGACCCGACTCGACTTTAGCACTGCTTTTCATTCACAAACTGATTGTCAAACTGAAAGGATAAATCAGGTGATAGAAGATATACTCAGGGCTTGTACTATTGATTTTGGTGGGAATTGGCACAATCACTTACCTCTAGTGGAATTCGCCGACAACAATAGCTATCAAGCTAGCATACAAATGGCACCATTCGAGGCATTATATGGAAGAAGTTGCCGCTCACCTATATGCTAGAATGAAGTTGGGGAAAGACAACTTCTAGGCCCTGAAATCATCAGGGATACTACCGAGAAGGTAAAGCTTATTAGAGAGAGACTCCAGATGGCTCAAGATAGATAAAAATCATATGCTGATAATAGAAGGTGAGACCTGGAATTTCAAGTGGGAGACCATGTGTTTCTCAAGGTTTCTCCAGGTCGAGGTATTCGAAGATTTGGCATAAAAAGTAAGCTTACTCTGAGATTTATTGGCCCTTTTGAAATTCTTGAAAGGGTTGGCGAGGTCGCATATCGGATAGCTTTGCCCCCTCAATTATCTGGGGTACATGATATATTTCATGTCTCGATGTTAAAAAGGTACGTCCCTGATCCATTTCATGTTATAAGTTATGACGACCTGGTGGTACAGAAAGACTTGACGTACGAGCAAAGGCCACTCAGGATACTTGATAGAGAAGTACATTAGCTTCGAAATAAAACCATTCACATGATAAAAGTCTGATGGAATAAAAGTACAGATCAAGAGGCGACATGGGAAACAGAAGAAGCTATGCGCAGGAGATTCCCGGAACTATTTGATTGTAAGTATACTCTCCATAAAACCCATACAATAAATTTGGGGACCAAATTCTTTTTAAATGGGGGAGGTTGTAATGCCCTGGAATTTTCTAGGATTTTTTAGAAATTAAATACAATTATTTAGTATTTAAAAGGCTTAATGGGCTAATTAAATGAATTATGGATAATTAAAGGCCCTATATTAACCAAAGGGTTAAGCCCATTTAAAATGGGCCTAAAGACCAAATTCAAAGCCCTTTTAGCCCAAGTCCACTTCTAGAGACCTAATTAGGGCTATTTACGGATTTAAAATGGATAAATAGACCAATTAGGGGATAAATAGAAGATAAATAATAAAATCTGATAATTTCATAAAATATGCTAGAACGCGGTCTATCGCGCGACTACGTTCTCAGAGTAGCAGTCCATGAAAGACCGCGACTATGATCCAAAAATGTGATTTGTAGAAACGTGGAAAAAAGGGATTTTTAGCATTCCAATCCCCATGGATCGATACTATCTCGCATGGCAATCGAGTCTAGGACTCTTGAGGATCGATCCTACTCTAAATTAGGACTCCTAAGTCGATCTAATCTAACCACCCTAGGTCAAACCTATAAATAGGCCTGAAAGTCAACCTGCGTGAACCCTAGTTTTGGAGCGCATATTTCGAAGGTAAGGAATCGTCTTCTCAGGTTCGTTCTTTGAAAGATTTTGTTCCTTTTAGTTTTGTCTAATTCCCCTCTAAACCCCATGCCAGGAGATCAAACCCCTGAGAAGTTAGAAGCCTCGGAAGTCGTTGGTTCTCTGCAGATCGCACAGAAACGAGTGAGTTTCTCCGAGAAACATCAGAGATTTAGGAACCCTAACCGAGATAATTTCAAGTTTGGTCTTTAGAATAAATTATTCCTCTTTATGTCTTCTAACTACTCTCCAAACATCGTGCTAGGAAACCAAGACGTCAGAGAGATAGAGCCGCTGGAAGTTGTGGGTTCCACGCAGGACGCACAGGAATGAGGACCTTCTTCCATTAACAAATTCGAAGTCTAGGGAACAAATCAAAGATAGGTTATCTCATGAACGGCTTAAATATCAAGTTAGGAATAAAATCCCTCTGTTTCCTCATGTTTTCATGCATTGTGCACAAAGTATTTCATGATTTTCCATGACTACACAATAGGAATTTTACTGCATGATGTTCATGAAACCTTAACTAAAAGATGATAACTTTTTGTTTATTACAAACGTTTTCATGCCTTATTTCCATCATAGCATGCTTTCCCTACAAGTTTCCTGTTAGTTCCATGTTTATTGGCCATAGGAAGTAGCACTGCAAGGCCGGTATTATCTCTACCTCACAGCGAGATGATTGTGGTCGTAATAGGGGTCGCATCTATTAACGCGCACACCCGATAGGTCGCGTTAATGTAGGAATGTGCAAGTTATTTATACTGCATTTTTCACCTTCCAACAGGACTTCATCAGCATTTTGGACGCTCGCCACCTACTCTTCAAGTTTCAGAATATGGAAGACTACCTCCTGGTTCTCCTTAAGGGATCCTTATCCATTCATGGCAGGATCTTCACGTTCTTCAAATGGTCGTTGGACTTCCGCCCTGACGTTGATTCGCCGGTTGTCCCTGTTTGGCTAGATTCACCGATTGTCCCTGTTTGGCTAGAGATGCCTGGGCTACCGGCCAATTTTTTCCATGATGCTCTCATCCGCTCTATTGCAGGGACCCTTGGTCCTGTTCTAATGGTAGACCGTAACACTGCCTGCATGCTCAAGACCCACGCTGCCAGGATTTGTGTCCTGTTGGACGTGTCTCGGGTGTTTGTGGGAGGAAGTCAACGCCCTCCCAGCTTTCTCTCGGCCTGGATCTTCCTCAGGTGTTTGTACGTGCAGTAGGCAGCGCTAAATTGGCTAAGAGGCCTCCTCGAGCTCCTTTGGGATGTTGATTGTTTCATCTTTTTGGCTTTCGTGGGCTTTGCCCTTTGGTGCTTTGGCCTTGTTGGCCCTCCGTCAGGTTGCCCCCATCCCCCGGGGACCTCGCTTGTCCCTTGTACCCTCCCTCTTTTCCCCTTTTCTCTATATATAAAATCTTCATGCAGGAATGCAGGGGTCGAGACTCTCCCCCTGTCTCTCCATGCCTGTATCAGCTTTAGTTAAAAAAATTGGTTACGTCCGTCACGTTAATCCTTTGTTGCACATATTAAACCTTGCTTATTTCACATGATATATATACTAATATGCATGCCTTATCCTGGTAGTTTCACTTACTGATCATGTCATGACTTCATATTAGGTGTTACCATGTTTTTTTAAGTTTACTTTCATTATATGATAATTTCATGCCAAACCTTATAGTTTTGTACTTAAAGAGGTTTCATGACTTGGTTACATATTATTTTCATTTGTTCCTTTCTCATCTTCTTTCTATTTTATTAAGTTCACATATAGTCAATACTCCGGTACGATGCTATTAGATCACATGCACTTGATAGGAAACTTTCTTGGACTTGAGAGCCTCTCCGTCAGATATTCCTTCTGTCAGACTAGGTGATCTTGTTTCAAGTCCTCTGCAAGTCTCCGCGAGCTTGGGATTCCCACTAAGACGTCGAGCTGGTTGTATCCTAAAAACCCAAAAGTTAGAGAGCACACCATCTTTTCCATGTTTTCTATGAACTAACATGATCGCGCCCTACGCCCCAGCTGCGTTAATGAATTATCGTGGTGGTTCCCCTGGTCGCGCTCTTGTTCAACCACAAACTTCTCCTTGCATCGACCTGACCTTCTTTCTGCGTCGACTACCTCTATGATCGCAGACTAATGATGGACCGCGTCAATAAATGATCGCGGCCCTCAAGACTGTCGCATTATTTAACTTCTATCAACCCGAGGTCTGACCCAAGGGTTGAACTTGTTTTATTCCCAGGTGATCCTCTGATTGTCTGGAACCCAAACCTTTGTTCAGCAAGTCATTAATGAACTTTGGAAATATCATAATGTACCATTATGCTGTCGGATTCCTCCTGTAGCATGACCTTATCATTAATTCATTCTTCATCTCACATGTTCATATTTGGTGCATTCTTACCTTGATATTATTATCATGAACTACTGTTTGAACTTTACATTATTGGCCTACATTTGTATTTCTCGTGGAAGTAGCTTGATTTATAACGTGAAGATGCAAGAGCGACACGGATAGTGTCCAAGGGCTCCACGCTAACCCCCTCGACAGATGGCCAGAAACATACTGTAAACCATGGGGTATGATGAACACTGGCATCACATTGCGCCGGGAGTATTTTTTTTTATAAACGGGTGAAAATCACGAGACTCATCATGAAATTATACATTCTTGTTACATGACTTTCTAGTGCATAGCCTATATGGTTATGAAAAGTGCATTCTCATTATATGCTAGCACATTCTTGTTACATGAATGGCTAGACTTACATCTATATTTCAATTTTGCTTGATCATGTTCCCATATCTTGTCCATGCCTTGCTACTAGTGTTATTTTATTTTATTCGCATGTTTTATCACATTTTCCTTTATTTTACCTTCTAGAGCTAAATTGCTAATTACTTAAACATGCCTTCATGTTGATACGAAGATACCTACTAGGCAAGTGTGCTCATTCCCTACTTTTTCAATCTTTTTAGGAAACTCTAGTGGATCGGATTCAGACTATTCAAGTGATGGGTCCGAGAGCACGTGAAGATCAAGAGAAGCCCTAGATAGTTAAGAGTCATATTGTAATTAGGTTCCTTCACTGTAATAGGCGGTGAAGTTGATCATGTTATGTAATTTTCTTTTTCTTGAGTCTAGAATTAAAGGAGTCAAGTGTCGGTGTAAACTTTGAATTATTATTATTCAATAAAGTTGGAGTTTTGAGTATATAACCTTGTGCATTCATCTTTATGTGTGAATGTTTAGCGCTCTGATTATCATTCTTGTTTGAGGCTTTATTTGCCGACTATTCACATTCCCGACTTACTTCCACTGCATATCTCGGGACGTGATAGTTGAAGAGGCAGTTGAGGAAAAAGTTGTCTGCCTCTATTGTAAGAAAGGCTCTGGAAAGAAAATACAAGACAGAGTAATGCTCAGTCTCACTAAGTAAATTAGATGCATGTCACCTGAGACGTGATATGGTTCATTTTGAAAAGTGTTGCACTGAAGTATCTCTACTCAAATTGAGGTGAAATGGTTAATACTCTAAGTAACTGTGGAGTCTGACATGTGCTCCATGTGTCTCCTCGCATAAAAAGGAGTAGACTGAACCTAGTCACTCTACAAAAAATTCAGATTGTTACTATGAAAATTGTGGGAAAAAAATTGAGATGAAACATTAAGGTGTGAAAATTCAATGAGGCAGAGCGAAGCCTCCAATACGTTGTACTCCTAAAGTGTAGTGTAGTCTGTGAGATTTCTCCAGTGTTGAACTGAAAATCTGAATATTTATATGGCTAAAATTTATTTTCATGTTATTCACTTACACACTTGGTAATTTGATTTAATATGTATTCAGAAAATTGAATGATTGCATTAGCTTTTGCTTGATTCTTCTATATGACTGCATAATCCCTTAGGTGTTACACATGAACATTCCGATTGAATGACCCACCTGCATATTTCGAACACCTATCCCATCCTTTTAACTAAAAAGGGGGAGCTATGTTGCATGTATATACACATATCTACTTGGTTACATTGTGTGCATTAAATGTGTCATCATTTGTATGCATCAAGCTTCATGCATTTACAAAGAAGTCAAAATTCTAAAAATCAAAGAAAATCACTGCTTGTTTTGACGAGACAACTATTTTCTAGTCTTCAGAAACATTTCATCAAACATTTGCTTGACTTCAATGATATTGACTTGATCTTCACTTGAGTGACTGTTTTTAGCCCTTCATGTGGCTTATCATGCTAAGTTTTCGTGATAGTTAGTAGAAGGCTCCAGCTGGCTTGATTTTCATTGAAGTTTTCCACAAATAAGCGGACTGGCAGAAAATTCAGTCTTTGCTTTGCTATTAGTTCTGCTATGTATTCAGATCTCATCTGAAACTGTGATATTTCTTAATTCTTGATCATCTGGACTTCTGAAGTGGGATTTTACTGATTCCTGACTTTCATGAACTTGATATCTCAGTCAGTGTGATCTTGCTAAATTATTGACTTTTTGAACCTTAAAACTTGCTCATTTCTGAATTAATCTTGCTCTGCATATTCATATAACTTCCAATGTAATGCTCTGGAACATTGGAAAGACTACTTTGATTCTGTTTAAAGGGAAGAAATATGTCATCATTCATAATTGTCATACATTTGCTAAGTCTGCATCCCATGCTCCTGGACATAAATCTGCTCTTCATTATTTCCCTCCCACTTTTTGATTATGTCAAAGGGGGAGAAGAAAATTTGTGTCATAAAGCTTGTCATCATCAAAAAGGGGGAGATTTTTGTGTGCCATATATGTGTGATATTTTGATGATAGATAAACTTTATGTATGTGTGTGCCTTTAATGATAGTTGCTATACTTCAGAGTTTTAATGACCTGGTTCTAGTTTAAGTCGAGTTTAGGAAGCCTCCAACTAGACTTACCCTTGGATCCGTTGAGTGGAGCTTCTGAGTGAACTGTCAAGTCGACTTAGCCTGGCCTTAAGTGGACTTAAACTTGGAATCTTCACTCTGTTGCTTGGACAAACTGTGCAAGTCGACTTAAGCTTGAAACCTTCATACTGCAAATTCTAGATGAAGATGCAACTTGACTTGAGACTGACTTAAGTCGAGTTACCCTCTTTGATAGCCTTCTTTTCTGCTGAGTTAATGACCTGCTTCATGGATTTGTGAACATTATTTAAAGAGCTTGATTTATTGACTTTATATGTGAAAGAATTGCATGAAGATGGTCTTTTTTCTTTGGAATGTTGTAATGGCTAAAATGGTTATGGATTTTACAAGTGCTGAATGAGGGTAATTTGTTGGTGAAATGTTTAAATGAGTTCATAACATTCATATGGCTTGTTGTTTAAATGGCTCCTTCTATATTTCAATGGAAGGTCATGGCAATCCAATAGACTTAAGCCTCTTAACATTTGTGAGTCCTTCAAAATTTCATATTCCCACAATGTAAGGTGAGATTATTGGGTAAATCAATATTCATAATGTTTGACGAGAAACTAACCACCTTATGGGATTTTGCAGGTTTGAAACAATCCTATAACTCCAATTATTTTGTCAAAATCATGGTGAGGTTTTAAGTTTTCATATTTGGATAATGGGCTGCTTACAGCAAAACTCTGTTGAAGAGTCGACTCTAGGAGTCGACTCTCCCATCATCGGATTGGTATGGAGTCAACCCAGCTTTGGTTCAATGGAAGGAGGAGTCGACACCAAGTGTCGACACCCAATTCATGTTGTTCTGTCCACTTTGTTTTTTCAGCCTATAGGTTAGAGTCGACTCCCATTCCGCCCAGTTGTCCAATGAGATAGAATGGGAAAGTCGACTCCCCGGCGGCATGGTTCAAGCACGAGATTTTGAACCCGGCTTGAATCCTTTTAAAACATGTTTCCTTTGTTCAAAAATGACTGATCCAAGATTCTAGAAGTATTTTTGCAGATGACATTCTATTCTTTATAGCTGGACCAATCATAAATACTCCTGGAAGTGGTGTTATTCGGTTATTCATTCTGCCTTGGGGAAAAAGCTACCAACTCATGTGTCCTACGTGAAGATGATTGGCAAGCCAATCAGAGGGTGACGCGGCGGCGACGTGGAAATGGATCGACGGCTACTCTGAGAACGCGAACGGGATGGGATAACTTGCTACCTCATGCAGCTCGGCCTCACGCTGGATGGTCTCACACCGGGCGACACTCAAACTCACAAGGAGAAAGAGAGAAGGGAAATGCAAGAGGGGAGAGCTCTCACACAAAACAAGCTTTCATTCAATTCTATAATTCATACGTAATACAACCCTTAGCCCCCTATTTATAGGGAAGGCCCATTACACACATACCTTCATAATTTTCCTTATTTGTATATATATCCTAGCCTAATAAAATAAAGCCCACCCACCCACTTTTGACTTGTGGGTTTTAATCAAATAAAATACACAAAATACACACATGTTATTTGACTAGTCTAATAAGATGAATACACACAAATACATACAAATACGTGTATCACTCAATACACATAAATACGTCAAGTCTTCAAAAAGTCGGATCTCCGAGCCATAAGCTTGGTGCAGTCAAGGCGGTGCGGCGTCGGCTCCTAGTAGTGGATCCGGTAGTGGACCTGGTGTCCCCACCAACCCTCCTGGGGTGGCTGGAACTCGACTCCGTCGAGTAAGGGGGGACACTGCTGTGGTAGTGCTCTAATAGATCTGGATCGAGTCGCTGGAGATCTTCCCGGTTGATCCAGGAATCATCAGAAGGTGGACGGTCCCGCCAGCGGACAAGGTAGCGTTGGTACACCTTACTCCGTGTAGTGGTCACCTGCTCATCCAGTATCCTCTCAATGTGCTCGCACGGTACTCTCGAGGCTGTGGGATGCACAGTGGTGGGCTCACTCTCAATGGGGGGAGAAGACTCGAAAGGGTCACTAGGAATCGCTGTGGGTTCCTTGTAGGCCACTTGGTCTGCCACACTAAAGGTTGAGCTAATCCCATATTCGGGAGGTAAGTCCACAACATAAGCATTGGAGCCAATCTTCCGCAGAATTGGGAAGGGTCCATCACTACGGGCTTGTAACTTTTTAACAGCTCCCGAAGGGAGTCGTTCGGGTCGAACCCGTACCATAACCATGTCACCTTCTTAGAATTCATGGTGACGCCTATGCGAATCAGCCAAGCGCTTGTAAGTTTCATTACTGAGGTTTATTTGCTTGCTAATTGACTCATGCAGACTTGCGACATGCTGTGCAAATTCCTCAGCTAACCTGGATGTCCTAGACTCGAGGGGAAGGGGAATGAGATCCACAGGTTTCCTAGGTTTGTATCCATGCACGACCTCAAATGGACTCATACCTATAGACTGATTAACCAAACTGTTGTATGCAAATTCAGCTCTAGGCAAGAGGAGATCCAAGTGCCAGAATGTTCCCCTACAAGACACCTCAAAATGTTTCCTAAACTCCTATTGACGACATTTGTTTGCCCATCGGTTTGTGGGTGATAGTCAGTGGAGAATTTGAGTTTGGTGCCAACTAGGTGCCAAAGTGTCTTCCAGAAGTAACTAGTGAACCAGACATCTCGATCAGACACGATGGTTTAGGGGAGACCATACAGACGCACGAATTCATCAAAGAACAGGTGAGCTACTCTAGATGCATCAGATGTTTTGGAACATGCAATGAAGTGGGCCATCTTAGAGAACCTATCAACGACAACAAAGATGGAATCATGCTTGTGAGTAGTGCGAGGTAAACCAAGGATAAAATCCATACTCACATCAACCCATGGTCGATCAGGAACGGGGAGAGGAGTGTAGAGACCAGTGTTCTGTTTGACATGTTTGGCCATCGTGCATGTCCTACACTGGGCTACAATCTTGGCCACATCCCTCTTCAGGACAGGCCAATAGAAGTGCTCCTCCACAGAATGGATGGTCTTGTTGTGGCCAAAGTGACCAGCAAGACTTCCAGCATGCATTTCCCAAATCAGGAAGTCCCGAACAGAAGTCCTCGGGACATAGAGTTGCTGTCCTCGAAATAAAAAACCATCCTGGAGTAGATAGTCAGAAAAGGTTGTCGAGGGTCCAACAGACAAAGCAGAGTAGGCAGGGCCAAAATCAGGACACTCTCCATAGAGTTCCTTCATGCGGTCAAATCCGGTGACCTCTACCCGAACAGTGGAAAGAAGGGAGGCCCTTCGACTCAAGGCGTCGGCCACCTTATTTTCTTTTCCAGCCTTATGTTTTAGGATAAATGTGAAGGACTGTAGGAATTCTACCCACCGACCATGTCTTGGGTTTAAGCCCTTCTGAGAGCTAAGAAATTTCAAAGCCTCGTGGTCCGAATATAAGACAAAGTCTTGAGATAAGAGATAGTGTCTCCAGTGTTTGAGGGCTTGGACCACGGCATAAAACTCCTTATCATAGGTGGAGTAATGAAGCTTTGCATCAGAAAGCTTCTCACTGAAATAAGCCACAGGGTGACTCTCCTGGCTAAGCACTCCACCTATTCATACGCCAGATGCATCACAGGAAACCTCAAAGACTTTGGAAAAGTCTGGCAGGCGCAGGACAGGGGCTTTAGTCATAAGCTCCTTTATGGAAATAAAAGTCTGAGATGCGGCTTTAGTCCACTCAAAATTCCCCTTACAGATACAATCTGTAATGGGTGCCATAATAGTGCTGAAACCTTTAATGAAGCATCTGTAGAAAGTGGCTAGCCCATGGAAACTTCGAACGTCATGGACATTCTGGGGCTCTGGCTAGTCTACTATGGCTCGGACCTTGGATTGGTCCACAGACACTCCATGACTTGAAATCACAAATCCGAGAAAAGTGACCCGGTCTGTCATGAATTCACATTTAGTAAGATTGACAAACAGGGTTTCTCTCCTCAAAGTCTCGCAAACTTCCCTCAAATGGTGGATGTGATCCTGAGGGTTGTGGCTATAGATGAGAATGTCGTCAAAGTAGACGACAACAAAGCGACCAATGAGAGGATGAAGGGCTTTTGTCATAAACCTCATGAATGTGCTTGGGGCGTTGGATAGCCCAAACGGCATGACAAGCCACTCATACATACCTTCTTTTATTTTGAAGACTGTCTTCCACTCATCCCCTGATCGAATCCGGACCTCGTGGTAGCCACTTTTCAAGTCAATCTTGGAAAAGATGGTGGCTCCACTCATCATGTCAAGCATGTCATCAAGACGAGGAATGGAAAATCTATACTTGACAGTGATCTTATTGATGGCGCGGCTGTCAACACACATCCGCTAGGTGCCATCTTTCTTTGGTGTGAACAAGACAGGAACAGCACAGGGGCTCTTGCTCACCCTGAAGAAGCCTTTTCGAATAAGGTCCTCAATAATTCGTTGGAGCTCAGCATGCTCCCTGGGGTTTAATCTGTAGTGGAGAAGGTTGGGTAGGGTGGACCCAGGGATAAGATCAATGCTGTGTTGAACATCACGCATGGGAGAGAGTGTTGAAGGCAAGTCTTCCAGGAAGATATCTTGGAAGTCCTGCAGGATTGCCTGGACTTCAGGTGGGATGGAGACTTGGGACTCCTCAGGAGTAATGGTGACGACAACAGCCCAAATAGGGGAACTCTCGGCAACCTCTCTATTCATCTCACGAACACCTATGAAGTTAAGACGTCTACTCGGGTCATGGTAAACCTTAAGGGCCTTAGGGATGGATATGACAAGTGTGGGAGAGGGGGGAATGAGAAGTTTCCCTTTGGTGGGGGTTGGGGCATTCTCCTGAATTTTGGGGGATGTAGTGGGTGTGGAGCTAGGACTCTTTCCCGTGGCCACTTTTGGGGGTGTCGGGAACAACTGAATCATCTTCCCATTGTGGGAGAAGGAATACTGATTGGACCGACCAAATGTAGTAAGGTCTACATCATAGATCCACGGTCGTCCTAGAATGATGCTACCGACCTTCATAGGCACTACATCGCACAAAATCTACCTTGGTAGGACTGGAATTGGATGGGAATGACACATGTAGTGGTGACTGGGATAGACGTGTCGTCAACCCAAGGCACGTTGTACGGCCTCAGATGAGGATGGGTAGGTAGACCTAGACGGGAGACAAAGTCTGAAGAGACTACATTGATACAGCTCCCGTTGTCAAAAATCACCTTGCAGGATTGGGATTTTACCATAATGTATGTTTGGAAGATGGAGGTTCGACGCCAGTCGTCCCCCTGGGGGTGGGTTAGGATGCAGCGAACTACACCCAGTCTTCCTTGGTTCAAACTCTCGGTAATATCTCCCACTTGTATGTACTCGACATGCGTGCTATCAAACCCTGTATCTAATTCCTCAAACTGGGCAATGAGATCAGGGTCAGGCTCATATCTCTCAAGGGGTTCTTTTTCCTAAGGTGGAAGCTCCACAGGCTGGGGGTCGGTGATGACCAAGGCTCGGGTGGGGCAATTGGTGGCAATATGCCCAAGGTTATGACACCTAAAGCAGCGGACTCCCGAGATAGGGGCTGGTTGGGAGGTGCTAGGGACCACTCCCTTTCTCTTGTCATCTCTCCTCTCAAGTGGAGTATACTCCAGCCTAGGCACAGCAGCAGGTGTAGGTAAAAGGTTCCTTGGGAAAGGAGCCGTAGGGGCAACGGCCCAGAGTGGGATAGCAGTAGGAACATAGGAAGTGGAGGGACCAGGCCTCTCAGAGTAGCGGACCATGGGGTTTCGAGACTCGGGTTGGCGGTAGGTGGAGACCCGAGGTGGGACCACCCTTTGAAACCGCTCGACATCCCGAGAAACCTGATAGGCATGCTCGAGAGTGTTAACTTCCCGTAGGAACAACTCCCGTTGTATGCTCTCGTGTAGGCCAGCCCTAAACCGTGAGAGGGTGACAGAGGCATCCTCCATGACTCGACTCCGAAGAAAGAAGTCATCAAATTTGGCGATGTACTCGTCCACAGACTTTCCATCTTGGGTGAGTTTCTGCCATTGATCTAAAAGACGCTGATGGTAGGAGGGTGACAGATACTTCACCCTTAGTTTCTCCTTCATTTCTTCCCGCGTGCTTATAGGTTCCTCGCGTCTCCTTGTTAGGAGATTCTCAACGTTACACCAGTAAGTTTTGGCTTGACCTAGGAGTTTCATTTTGATAAACCTCACCCTTGTAGCAGGGGTCATGCGGCGATACCAATCAAAATATTGGTCCATCCCAGTCTCCCAATCAAGTTATGTAGCGGGGTTGAGGGACCCATCAAAACTCGGAGCGTCAATCTCTTGACGTTCCGTAGGATGATATCCTCATCATCGTGGTCTCTCTCTCGAGGCGCACGGGCCTCTTACTCTCTACCTTGGGGAGCCTGATTTTGGCAGGCTTGCTCTCTTTCCTCCCAAGGATTGGCTATGGGATCGCCATGGCCATTCACTCGTCCTTCCCCTCCCTTCAGTCGTTCCTCTAAGGCTCGGATCCTCTCATCTACCTCTGCTCGTAGTTGGCCTATAGATTCTTCAAAATAGGTCAGAATATTATGCTCAAGCTGAGCCAACATAGCACTCACGCTCTTTTGATCCATGTGGGATTGTAGAGTTGAAGGGCGCTCTAGACGGCCGGATGAATTCCTAGACCAACGTGGCATGCACGACCTCGGACCCAAATGATGCAGTCCTGGGACTGATAATTAGCAAGCTATAGATCCGAATTTTGTTGGCTAATAGGCAAAGGGTCAACTTGAAGGGACCGGTCAGGGAGAGTTGCTCGCCCGTAGGCGAAGTAGTTGTGGAACTACCTCCTGACAATTAGGGTGTCTTAATGTGGCAGTCTAGGACCTAAGGATTGGTACAAGCAAGCTCTCGCTTTCCGTCCACAGCGATGCACTCAGGGGACTGGCTGCATGGATCAGGCTCTCTCTCACTTCGTCGCGCGGTAATTCAAAAGATACTAAATAAGCAAGTGATGGGAGCACGTACCTAGCTAGATTGAAAAGTCTAACTCCGACCGGAGATGAAGGCGAGCGGGGACGTGCGGGCCCGCACGGCGTCGACGAAACTTCACGGTTACAATGAATTCACTCCATACAGGGAGGATTTAATTTATTACAAAACCACTCAATTTGAAAGTTTTCCCACGCAGGGGAACAAATTAATCCAATCTTCTTCGCGCAGGGAGACTCAGTGGCATGTACGTTCCGTAGTTTATGGGTCTTCTGTCGACTTATCGGGTGACCCTGGCGCCGACCAGGCCGTTGTTGTTGACTTGTGGTGCCACAATATATATATATATATATATATATATATATATATGATTATATATATCCTAAATATATATATTATATATATATTTAACTTTTTTTTCAAATCCTTTTTTTCAAACTCCACCTACTCTTTTTTTTTACTTTTCTTTTTAACTTTTTTTTTCAAACCACTCTTTCTGACTTTTCAAACTCTTTTCTTTTCAAAACCCCTTTTTTTCCATGTTCAAATTTCACCCACTCTTGCAGCGGATTCCACGGCTGAAAGTGTGGCGTCCAACGTGGTTGGCAGGGGAAGAGGGAGACGGCCTGTGGGCACCGCAGTTGGGCGGTGGGCGCAGCACGGGTCCGCCGGTGCAGGCGACCTCGGCAGTAGGGGCTCGCGCGTGGGCGCAAGGGGGCTCGGGCGTAGGTAGCCTGCAGGCTCAGGCGGGCGGGCGCTTACCGGCGCGTGGGCGGGCGCCTGCCGGCGCGTAGGAGGGTCGGGTGCAGGCGGAGGGCGCGCTCCGGCACGGTGCACCGGTGCGGGCGCGCCGCTCTGACGCCGGGTGACGAGCAGTCACAGCCGGGGTGGGCGGAGCGGCCTTCGGGCGTGGGCGAACGCCGGCAGGCTGGCGTGCACAGGCGGTGCCAGGGCGGGCGCGCTGCGGCGGGCTGGTCGTGTGCGGTAGGGGCGGGCACGGCGGCTACAGGCGGGGCGCGGCGGTGGCGGTGCGCGGAGGCGAGTGGCCGGCGGGATGGCTCCGGGCTCCGGCGGTGGCCGGAGGTGGGGGAGAAGACCGGTCGCGAGCGGGCTCGCCGTAGCCGGGGAGGGGGAAGAAGAAACGTAGGCAGGGGGGAAACGCAGGGGAGAGAGAGAGAGGGAGAGATTAACGCGATAGAGAGAGAGAGAGAGGGAGGGAGAGATTAACGCGAAAGAGAGAGAGAGAGAGATTAACAGAGAGAAAAAGGACGTCGAAATTTTTTTTTCTCTTATTTTTTCTCTATCAACCGAGATTTTGATGCTTCTCTTCCTTTTTTTTCTTTTTCTTTTTTTTCACTCTAGCAACCTAGAGAGAGAAAGGGAGACGATGGAGACGTCGGGTCGACGAAGACGCCGTTGTTGGGCTCTGATACCAAATCTGACGCGGCGGCGACGTGGAAATGGATCGACGGTAACTCTGAGAACGCGAACGGGACGGGATAACTTGCTACCTCACGCAGCTCGACCTCACTCCGGACGGTCTCACACCGGACGACACTCAAACTCACAAGGAGAAAGAGGGAAAGGAAATGCAAAAGGGGAGAGCTCTCACACAAAACAAGCTTTCATTCAATTCTATAATTCATACGTAACACACCCCTTAGCCCCCTATTTATAGGGAAGGCCCATTACACACATATCTTCACAATTTCCCTTATGTGCATATATATCCTAGCCTAATAAAACAAAGCCCACCCACCCACTTTTGACTTGTGCGTTTTAATCAAATAAAATACACAAAATACACACATGTTATTTGACTAGTCTAATAAGATAAATACACACAAATACATACAAATACATATATCACTCAATACACACAAATACGTCGAGTCTTCAGAAAGTCGGATCTCCGAGCCATAAGTTTGGTGCAGTCAGGGCGGTGCGGCGTCAGCTCCGAGTAGTGGACCCAGTGTCCCCACCAGAGGGCATCGTACCTCATCTTCTTAGGGCCAATCAGTGGCCACTCTCTCTGGGATCAAGAGCCTTCTAATGATCGGATGGCTCAGATTGTCAGCTATGAAGATCAAAGTCCTAGATTAAATATACAGCATATATAATCAACATATTCTCCATGTGTGAAAGGTGGAGAGCACATTTTGCACTGAAGGAGGAGTTCGAACAGAGGCTCAGCCCGTCCAGAAGATAGAGAGAAGAATAGAGAAAGCAGAAGGAAGAAGAAGAAGAGTAAAAGAATAAGAAGTTGTAGACATTCCAAGTAGTAGAAGAAGAAGATGCTAGGAGGTGTTGCAAAAGCTGCAAAGAAGGAGAAGAATCTGCAGATATTGTTGCTGAAGCTACAGAAGTTGAAGGAGAGTCTGCTAAGTGGTTCCACCATCGAAGGAGCCAAAAGAGAAAGCTTCGTCCATTGAAGAGTAAGAGAAGAAAGGAAGAAGAGGCTTATCAATGCGTTGCCAGAAAATAGAGTATCGGATTATGGGTTAAATGTGGTTCTACAGAAGCTATTAAGCTTTCACTTGTTATCATGCTTTACTGCCATTTGTTCCTTAACTTTGAATCAGATATTTGTGTGTGTATCCGTGCAATGGTTGCACAGGCTCAAATTGTCTGAGTGTCCATGTGTGCGTGTTCTGCTGGGTTTCAGACCTAGGGCGATTGGGGTTCATCCCCATGTGAGTGCAGGTTCTATCCTGCGTGCTGTTGTGTAGTGGACAGCGGATCTAGAGGGGAGGGGTGAATAGATCAGCCCCACTTCTCGCAATGTGACCCTCTATATAGCTATTTAAAATGAATTGCAGCGGAATAGAAACTAGCTTCCAAGTGTGCTATGATTCACTTAGCAAGATAAGCAAGATATATAATAATTCGATCCTAAGCATGCATCTAGAACGAATCAATCACACAAGCAAACCACACTAGACAGGATTTTTAAGGTGGTTCGGACTGAATCCTCAGCCCTACGTCCACCCCTCACCAAAACCCGGTGAGGCTTCACTTGTGCAGCGCACAGAACCGCAAATCGGAAACCACCGATTGCCTTCCTACTCACCACTTGGTAGGGATGTCAACCGCAAATTGGAACAACCTCCAATTGCCTTCCTACTAACCACCGGTAGGGATGAATCACACTTTCAATGTTTAAACAATAATGAAAATGAAACAAATGTGAATGAACTAAAACAAGAGATTGAGTTATGAGTGAAAATGAATTGGCCCTTGTCTGAAATGTTGATCAGCAACAAGGCTCCTCTTGGCTTTAACTCAATCTTCTTGATTCACCCTTGATTGGATGAATGTTCTTCACGGAGTACTGTTCACGTGAACAATACCTCTTCCTTCAATTCTTCTCTCTTGATCTTCTCTTTGAATTTCTTTGAATGAATGAAGGAGATGCTGAAGCTACCTTGAATCTTGATTGCTTCTTTAGCTTCTAGGAGTTTGAATGCTTGAAATATCACCTTGAATGAGGTGGAAAGAACTTGAATGGATGAAGATGATTTCCTTTGAAGAACTTGAATCAAACCAGCTTCCTTGGATCACTTTGATAGCCTTGCTTTGATGTAATCTTCCTTGAGGTTTGATGGCTTTGATTTGAGCTTGATTCCCCTTTGATTGGATGAAGAACACCTTCACGAACTACTGTTCACGTGAACAGTAGCTCGTCTCCAAGCTCTCTTGCAGCCACCCTAGATCTCACAAGAAGCCCCTTGAAGTATTAGGGTTTCTAACCCCTCATGTGTTAGTTTTATAACCCTTGAATGGTCCATAGATGCCCCCTAGACTTGATCCACAAATCATGGAAGATTAGGTAAGGTTTGATTAAACAAATCCATGGAAAGGGGCTAGCCACGAGGTTGATTTCGAAGTCAAACAAGGCTGCATCGGGGCTGGCGGTCGACCGGAATTCATGGGCCGGTCGACCGGAACCTGCTGCAGTCGGAACTTTTCAGCTCTGGCAAAACCGATAGACCGGACGCCTGGGGGCGGTCGACCGAAACCTGTACCAACGTCATCATTTTGGTTCTGGGAAAACCGGTCGACCGGCCAAGGTGTATAGGTCGACCGAAATCTGTAAACGTTGACATTCTGAGGCTCTGGCAAATCAGGTCGACCGGCCAAAGCGTGTAGGTCGACCGGAAAGACCTGTACCTGCAAAATTGAACTGTTAGCCCAAGGAAACATGTCCATAGGTCAAGATATTCATGTTCTCATCAATTTTATGTATTTTGGGATTTGAAATCAATTTAGATTATGCTATGAGCATTTCTAAATTTTGTTCCGGGGGCTCCGCCCCCGGAAACCCCCGCAAGGGGCGCTGCCCCCTTGACCCCCGCGACCTGACCGCGCAGGTCGATCCGCGTGCGAGGGCGCAACATTCAGCGTTCACGTTCACCATTTTCACTTGATTCCTTGTCCATTCATTGGCACACCTGTCATGAACAAAAACATCACGTATGTCAATCACATGAAGGTGAAAAACATCAATGACTAATAGTGTTTAGCCATTATCAAAACCAAGAATACATTAGAACTCATATGACCATAGAATGATGTCGAATGACCCAAGTGACCATATGAACTCAAGTGACCATAGGGGCACAACACGTGCATGTGCAGGCGTCATCCTACGTGTTGTTGGAGTTTGGCTCTGTGTTGGGGGTTTATCCCCGTGCTGGTTTTCCAGCAGTGAAGCCTCACATGGTTTTGGTGAGATGTGGACGTAGGGAGCCCGTCGTGGTCCCGAACCACCTTAAAATTCCATGTGTCTTGTGGTTTGGGTTGTGTGATTGATTCCTTATCTTCTACCCCATTCACGGGAACTTGTTTTCAGATTACATCGTGTTCCCATACACACTGCTTGTTCGTCTGCTGTGCACCATACTGCATCACACACTAATCATTTACCCACATACTGTGAGGCTTTATCTCTTTATCTGCTAGTTGAGTTTATACCTGATCAGATTCCATGAACGGTTTAATGTTAATTAGTTCATACATCTTCAGATTGTAAGTCCTTGTTTAGTTTCCGTTGTGTGAAGTTCTGTGTTTAAAAGTTGAACTTAAATTTTTAAAGGGATCTATTCATCCCCCCCCCCTTCTAGATCCATTTCCCTGCACTACGGGACCCAACACATCATTATAATCTCTCCTTTGGGTGAGAATTATAATATGCTAATAAATAAACTCCCCACAAAATAACTTAAGTGATAGAACTAAAACTTATATACACTTTGATGTCAAGAGCGAGCACCTTTGGGTACAAAACTCTCAAGAGTCGCCATGCACATAAATTTTATTCCACCTTGTTCCTGTCGTGAAAATAGAACACTCGTTTGGGAGTTAAATTCTACATTCAAGTTAGGAACATAAAGTTTGATGTCATTTTAATTTCTTAATGACAATATTTCATTATTCTCCTTGCATAAGACCACTTTGGTGGTCAACTTATACACTTTGAATGCTAAAATATCCTCCCCTCAATTAAAATGATAACAAATAAATCATAATCCTCATAAATGGCACTATGTATAACTTAAGAGTGTAAAAATTTATCATTTCTTGTAGTTAGTGCCACTTTGGTGGTCTACCTAATCACTTAAAAATCAAAAATTTTACACAAAACTATATAATAACATCAAATAACATTTAATATGAGCAAAAGGACATAAACAGAATAATTATTACAATCTGAAATGGAGATATTAATACATGAATAATTACTGTAGAGAGGTCAAAATATCACAAAAATATCTCCTAATATTACTGCAACAATTATTTGTTCATTAACAAGTCTTAGATCATGCCAAAACTAAATTAAAAGGGGTTAAACACAAGTTTTAGCATACTGTTACACAAATATCACTTTCTGTTTACAGAAACATCAACTGAATTGTAAACATATCCAAAGAAATTACTTCTATATCCAAACTATTTTTCAGAATGGACCCTATATCCTTTAAAATGTATTAATGGGCTCAAAATTTACCTAGAATGAATGGGCCCAAGATCCAGAGCCTAATGGACATTATAAATAGCCCATTAACAAATTTTAAAGGATAAGGATATAGTTAAAAGAAACTTAAATAAACAATTTATGCTTAAGGGATATAATTAAGCAATAATGGATGAGAATATTTAAGAATCAAAATTTAATTGGATTCGGATACGTAAACGAATCTGGATTCGGGTTCCAAATAAGATCTATATGGATCTCAGACCCAATATCTAAATCCAGAACCGTTGACCAACTTAAACTCAGATCTGGAAAAGATCCACAATCCAAACCCAAAATTAAATCCAAATGCATTACTAGGAGACCTAAAAATCAGATCCACAAACCTTATCGGATCCTAATTGAAACAAAATTTTAAATTTCAAAACTTAATTATGAAAGCAATGGGGGCAAAAGGGTCAAACCCTTCTTCTTCCTCCACCCCCCTAACCCCCTTGCCCCAAAAAACCCTAACCGCACAACAACTAGCGCCGCCGCCATGGGAAAGGGGAGGGGGGCCGCGGCCGCCGTGGACCCTCGCCGACGGGAAATGGCGCCAGCGGTGTCGTCCGGCAAGGGTCTGACCACCAAACTCCAAAACCCTTTTTTTTGTGTGTTTCCTGCATGCGCTCACGGCACCCCTGCGCGGGTGGCCGCGGGCGTAGCGTCCCTAGCGGGTGGCCGCGCGGCAGTCCCCTGCGCGGTTGGCCCCCGCGGCGGTGACCCAGCCAGTTTTTTTTTTAAACACCGGCACAGCGGTGGGGGGAGCATGGTGGAGCAGGTCCCCGGCGACCGCAGGCCTCCCCACATGCTGAAGACGGCGCCGGTAGCGTCGTCCAATGAGGAGGTGCCCCCCGAGACCCCTCCAAGACTGAAAACCCTCGTAAACCAGATGCCGCTATATCGCCCCTCAACGGGAAGGGAATGGGGGCACTTTCGCGTCGGCGGTCGTTGGGTGTGTGGGGTCGTTCGGAAAATGATGAATGGAGTCCGAGAGATCAGAACTCGGGCTCTGATATCACATGTTGGGGATGTGTACCTGAAGCGGAAGCTATCCCACTCGAAGGAAGACGTCGAAGAAGACGATCTACACTCACGAACACCGGGAAGGGAGTGACGGAACACACGTTCTCCCTATGGTTTCCTCTCTCTATCTCATGTATTGTATGTGCGTGAGTAACGTAATGGGGAGTTGCACACTTATATAAAGAGGAGGGCCCAGTCCCTATTGGGCTTAAACGGGATCCCACCCACAATAGGATCCTAATAGGTACTCAATAGGTTCAGGCTAATAAACATATTCCTTTAACTAATGATGGTGTGTTAAATTGTGTGCAGCCTAATCACAAGTCTGTGTTGTACTCGGGCCTCTGCGCTCTCCCTGTTACGTGCAGTTGATCCTAAAGAGATCTCAATCCGTGTTGTACTGGACCTGATTTCCTTGTTATGTAAAACCCTGTACTACAGCATCTATAGAAAACAGATTGGAGGGACTCGCAGGAACGAGCAACCCGGTTCCTCACATATTCTTCCAGTTTCTTCAACCTTGTTCTTCTCTATTCTTGCTTCTTTTCTCAAGGCGACGCTAGAACAAAACGACAGAGAGAGGGAGGGGAAGGAGGGAGAAGACTAAGAGAAAGCCGCCGGAGGGGTTGCCGGCGAGACAGCGGCCATGAGAGCTCCAGTAAAGGAAGCACCGCATACAGAGACGATGGAGACGCCCACCTACCACGAGTGGATAACTGGGTGCCCCTCGATCACGTTTTCCGTGTTTCTGCATGATGGGTGTGTAACTCAAATCTTCAGAGCTGTGATCCAAGGATTCGGTGGCTGACACAGAGAAAAGAAAACAATCCTAGTTCGACCCGTTGATCGGCTCGACCCAATCTCTTTTTTCTTTAAATTTTAAAAATTACTTAGTTAAAATTATGTTATTCTACTTAATTAAAAAAACAAAAAAATATTATTAAATAAATTAAATAATTAGAATTAAAAATAATAACCAATTAAATGAGATTATAAATTATATTTTATTAAATATTTTTATTTTTATTTTTATTTAAATTTTCGAATCAGTTAGATCTTAGTTAGATTTTATATTTTTGTGAAATTGTTAGACTCGATCTTGCTCGTCACGATACTATCCTGTTTTACGAGAGTCGGATTTTAATATTAATGAATCGAGTCAAAACCGAGCAAACCTAAATTTTGGCGACCTATTAACGGCCCTGACGGAGAGGTCTCCAACTTTTGCGTATGTACCCTCCAAGAAGATAACATTGTGTGAAATGCTCATCACACGACGGCATTTATGTCTACACCCCTTAGGACGTAGGCCTTACGTGAGATGCGATGAATTCACTTCGGGCCCTTTACACGAGCGGGTAACGTGGAAGGGTGAGTTGTTCCGCGGTTAATCGAACTGTTTGCAAAATATAGATGACACATTCAAAGGTGCGAGAACGAGTTATTCGAGAATAAATCGGCATATATTATTTGATTAAACAAATTTATTTCGTTTTCCTTCTGATCAGCAAATTTAATTAACATCGTTGAGAATAGATTTATAAACTGATCGAATACGGAGTAGATAGTATGATATCCGAATTCGTATTCGATTAATAATCGAATTATCCGTCGGATATTTTATTCGAATAATTATCGGATTAGTACGAATTTGAATTCGGTTTAAATTTTAAACGGATAATTACTCGGTCTACTTAGAAGTGAGTCGTGTGAGATGTGTGAGAGCGTCGTATGTTATTTTCTTTAAAAAAAAGAGTGAAAGTTATTTTTATTTTAGGAGATGTTATCAAAAGATTAGACTTCATCCTAAAAAATAAGAGATAACTTATTAAATAGGTGTAAGTGGATTTCTTATTTTTAAATTTTATTTTGAGACAAAAAAGATAAAAAAAAATAATCAGATAATATATTAAGATTTGAGTTAATTATATATAGAATATACATATCATTAGATTTTTATCTAAGGGTTAATATTCAGTCGGATAATATCTAACACGGATATCTCAATATCCGAATTTGTATCCAATTAACGATCGGATATCTGATATCCTGTTAAATTATCCGTCGGATATTTTATTCGGATAACTATCTGATTAAACGAATACGAATTCGAATTCGAATTTGAATTTTAAACGGATAATTATCAGACCTAATTGAGAACTTGAGTGAGAAACTTAAATTATTTATTCTAGTCAAAAGAGGCATAGATTTTATCTATTCTTTTCTATTTACTTTATTTAATTTATTTTTTTATTCTAGATAGAATAAGATTAGGTTAATAGTTAGGTCATTGAACGAGAGAAGTATCCTCAAAATATCGCTCCGCGGGGGAATATGTTCCACTCAATTGGCATAGAAAGGGGTATGCATGCAAATAGTTGGGCAGTCCGGAGCACGGCGCCTGCATGACTGCATGGGGATTTGGGTCCAAAAGTGGGCACCGCCTACTGTTGACATGAAGGAGATGGATGCGGAAATTAGCCAAGCGGGGTGCCTGCCCTGCCCTGCGGCCCCTGCCCCTGCCCTTTGATTGGATCCGCCCTTGTTTATTAAACCTTGACTTGCCACCTCCCCTATATAATATTCCAACCTCTGAACAAGGCAGGAAAAAAAGGGTGGGTCCGAC
Organism: Amorphophallus konjac; assembly: GCA_022559845.1. Taxonomy (NCBI): domain Eukaryota; kingdom Viridiplantae; phylum Streptophyta; class Magnoliopsida; order Alismatales; family Araceae; genus Amorphophallus; species Amorphophallus konjac. Next base: position 106,245,048 of record CM040129.1, on the reverse strand, counting down.
TCTTGAGAGCAGCAGCTTCACTAGTGAAGAATGGAGACGAATTGAAATGGTTAATTAACTCGCCAGCTGGTAAGTTAATATATATGCATGGTGATTAATTAATTAACACTCTTAACTACCCGGCCCGCACGTGACGGAGATTTAACATTGACATAATATATAGGAAATTAAATAAAGGACTCATGGTAGGATGAGGCTGCATGCATGGGGGGAAAAATAAGGAAATTACAAGAAAGGCCGGCGTATGAGAAGCGTAAGCTAGATATAAATATATATATATATATATATTCTCTTTCGTTTGGCATTAGTGATTAGCATGTGTTTTCGTTTCCAGTCCCTGCGCCAATTGAGTGAGAAATTAGAATGACTAGGGATAGAAAGTTCAAGAAGAGGAACAAAGAAGCATCACGGTTGTCTCTGTCGACGTTGCGAGGGAGGGGGAGCCGCCTACGTGTAGAGAACAATCTCAATCAGGATTGTGCTCTTTTGTCCAAGGACGACTGACTGACTCTCTCTCTCTCTCAGAGAGAGAGAGAGAGAGAGAGAGATGATGTATTGATTGAACCAACATGGCGGTGGTCAAGCATCGGGAAATTCTTCAACATTCCAACGCCTCGTTTCCGGCGTGGCCGACGCGTGTGTTTGCAGGAGAGCATCCAATCGAATGGCCAGCAGAACTCCCGGCGCGAGGATAATCATTTTATATGTTACGTGTATGTATAAAACAAACAAACAAACAAACATTTTAATGGATTGCTTTGACCACCAATGAGCTGTCGAACAAATACCATGTCAAGTTATCAACAGATCGAGGGCGGGCTGGGCTGGCCGGCCGGCCGGCCTAGCTCTGTGTTTTCCAGTTTCGCAACAATGCCTCCCAATCAATTAATCCTGACGGGACAGCACTTTTAGACCATCAAAGGAAAGCGATCGATATTGGCTCTGTCTTTCCATGTCTGACCGGCCGGTTCACCCCGTGGTTCCTTCTGCGAGCAATGTTCTTTTAGAAATGATGATGGTGTCTCTCATGACTTCGGCTGCCGCATGAAAGGAATGTGTGCGTGCCCTGTTTATTCATAGCAGTTCCAAAATCGATCATTGTTGACGAGCTTAATTTTTTAAAAAAAACGCAGAATTATATATATATATATATATATATATATGTTGCATGCCCACAAAATTAATCATGGGTTTCTTTAATTGCTACGTATATACTACTATATGTAACAGTACATAATATCATAATAACGTATGATTATGCTTACATCTTTCAACTCATGTATCTCATGCTCGTCACCGATCGAGAAGGAACCCAAAAGTCAGCTAGCATATATAGATATATATATGTGTGTGTGTGTGTGTGTGTGTGTGTGTGTGTGTGTGTGTGTGTGTGTGAGATAAAAAGAGATATGCTAGGAATAATCAAGCTAGCGTTAAGTAACTAACATAACACAAAAGGCTTGATTAACTTAAATCATATATATATATATATGGACTTGTTTCGTTCACATTAATTCGGTCTAAAGGTTGGCCTAACAGTGCCATGAATTGATCTCCTTTGTACATCTTTATGATAAAAGAGTGTCGGGTAAGGAAGGCGATGCCTACCCTACTTTTCAAAATGGCGTCTCGTGAGGAGAGCCCTCCGGTTCAGCTTTTTGGAGGGCAGAGGAGGATATGCATATATTGACCAGACTGAGTCAGGAATTGAAGCCATGCATCTCCCGATTCTCTTCTCATGTTCATATAGAAGGCGATATATATACATAGTGTATATGTCTCTAGAAGAAAGCTAAATTGGCTCCCGTGGTTAATCTATTCCGGCAGCTGCCCTACGTCTGAGGAACACAGAGCTAGAGGGAATGACGAGAAGAGACACGCACAGAAGAGGAGTGAGGCCGTACAACCGGTCGGACGCCCCTCGCATGCGGTGGACGGAAGAGCTCCATGCCCGCTTCGTGGATGCTGTCCACAGCCTCGGCGGCCATGACAGTAAGGGGAACCTCTCTCTCGTGGATGCTGTCCATTTACGTTCCTTTCTGGCTCGTCTCTCCATGTTTGCTGATCCGTTTAATTACCTTAATTTCTTTCTTATTACCGCCATGGCCGAGCTCCCTCTCTCTCTCTCTCTCTCTCGTGCGTGTGCGTGCGTGTGTGTGAGAGATGTCTGTCTGTCTATCTATATGTATGCATCTATCTTTCTCCGATCGCCCTCTCAGATATATATATATATAGTTTCACTTAATTACTTTCTGTCAGAAACTCACATGTTGTTCACCATGCCAAATCCGGAGGAGCTAATTAAGGCGATACAATTAAACTGTTCTGCCGGTCTTTTAGATTCCGTATATATCTGGCTGTGTGAACCCGGTATGGAGAAATAAGGCACCTAGCTACAAAGTGCGATGCAATATTTCTGTGGCACTGTGAAAATTTGTTTGGATGCAATAATGTTAGATGGTGCACCAGGCGGGTTCATTAATATTTCAACCAAATCTATCTAGCGTCCTTGTATGTGTTTATTAGTTGCATGTCCTCTCATCATCTTCCCGTTTCTACATATGCTGTATTAATTCTCTGAAATTTTAATTGCAGAAGCAACACCAAAGCGTATTCTGCAGCATATGAGCGTGAAAGGAGTGAGCATATGTCATGTCAAAAGCCATCTACAGGTATTTTGCCATCTTGGAAGGAGTTAATTAAACACACAACATACATATGGCATCGATCTTTACTTGCAAAAAGGGATTTTCTTTTTTTTTTTTAAAGAAAAAAGAAAATGATGACCTAACCCTCATCTGACGTTTAATTCATTTGCTACTAATCGCAAGTTTCCATGTGGGTTGCTACACGATCGATGCCCAAGACTTGCGACTTTACAAAAGTTCCCATGCATCTCTCGCCCCACCCTAATTAATCATCTACGGCAGACCGGTTAGCTAGATTCCTGTCTTCTGACACCTCATGCCGCTGGCGCTCCTGCAGTGTTGTCACAAGTTCGGTGTAAATCGTGCCCTAATCATATATTTCTATCATTACTTAGCTATATTAATTTTCAGGCTTCATCAAAGCCAGTGGTCATATACTTAATTAATTGTGGCACCAATAGCTTAACCTTTCTGAGTCAAAATTTAGAAAGAAAGTTGTCAGCCCGAAAGGAACATTATTTATGTAGCGATCAAACTAAGCAAGCACAGATAAATTAATTACAGGTGCAAAACCTAACAGTGATGATCTGGAATATATATACATCTAAATCTAGGATGACGATTTGTTATAAATTAAGGAACAAAAAATCGTTAGAATTATAAGAAATTGTCTAAGTTTTCACTTCTGCCTTACCAACAGATAAACACACAGAACTTCTTGCAACTTAATTCTGTTACTCCTTCTGTTTCAGGTCAAATAAAAAAAAATGGTTCAATTTCAAGAACAAGCTGTTAACACATATCAAGTGTTATTTTCCCCAACTTCTGGCTGTCACGTTGTCAAAGAAGCCAGTATATATATATATATATATATATATTAAGAGGCGATAAGCATGACTAGAGAATTTTCGATATATAGCTATTTGCTAAATTACAATTAAGAAACCGTTCATGTTCATGCAATGTTTAGGAAAGAGAGAATAGTCAAATGGAACTATGAACATGAAGTCGTATAATTAAAACATGCTTGGACACCTATATACATCCATGCAGGAATCCAATCATCTCTCCCCTTGACATGGGGGTATGCCACATTTTTCTAATCCATATTTTTCAAAGTTTGTATTGTACTTTTAATCAAAATGAGCAAGGCACAAGAAGTCTGAGTTCACATGTTGTTAAGTGATGATGAAAAGATATTCAAAGAGTGGTCATCTCTTGAGTACTATTGTCCATAAGAGAATGAAGGAATAAATGTGCAACTTGCATAAACATGTTATATATATATATATAGAAGTTGGATCCAATGACAGCTAATATATCCTTATACTGGTCTTTTGGCAGAAGATCTGACAGTAATAAGGAGAAAGCATATTTTTACATAAACGACTGTGCTTGAAATGTTAAAGCATAATGTCCCTCCAGTTGGTTCATATTGATGTCAACTCATAGTGTTCTCCTTTTTTTTTATTTTTTCAGATGTACAGAAACATGAGCAATCACATCAATGTTCACTCTTTTCTATCCACCAAGCGATCGCATAGAAGGAAAAGGATGGATCCAGATGACCCTAATGCTTCTGGATGTGAGGATCACTCATTTGCCAATTCAAGCAATGCCTCATTCGCTTGGTATTCCCTATTTGCTTGTTGAGTGAATTAAATTTCATTTAAATTAGGAATAGCTTTCATATATATGCCACTGTTAAATTAGGAATATGAGATTTAGCAGTATACCATTCCTACCAAAAAGAAAATGTTCAAATTTGTATTACCATTGTTCTCCATTTCCAGACTTAGTTATGTCAGAAGTTAGAAAAAAAGCCAATTCCATCCTGAATTAAATGTAATTTGATGGCTAGGGTTATTCTTTATTAGTATTGACGATATGCTCCGAAAGAGATGAAAACGGCACTCTGTTCCTTAATGAAACACGTCTCTTTGTTATAAATATGTTATTTATCTTTATAACAACTCAATGTATATCTCTGTAACAACTTTGATCATTATATATACAGTCTCTCGATGGAACCAAAGTATCCATCAGAAGAGAGTTCCTCTGTTCACTTCTTCAATTCTCCCTAATCCTTTAATTAGCACTCAAAACATCTTTCGAGGTAAACGTTTAGAGATAACCGTTATGTGTGAAGATTCTTGTTACATTGTAAGGTGTTGAACCCACATAAACTCTGACGAGAGTTATCATACATGGTAGATAGACAGTATATTAATTGTGTTTCTAAGAGTGGTGATTATGATATTCGAAATTTAACAGGAATATATATGAAATTAACTATCAACTATAAGGCTGCCAAGACCACAAGATTATGATACGGATAATTTGGCACTTTCAGGACATCTCTCGAGGAGTCATCAATAGAAACGGAAACAGATGTTCTAAATTTTGATATGCAGCTCCCCAGGGATAACAGAAGGTCCCACCGAAATCAGGTAATAGTTAATAGTTGTTCTTAATTATATACCTTACCTTATTCGATGCATGCAACACAAGATTAATTAATTTCATGAGTTGGAAGTTTCTACGTACAAGCTCATATTTTCACTTGTGTCTTTGTGTAGGTCATGACTGAGATGAATCTTCTATGTGGAAGCCAAATTGGTGATGTGGACAGTGCTTGCGAGCTAACCTTGTCGACGCATCCTTATCAAGTGTATAGTGATCAATTGGAGACGACGACAAGAAGGCAAGAGGCAATGGGGCATTTAGAAAGAGATGATAAGGATGTCCATAGAAACAAAGGCAACAAAGGCCTCCCAACTCACCATCACCATTTTGAAGGATGTATAAACTTGGAACTGAAGATCTCCTCGTAAGGTTCGTTGTTGCTGACAGATCAAAACAATGTATTAACATCTCTCTCTCTCTCTCTCTCTCTCTCTTGCTGACAGATCAAAACAATGTATTAACATCTCTCTCTCTCTCTCTCTCTCTCTCTCTCTCCCAAGAAATTCCTCCACCCTAGCTATATACCTGCCTCAGCTATTGTAACTGAGTTATTTTTGCACATGAAAATCCTTGCACGATCTAGCCCTGTAACTGCTAAATATCATATATAGACTGACGTTCTCATGATTATTATTGTGCTCACTTTTATAAAAATGGTACGTAGCAACTCTTGTTAAGGGAGTTTGATTAATAATTTTGACGACCATGACGTTTATAGAACATCACTCTTCAATTTCAGTCCAATGGTTCTACGTACTGATCATGTGTTAGAGGCTTCATAAGGAAAACTACAAATGCCTAACCTAATCCACATATATATATAGACTATCAAGCATGGCTATCAACTAGTCAATTATTAACCTAAAAGATTGGACAGCTTTATTTATTAGACACCGCTTATTCAAGAACTACTAAGTATATAAAAATTTATTCACAAAGACCGTTTTATATTAAATTAGAACGATATAATCATAGGTCTTTCTTATGTAGCATACAATAATTAATGCTACAATCAGAAGTGATCATTCAATTTCTTAACTCTTGGGATTTGTCCTCAGACCTAATTCAAATTCCCCCTGCCACACTACTTTCGGTGGTTATATGACAAGGACCATTTTATCATTTATGTTCTCATTGAACAACATATATGTTGATATAGAAGACTATGAATTGATCAAAGGAAACAAGTGTTCGGGATGGCTTATTATTACATGCCTAGCAAGTTTAGCCCATTATATCAGTTGAATTCTAATCAAACAAAAGGCACTGTTACTCCTTTTACTTACTAAAACTATTTCTTTAGTAAGAATTCTATGTAATATCAAGAAGCTTCATTTGTGTGTGCGTATCTGTAGAGGCGGAAAAATAGTTCCTAGTCCCCGTATCACATTTTTAACATTTATTTGTTGGAAGAAGATCATTTGGCCACCCGTGGAAGCCTGCAAGCACCAGAGAAACGACGTCAGAAGGAGCTCTGGGTGTTACCCCAGGGGACAACCCTTTGATACTTAAGTCAGAATCTTGGAGGATGGAGATTAAGGAGGAACATAGGGGAGAGAGAGAGAGCCGAAAGGTGAGTGAGCAAGTCTAGAGGGGTGGTCGAACTTTCGCAGGAGTGCTCGCCATATCCAGTGAGCGCTCGGGGAGTGCTCACTGGGCGGTAAGGGTGCTCGAAAGGTGACAGGAGCTCTACTTCGTGGAATCCACTCCCAAGGCTTCGTGGTCGGAGTCCCTCTCGCCGTGTCCGTAGGTTTTTTCAGTGTGTCCCTCTTATTCGCAGACGAAGGTCCATTTATAGGGGTTGTCCTGGCGATGAGGGTCTATCCCTTAGCAGGGAAGGGCGCGAGTAGTGGGGTAACGCCTCTCCGTGATCATGAGAAATTTTCCGTTGGGGGTCCGTTCCTCCGGAGTCGGGCGACTCTCAGGCGAGTCTTACGGTGCTGCGAGCTCGTCTTTAGTGGAGTTGAGGCCGACGTCGTAGGAGATAACGTTCGGTCGCCGAAGGGTCGTTTGACGTCTGTTGCGCCTTGGTTGATGACTTTTGTGAGCTGGCGAATCTGAGGACTGACCACCTTAGGCCGTCCGTTGTGGGCCGTGGTTGTCGGGGGCCCGTTGTGCGCATTGTAGATCTTTGGTCGAAGCGGACCTGACGTAGTGGACCTTTCATGGGCCATACCAATTTTACTCTCCTCAGTATCCAATGCTTTCAAAACATTATGTACATGTCTACCACTCAGGTTAAGTTCTACATAGTCATCCTATATTTGGATCTGCCTAGAATATATATATATATATATATTCCACTCTAATAGATGGAAAATTTATTACTGATAAAATCAAGTAATTGCAAAAGGGCGAAGTGCCTTCTGTTTTTTTATCTTCTAGTTTGAACTTTTGCAACTTCAACTTTAATCATCAAATGCTCAACTAAGTGTTTCCGAGTTAAAATAATCTTGTGAGGTAATAGTAATGGTACGTATAGGCTTCCACATTTGTCTTGCAACAACAAGCGTTTACATGCAAATGCATTTCCTGCAACAGTGGATATCCGTGATTTGAACTATAAATTAAGCGTTACTCATGCGGGTTGACCACCTCTACGGCTCTTAAACCATTTTGTCTATCTGGAGCGTACGTACGTAATTATTCATGCATGTTCCCATGCATCTTTGCAATGAATTAATTTCACTTTTATTTTGAACAAGATTCTAATAATGCATATGGGTCAATTAATATATGGATTTGGCTATATATGTCTACTTCAAATGATCGTGGGTTCTTAATTGGTAATGAGGATGGTAAATATGGCCCGACCCAGAAACGGCCCAAATACGAGTGGCCCATTAAGGTTTGGATAAGCTAAGCCCAGACAAGGGGCGAACATGCTTGCCCGAGCCAACAAGAAGAGGACCGGCCCAGCAGAATATCGGATTCCACGACGCACGATGGAACCAGCCCAAGCGCAGTTCTCGCCGGAGAACACTCCGACGACCGACCGTTGCCCCCACGACGTCGGCCTTGACCCCGAAACGGCGAGCACGCGCCATGAGTGCCATAAGACTCGTCCAGGGACCAACCGACGCCGGGGCTATCGCCCTCCAACGGGAAATTCCCACCAACATAGCGGGGAACGTTACTCTACTAAACGGACCCTTCTCTATCAAGGGATGAGGCCCCTCGCTCCAGGACAACCCATATAAAAGGGACATCGACAGAAGAGAGAGGACACGGTAGATTCTTCTACAAAATTCCATACTACTACGTAAGAGGAGACACAGTGAGCACTCCGGCCACTAGAGCTTCCTGCTGAGAAGAGAGCAACCCAACCTGCAACTACGACAGAGAGGCCATCCACTACAACCTGCAGAAAGCTTACTCCTCCTGCACAGCCTTACCACCCAGCGAGCACTCTTCGAGAGTCCACTGAGAGCGGCGAGCACGCGTGCAGAGGACCTACACGCCTCTCGGATCATCTACTACGGTATCTACTTCTCTCCCACCTAGCTCCTCTCTATTGCTCATTAATCCCTTGCTGACTTAAGCATCGGAGGGTTGTCCCTTGGGGTAACACCCGGGACTCCTTCTGACGCCCTTCTGATTTCTTGGTGTGTGTAGGGCTCCACGGGCGCGAGACAACTTCCCCAACAAATAAATAGAGAAGGTGATACGTGACCTAGGAACCATTTTCCTGCCGCTACACTTCTTGGCGTCGTCTGTGGGAATCTGAGCAAAAAGCTATGGCGCCCCGTGGAAGCCTCTGCAACGCCAGCAATCGGGGCCGAGGTTCCCATCAGGGACCCAACTCTCGTCGGGGGTTGCAGGAAGCTTCTTCCGCTCGCCCCTGATAGGAGGTCACCCCGGGGGACCTAGACGAGCTTCGCCAGGAGGTCCCAGCCCTGGCGGCATTCTGCCGAGAACTCCGTAACCAGAGGCCCCAGTACGCCCCACCCGAGTGACGGGAGGGCAAAGGAGGCCAGGCCGGAGAAAACTTCCGACATGTGCGGGAGACATCCCATGCCTCCATCACAAGGACCCGGCGGTCACGCAGCGTGCTTGCGCCTAAGGTACGCAGCCTTCTACATTCCAATCCGGAAATGGACCGCCAACTCCAACGGTTCGACGAAATGGAGGACAAGTTCCGGTACCTGGACAACGTCCTCCTGGCCGCCAAGAATCGCGGCCTCATCGACGACGATCTAGACTTCCACGCTCCCTTCTCCAGGGAGATTATGGAAGCCCCCATCCCGCCAAAGCTCCAGCTGCCGTCATTCGCTTCCTACGACAGCACCTCCGACCCGCCCGACCACCTGCATGGTTTCGAGTCTCACTTGGTGTTCCACCGGGCCTCCGACACCGTGAAATGCTTTGCGTTCGTTATGACCCTCCGTGAGAACGCCCGAGCATGGTGTAAAGTTCATACAGCACTGTTCGGGCAACGCAACGGATAACAAAAATTTATTTACCCGAACTCGGCTTGTTGGAATCCTAGAACTGTGCTCTAATCGATGCATTAAAACACCCCAACCCCTAACTACGGGTTACAGATTTCACCTTGCGCGGAACGACGTTGTCCGCAGTGTCCGATGCAGAATCTCGTGAACACCGAGCCGCATAGAAGTACGGCCTCTAGAATAGATCCACACGGATCCTTGTGCAGCGACGGTATCCTCCCGGCACGATCTTCCCCAAGCTTTCCCCTTCTAGAGAGAGAAAGGGCTCCTTGAGAGAGAGAGAGAGAGAGAGCAAGAGGGAGAAAGGGGGGAGAGAAAACCTCTCCTCCTTGCTGTTAGTGCTTGATTAAGCCAAGGGGAGGGAGGAGTTCTCGTAAGGCACGTATATAGAGATTTAGGACCTTTTCAAAAGAGCCCGTAAGGACCAAAATTGTATATATGACCATCCTATTATTATACATATGTATTAAGCCCTTTTATACTCCTTTCCAAAAGGAATTCAAGGGAATTAATATATACATTTGTACAATAATAATCCGTCACCCAAGAATTCATTGTGTGTGATCTCTAGGTCCATAGTCACTCTAGTTTAAGGCACATTAACTTCTAATTCTCAATTAGAAGTAAATTAAACTTATTATTCGCTTCTACTAGAGCCGAATAATAGTTTAATTTATTCTGAACCTTTGATCACGTTGGGTCAAATAAATTCGCGTGATCCTATAGGATGCCGGGTTTAAACCAGCCTGCCTGGTACCTGTAAGTCTACAGTTGTCGCATCGCTATAATCCCTCGCTCCTTCTATGAGTCTGGTTCGATCGAAGGTATAGTTTCTATCAAACTCCATGATCGTGCCATTTGACCATGACCTCCTTAAAGTGTATGACGTCCGTTCTAAATGAACTCACACGACTCTGGTTAGGGATTTAATGGAGCGTCAATGTCAGGACCCATTAACTGTCTGATATATACCCGATAGTGAGCGATCCCCTCTTGACCATTGATGATCTTCACAAGTATCCTGAAATTGTTAATGACTCGGCAATTCATGACTTATGGTTAAAGTCACTTAGTCAAGTAATTAAATCATCCCAATCCTCGTGTAAGATCCGCTCAATGTCTCAGGTCAAAGGACCAACGATACTACTGAGACAGTTGGATCTTCAGTTGACATTAGGCATAATCAACCATCTGAAGATCCAATAGCGGATCAGTTCAGTGTACATCCTCCAAGGACATACACCTACACATAGGTGTTGGTGCCCCGCACCAATGACCATGAGACTGGTCACTCACACATCATGTGTACTGGTTTAATAGGTAATCAAAGTCCCCGAGTGATTACCCTCCAACCATGAACAGTTTAAGGTATGTGTCCATGTAAAGTCAGTCTCATGATCGAGATCTCATCTCGAATTGACTTTACAACTGCATATCCTAGGGACATCGTAAAGTAATATACAATCACATATTTACGCTCAAATATCACTTTATTAATAAAGAACAAGATCATATAACTATTGGGCCTACCCGACCCTAAATTGGCATGTAGCACACCAATACTAACAATCTCCCACTAGAACTACAGCCAATTGCCCACAACTTTGAGGCCCATCTTATCCCGATGGCGCTCAAATACAATCTGTGTCAAAGGTTTAGTCAGTGGATCTGCTATGTTATCTTCTGACGGTACACGCTCTGCTGCCACATCTCCACGATCAACAATCTCCCGAATAAGGTGGAAGCGCCTGAGAATATGCTTCGACCTTTGGTGACATCTCGGTTCCTTCGCTTGGGCGATGGCCCCATTATTATCACAAAATATTAGGATGGGAGCTGATATCTCGGGAACTACGTCGAGTTCCAAGATGAATTTCTTCATCCAGACGGCTTCCTTAGCAGCTTCAACTGTAGCAATATATTCTACCTCCATCGTCGAGTCTGCAGTCGTATCTTGCTTGGAGCTTCTCCAACTGACTGCCACTACAAGAAAAATCGCGGATAGCGACCGACCTCTCGGTCGCTATTCAGTCGTAGATCGGTCGCAAATATGCATTGCGACCGAACAGATACTATCTAGCGACCGAATATGTCGGTCGCTATATAATAGTCGCTATATAGCGACCGACATAATTCGGTCGCAGTATCAGTCGTTACTAGAGACCGATTATAATCGGTCGCCTGATCGGTCGCTAATAATTCGGTCGCCATTCAGTCTCTATTCGGTCGCTACATTTGTTGTATTTTTAAAAATAAAATTAACCTATCGGATTTATTCGGTCTCAATTCGGTCGCCAGTCAGTCGCTAAATTTGTTGTATTTTTAAAAATAAAATTAACCTATCGGATTGATTCGGTGGCTAGTCGGTCGCCAGTCGGTCGCCAAGTATAATTATTTAATAAAAGAAAAATATAACGTATAGTCGCTATTCGGTCGCAATTCAGTCTCCATGCGGTCGCTAATTTTGCATTATTTTTTTTTTAAAAATTTATTTAAACTGATAAATAAATTACCTGATAAATAACAAATTCATAACATAAATATAAAATCAACTACACAGACAACAATATCGACAAATCTCAAATTCATCACATACAAACACCTGATAAATAACAATTTCATAAAACAATAATAAATCAACTACACGGATCACAATCTCCACGAACCTCAAATTACACACAATTAAAATAAAATCACAAATTAATCATACATCCATAATAATAAAATGACAACATACACAACTAAAATAAAATCACAAATCCTCCACATATGTCTCATCCTGGTCGTCGTCTCGTCCAACATCATCCTGGTCGTCGTCTCGTCCAACATCTCGCGACGGATGATCCTGTATATCATTTAAAAAAATTATAATCAAATCCTTAATAAAGAAATCAAGCATTAACAAGACTTAATAAAGAAATCAAGCATTAACAAGAGTATGCCAATAGTTTAAGCCAGCTCATTTTCATATATATAAATACACACACACAATATAAGTTCAAATTTCATCTTGTATTTTAAAAATGAAGTTTGAGCGCCGAGCTCAAACCGGGCATCCGATTTGGATTCCGTCAGTTCTGACAAGTCACTTTCATCTCCCCGGTCGTATTGGAATGATCGGCACGGCCATCCGACCGGTATTTCGAATTTTAGACCCCCGGACCCGTCCTAACAGTTCATTTGAACTAAGTGTATTTTAAAAATGAAGTTTGAGCGCCGAGCTCAAACCGGGCATCCGATTTGGATTCCGTCAGTTCTGACAAGTCACTTTCATCTCCCCGGTCGCAATAATAGCGACCGATATACATTCGGTCGCTGAAACGGTCTCGGTTATGCGACCGATTATTTCGGTCTCCGAATTGGTCTCTATTTGGGACCGACTAGCGACCGATTAAATCGGTCGCTAATTCGGTCGCTATAGCCACTTTTTCTTGTAGTGTGCCCCTCCATTCAACATGAATACAAATCCAGACATAGATTTGCAGTCATCTGGATCTGACTGGAAACTAGAGTCTGTGTTAGCTCTAAGCTGTAGGTCCTCTCCTCCATAAAGTAGAAAAAGATCCTTAGCCCTTCGCAAGTACTTAAGGATGTCCTTTACTGCCTTCCAGTGCTCTTCACTTGGATTTGCCTGATATCTACTAATAATGCTCAAAGTATTGGCAACATCAGGCCGTGTACATAGCATTGCATACATGATTGACCCTATCGCCGAAGCATAGTGTGACGACCCGGATTCCGGATACCAGGTGCACCCGGTAGGACTACCAGATACACGTGGGACCGCATGGGACCCGCGAGGCCTCCCAAGCGCGGGAAAGCACTGAAGGGAAAAAGGACTGTCGTGTAGTACATTGAACTGACAGATATAACAGCAAGCAATTAAATTTCATTAGATCGGAGTGCTAAAGTAGCAGAAATAAAATTACATTTTCATTAATAATTCAACCTTTTCAATTATACACCAGAGTCTAGTCCAAAGGAAAAACAACAAGTACAGTCTAACAGAAAAGAACGTACATAGAAGTTGGGGGAAGCCCGACACAGGTACAGCTGGCGGCTACAACAACGCGCTCCACCAGGAACAATAGAGACATATGGCGAAATCCACCGGAAAAGTAGGGGTGAGTCTCTAAATAGAAACTCAGTAGGGGTCACGTGGATCCCCACTGGAAAATGCACAGTGCAACGGAAGCAACTCAAACAGCAAGTGCAGCAAGGCAGGAAAATCTACACTACAAAGCTGTAAACAGAACAGGGACAGCAGGAGTAGGGAACAGGCAACGAGCAACGGGAGCTCAACAACAAAGAAGAGCGAGGCCGCAAAACCCAGAACACGGCCACCGAGGAGAACTCGGCACTCAAGCTACTCCAAAAAAAAAGGCAACAGACGGTCAACCCTAAACTCACACAGAAGGGTACACCAGTCCGTCGACCAACACCAAAGAAGAAGGCAAAAACCAACAATGCAGACAAAAAGGTCTAGAAAAGACCTAGACACACGACAACCAAACACGAGCAGAAACGTCGTGCACACAGCCCCACGCACGACCAGAACGTCGCGCACACAACAAGACACCGACCTCTAGTACAGCCACGAGAGGGCCACTCGCAAAGGTCGCAACGCACGGGAAACGCCGAGAGTCACTGGTCAAGTGATAGGAGTACCCTCACACTAGAAGAACAGCCAGATGTGTCCACTGACGTCTTACACTGCACCTCAAGTGTCACGTCTACCAGACCGTGTGTAGCACGGAGGAGACTAGACACACCAAGAACTAGGTCCAAGGAACAACAACGCTCCAAGGAAGAAAGGCAACTACGGACTCAGGACCGCAGTACCAACCGCGAGTGACTAGTCAGGGTCACGCCCGTTGGCGCAAGTCCTCAGTCCCTGACAACGTGTGCACACACTGACCACTACCTAGGCCAGGCCTCTAGCTAGTATTCCCCTCGGTAGAACGCTACCGTTGGCCGGGGCCCACGGAACTAGCTTAAAAACTGTGTAACGGGAAACCGCCCATCCACCATTCCCGGTGGGTGACGTACTAAAAAGCCTACGTCACAGGCTACGACTAGTGGAGGTTCACAAGGCACGGACTCCAAAACACAAGTGCTAAAGTACAGACAGTCTACGAAAGCCCTGTCACACGTACTACGAAGCACCACTGGCAGTACAACCACTGCCGACGGACTCAGGACTAGGCAACTAGAACTACCACGTAACGATCTCGAGTCGAACGACTCAAAGGCAAGATCGTCACAAACAGCGGAACAAGCCGCCAATCGGTCTAATCCTAAGCCACAAGAAACGACACTCCGCAGGAAACAACTCACGGAGACCTGAGGGAACACCGAAGACCCTCAGACACGCCTGGACACGCAACCCAAGTTAAACGATACCTCGAGGCATCCAGAACCAGTGTCTCAGACTGGACAGAACCACCAAGACACGCTCACACTAGGTCACACGTCAACCGCCGGGTCAGACCGGGTTGACCAGAACCTAACAACAATGCTCGAAAAAGTAGGAAAGAGAATCCTACCTCAAGCAAGAAGACTCCTGGCCACCTTACAACGTAGTCTTAGCCCTCATAGGACGTCAAAAGACATCCACGGGACAACGGGCAGACCACAAGGCCAAGCCAAGACAAGCAAAAATCGAAGGAACGGAAAACGGAGCACAAGGGATGTAACGCGCCACCCCTAGACCGCTACAAGCATATGACGGTCTAGACCTGGGCCGTTACACACCAAGAGACGGTCGGGGGAGAGCCGTCACTCACACCGCCCTAACCACTATACAACACACAAAAAGGCATGTAACGGCCAGCACAAGGCGCGTTACACCCACCTGACGCGCCCGACCGGGGCCGTCAGAACCAACATAACCTCAAAACAAACAAAACTCGAACGATGTAACGCGCTAGGCCAAGTGCGTTACACACGCCTGACGCGCAGGAGCAGGCCCGTTACACACAGGCTCAAGATAGAAAATAGAGGCTGAGAGGCATGTAACGGCCAGCACAGGGCGCGTTAGAAAAGCCCGACGCACAGGGGCCCGGCCGTTACATCCAACGGCACAGCAACCCAATTCAGCCAAAACAACATGTAACGGTCCAACGAGGACGCGTTACACAGGCCTAACGCACGGGGGCACCACCGTCAGAGGCACCGCCTCTAATGGTCAACGCTGGTCAAATGGAATGTAATGGCCAGCACCGGGCGCGTCACATCCATCTAACGCGCTGGGTCAAGCGCGTTAGAGAAACCGACTTAACCCCAACGTAAAACGACAAAAAGAATATAACGCACCTCACGGGATGCGTCAGAGAGATCTGACGCGCCAGCCCTGGGCCGTCACACTCTCAAAACCCCGAAGAACTCAAACGACCCAGACGATGTAACGGTCAGTCCTGGGGCCGTCAGAGCAAGTGACGGTCCCTGGAATGACCGCTCCTTCGGCTACGGCGGGAAAATAGAGGAATGGCCAAATCGGCCCGTTCCACGCCCCATTCACGCCGAAGCGCAGGGGAAACAAACCCAAACGACAAATAACAACACCAGGGGGCTAAAAACCTCACATGCAAGCTCAAAAACACAAGATCCGGGCGATTTCAACGAATCCACCCAAAATGGGTCACCGAGGTTCCCGGACTCCTACCGGCCTCGAATGAACACCAATCAACACGAAACAAGCATAGATGGGATCCTAACATCCCAACGGTCAGTTCAACACTAACCGATCTACAAATGGTTGCCGTTTTCCGGCGAACCCTAAAAACTCCGAAAATCACGGTTTAGACTAAACAAGTCCAAACTCGGCCGTTTACTTGCCGAACGACGTGCAATGATAGGGAAAACGGAGAGGAAGAAGTGAGGAACCGTCACCCTACCTCCACCGAAGAAATCGTGTCCCGAAGGGACTAAACCGCGCCGAAAACCGCGCCGCGAACCGAACCGTCGGCCTTGAATCCACCGTTAGGGATCGCGCCAGAATCGATCCGATCCTCGCCCCATCGCGCACCCAGCCAGCTCCACCAGGTCCCCAGCACACGCCCCTAGGCACGTCGTCTGCAGTCGGAGTCGAGGAGGCGAAACGAGAGAGAACGGAAGAGAGAGAGACGGCGGCGGTGAATGAGAAGAGAGGGAAGAGGAAAGAAGAAAAAGAAAAGAAATTAGGAAATTTTCCTAATTTCTGAAAATTCCGAAAATGAGCCAAAAATGCACAAATTCATAAAAATACGTAAAAATAGTCGAAACGACCGGCTCGAAGAGTACATCGTCGCTGTAGCATCCACGAGTCGAGGAACTGACAAACAAACTCACCGTAGGGTTCCGTAACTAGTACGAGAGAAAAACCCACACGGCTCGTAAAGCTCAACTCGAAGCCACCAAAGCGAACCGAAACTCACCGAAACCAATCCAAAAGATCCAATGAAGATCTAAATAGATTCACAAAGGATCCGGCAAGATCCAGGGCATTACATGCTCCCCTCCTTTAAGGAATTTCACCCTCGAAATTAAGGACTAGCAAAGGAGAAGCAGGGAAGAACAACTCAACATCGGCTATGCACACCACGCATCAGCCAACAACAACGCCGAAAACACGGCAACACAAATCTCAAAAAACACCGCTCAGAGGAACACCGTCAGACCACCATTATAGGTACACACTCAACTTCCATGATACAAGTCTGCAGCACGAGCATGGCACCAAAGTGAGCACACCTGACACCTCCGAAGCAAGGCAACGTCGTTTACGCCTCACAGAACAGGAGACACGACTGCCACAACAACCGATAACCAACACCGAAAAACACAACGATAGCACGGCAAGCGGCAACTTACACAAGGAGACACAGTCTTCTCAGTTGGCAGCTCGACCACATCATCGGCTCCAGTGCCAAAGGCAACAGGGAACACCTGGCACACATGACGCCAACGACAACAGCACAGCTGGACCATCGGCACCAACAAGTCAGTCCTCACTCAGATATTACATCTGACCGAGTCGCAAGCCACTCTAGGGAAAAGAGTACAGCAAGGCTAACCGACAAGACTTGGTCCAAAACAGGGACACGCAATCATAGAGAAATAGCACCAAAACGACAACAATAGCAACACTCGCAGAATTCCGATTCCGTTCCAAATACAGAACCAAGGAACACATCTGCAAGTTGGGTCACATTAAGGCACATAAACAGCAGAACACACGACCACAAGAGACGGGTCACACATCAGACTGCTCACCAAGAAGAGACCCACAACAACGAAAAACGACAACAATCTCGGGGAACACATCTCAAGGACCACAAACATGCCTCGAGAGCACAACACCCAAGAAAGAAAATGCAGAGCAAAGGGTACTCAATCAGCAGGAATGCCGACAAATTCCCCAATACTCGCAAATGCCAATGCCAACACCAGAAAACCACCAACAATGGCACGGCAACAGACGACAACGAGGCACAAGAAGCCAAGATGAAGTCACATCGAGAAGAAACAGATCTCTCGACCAGTGGGTAGCCAACCCACACACTTCCACTGCACTCTCAACAACGCGCACAGGTAATAGAACAACCTCGGTAGTCGCACCTCAGCACACACCAAGCGCCTTCGCAATCAACAAAGATCGTAAATCACAAGCCACGAGTACCGATCCCGCGAACAACCGATCACAAGGAGCCTAAGCGCAACAGGAGAAGAGCACCAGCTTCAGCACAAAGGACAAGGAAAGCATCAATCTCAGCTTACCTTCACGTCCTGAAAATAATAAATGAGCCTTCACGATACATCAGCCGCTGGACACGGCACGACAATACGGTACACAATAGCTCTTAACACCATCATGGAGTCCAAAGCCATGTAACCGCATAGCAAAGAGCAGATCAGGCTCAAAACAAAGCTGTCCACACTTAAGTAGACACAGGACAAAGGCATCACCAAGACAGCAATTCCAAGGCAACACTCGAAAAGATTCCCCCAGAAAGGACGAGAAGCAAGAAGCTCAACCACAAAAGCTCACCAGGAAGGGAAAATCCTAGCTTGCCTGAGCAACTTCTCTAACACGGAATCAAATCGAGCACTTCATCAGAAGCGAAACATATCAGGAGCTGAACAGACCCAAGCTGAGACAACCAAGGCAACGTAAAAATGTGCATGGTCATCACACCAACGCTAAAAGTCATAAGCTACCTGAGCGACAAAACACAGAAAACAGCTCGAACAAGGCACTGCAGGTTCATGCTAACTGACAAACACTGCCAAGTGCAACACGATCGAGACCAACACTAAAATCGAACGAAGCACCTCGTCACATCCAGACGAGAGCAAAACCATCTCGTACAGTGCCAACCAAGCACGCACAAGACCACACATAGAAAACACCGCAATAAACCATCGCAACACCTAAGCCAGCAAGAGACTGTACTGGACTTCAAGGACTCTGGAAACTGTATATCTGAGATTCCCATGTACTTCACACAACAACGCTCTGATACCAACTGTGACGACCCGATTCCGGATACCAGGTGCACCCGGTAGGACTACCAGATACACGTGGTACCGCATGGGACCCGCGAGGCCTCCCAAGCGCGGGAAAGCGCGGAAGGGAAAAAGGACTGTCGTGTAGTACATTGAACTGATAGATATAACAGCAAGCAATTAAATTTCATTAGATCGGAGTGCTAAAGTAGCAGAAATAAAATTACATTTTCATTAATAATTCAACTTTTTCAATTATACACCAGAGTCTAGTCCAAAGGAAAAACAACAAGAACAGTCTGACAGAAAAGAACGTACACAGAAGTCGGGGGAAGCCCGACACAGGTACAGCTGGCGGCTACAATAACGCGCTCCACCAGGAACAGCAGAGATAGACGGCGAAACCCACCTGAAAAGCAGGGGTGAGTCTCTAAATAGAAACTCAGTAGGGGTCACGCGGATCCCCACTGGAAAACGCACAGTGCAACGGAAGCAACTCAAACAGCAAGTGTAGCAAGACAGGAAAAGCTACACTACAAAGCTGTAAATAGAATAGGGACAGCAGGAGTAGGGAACAGGCAACAAGCAACGGGAGCTCAACAACAAAGAAGAGCGAGGCCGCAAAACCCTGAACACGGCCACCGAGGAGAACTCGGCACTCAAGCTACTCCAAAAAAAAAGGCAACAGACGGTCAACCCTAAACTCACACAGAATGGTACACCAGTCCGTCGACCAACACCAAAGAAGAAGGCAAAAACCAACAATGCAGACAAAAAGGTCTAGAAAAGACCTAGACACACGACAACCAAACACGAGCAGAAACGTCGTGCACACAGCCCCACGCACGACCAGAACGTCACGCACACAACAGGACACCGACCTCGAGTACAGCAACGAGAGGGCCACTCGCAAAGGTCACAACGCACGAGAAACACCGAGAGTCACTGGTCAAGTGATAGGAGTACCCTCACACTAGAAGAACAGCCATATGCGTCCACTGACATCTTACACTGCACCTCAAGTGTCACGTCTACCAGACCGTGTGCAGCACGGAGGAGACTAGACACACCAAGAACCAGGTCCAAGGAACAACAAAGCTCCAAGGAAGAACGGCAACTACGGACACAGGACCGCAGTATCAACTACAAGTGACTAGTCAGGGTCACGCCCGTCGGCGCAAGTCCTCAGTCCCTGACAACGTGTGCACACACTGACCACTACCTAGGCCAGTCCTCTAGCTAGTATTCCCCTCGGTAGGACGCTACCGTTGGCCGGGGCCCACAGAACTAGCTTAAAAACCGTGTAACGGGAAACCGCCCGTCCACCACTCCCGGTGGGTGACGTACTAAAAAGCCTACGTCACAGGCTACGACTAGTGGAGGTTCACAAGGCACGGACTCTAAAACACAAGTGCTAAAGTACAGATAGTCTACGAAAGCCCTGTCACACGTACTACGAAGCACCACTGGCAGTACAACCACTGCCGACGGACTCAGGACTAGGCAACTAGACCTACCACGTAACGATCCCGAGTCGAACGACTCAAAGGCAAGATCGTCACAAACAACGGAACAAGCCACCAATCGGTCTAATCCTAAGCCACAAGAAATGACACTCCGCAGGAAACAACTCACGGAGACCTGAGGGAACACCGAAGACCCTCAGACACGCCTGGACACGCAACCGAAGGTAAACGATACCTCGAGGCATCCAGAACCAGTGTCTCGGACTGGACAGAACCGCCAAGACACGCTCACACTAGGTCACACATCAACCGCCGGGTCAGACCGGGTTGACCAGAACCTAACAACAATGCTCGAAAAAGTAGGAAAGAGAATCCTACCTCAAGCAAGAAGACTCATGGCCACCTTACAACGTAGTCTTAGCCCTCATAGGACGTCAGAAGACATCCACGGGACAACGGGCAGATCACAAGGCCAAGCCAAGACAAGCAAAAACCGAAGGAACGAAAAATGGAGCACAAGGGATGTAACGCGCCACCCCTAGACCGCTACAAGCAAATGACGGTCTAGACCTGGGCCGTTACTCACCAAGAGATGATCGGGGGAGAGCCGTCACTCACACCGCCCTAACCACTATACAACACACAAAAAGGCATGTAACGGCCAGCACAAGGCGCGTTACACCCACCTGATGCGCCCGACCGGGGCCGTCAGAACCAACAAAACCTCAAAACAAACAAAACTCGAACGATGTAACGCGCTAGGCCAAGCGCGTTACACACGCCTGACACGCAGGAGCAGGCGCGTTACACACAGGCTCAAGACAGAAAACAGAGGCTGAGAGGCATGTAACGGCCAGCACAGGGCGCGTTACAAAAGCCCGACGCACAGGGGCCCGGCCGTTACATCCAATGGCACAGCAACCCAATTCAGCCAAAACAACATGTAACGGTCCAACGAGGACGCGTTACACAGGCCTAACGCACGGGGGCACCACCGTCAGAGGCACCGCCTCTAATGGTCAACGCCGGTCAAACGGAATGTAATGGCCAGCACCGGGCACGTCACGTCCATCTAACGCGCTGGGTCAAGCGTGTTAGAGAAACCGACTTAACCCCAACGTAAAACGACAAAAAGAATATAACGCGCCTCACGGGACGCGTCAGAGAGATGTGACGCGCCATGTCACAACCCGACGCGGAATATCGGGACGTACAGTCGGGAACGAGCTGACAAGAGAGAGATCTATCTAAAATAATACACAAGTGCTACAAGATGGAAATACTAAATGATCAATAACCAACCACAACTGATACAATAACCTCAAATTCAACTTAATACAATTGGAATAACAACCACTAAAACTCAATAACATAACTGAAGCTACAAGCTCTCCAAACACAACTGAAAGTAAGATAACACACTGCTAACACACTAGAACTGACACACTCATGACATCACTCCTGCCCTTCCCCATCGGTAAGCGCGTCACCTGAAAAGCCTGGAAAGGGGGGAAACACAACTATGAGCTGACGCTCAGTAGGAAATAACAGACAGGTATAAGTGATTAACAGTTTAATTACATTTTTTTAAAATATCATGCTATAAAGGATAATGCAATAAAAGGATAATGACAATATAATGAAACAAAATTAAAGATCTTGCAAGGTCAAGAAATATACAATTGATAATGATTAACAAGGATAATAGATACAAGAATTTACAACAGGAGATATAACAAGAGACAGTAGTAAGGAATTGGCCACAAGCAAGTAATATAAGTTCATTCGCGATCAAGTAACAAGAGATGTTTGTCATAGACGCAACAAGCAAGCAAGTATTTCGGTGTAATGCCCCACCATGTCATTAGCATCCCATGGGCTCAGTAATTTTTCGGGCGCTCTCCCCAGGACCAGACCGGGCCCTTATGATGCGATGGCATTTATTTTTGTGGGTCCAAAGTCCCACCCGTCCAGACATTCAGTCAATTTTAATGGCCAATCAATTAGAGGCATTTCTGTCAAAAGCATGAGATTTAAGGACTAACATGTCCTTGGATTCCAAACAAAAACTCGGTTGATACGGTCACCTCGGTGCCGCTTTACAAGAACTGGACCAAAACTCGGTCCACGGGGTCAAGAAAGAACGGCTGACAGTATATATACCGTTCAAGTGTGTAAGTAATACATTCTACTGGAGTAATAGTGACTAAAACAGCAACTTAACAATCCATTTAATCCTAATCACCAAGTTAATTTATCAAAGATTATCCATTATCATTTGCATTAAGACAATTGCCAAAAAGCTAATTCAAGGTGATAAGGTAAAGGAACAAGCTTGTACAGGAAGGAAATAGCATGTATTAACAGAGATTTAGTTACACCATTAACCACTAATTATGTGGGTTTCTATTTAACCATTGTATATATTGCAATTAAGATGATGAATGGCATGTTTTTAGATCATGATAGAACATAGGAACCAAAGCAATTTGAAATCATAAGGTGCATGAATAGGTCACTGGTTCTTCCAGAATATACTTTTCAATAGGTCTAAGTTAATTAGGACGATCCCCTAATGATCCGGATCGATCCACGGGTCGCAAAACGATGAAAATCGGGTTTCTGGTGCATGGGTCGACCCCTGGGGTCGACCCCTGCAAAAACTGGGGTCTGCCTGCTGGATGGGTCGACCCCTGGGGTCGACCCCCACACTTCCTGCAGCAAGGGGCAGGATGGGTCGACCCCTAGGGTCGACCCTCGGACCTCCCAAATCACCCAGAAAACGGGTCGACCCCTGCAAGAACAGAAACGGCCTTTGCTCCGGAAAACGCATAAACTCACCCAATTGAGGTCCAATTGAGTTGGGATCTTAACCACATGATCTAGGGTGATTAATATACATACTAAGGTCATAAAACAAGTAATTTGAAACACTAATTCCAACAGAAATCAATTAAATCTTAACCTATTCTATGAAGATCACATGAAGACCTAATCCTTGACATGCTGTTACTAAATCTTAAAATTCTCCCAACATACACAACGGAATTTGGGGCTTTTAGTGTCAAAAGAAAGCTGACTTGATGCTGAATCCAACCATGTATTATAAGCTATATGTGGATCAAGTTATCTAACTTGAAATCAGCCCGTAATCAAGCTCTAACTCTAAGGGTCACAAAATAAATTAATTTCTAGACATGCCCTCACTAAAAATCGAAATTCTCCAAGCATGCTCAATTAAAATTGGGCTTTCTACGTTA
Organism: Amorphophallus konjac; assembly: GCA_022559845.1. Taxonomy (NCBI): domain Eukaryota; kingdom Viridiplantae; phylum Streptophyta; class Magnoliopsida; order Alismatales; family Araceae; genus Amorphophallus; species Amorphophallus konjac. The sequence continues at coordinate 106,221,271 of CM040129.1, read as the reverse complement.
AATGAAAGCTAATAACATACTGATTACATCATATAAGTTAATTAGAGTTTTGCCTTTTAAACCTACCTCAAATTGAAGAGAGAACTCGAAACCCTAGAATGAAGAACAGCTTGATAGCACCACACAAAAACCTCAATAGCTCTCTAGATACCTGATAAAAATTGGGGCTTTCAGTCCCATTGGATAGATCTCGTCGAGAGGAACAATTTGCTATATTCATGTTCTAATTCTGGTTGAGAATTCCTACCTCAATTGAAGAAACAAAGAAGGAAGAAGGAAGCCGACGGCCTGCCGACACACCTTCACAAATCGAGCAAGAACTTCTTGGATCTGAAACTTCAGCGAACCCCACAGCCACCAAACGAAAATAGACTTGAAAGAGCTACGTTTCTATAGGTCATGGAGCTTCTGGAGCCTTCGGAGTTGGGAGTCTTCGGTGTTGCAAGTTACGTGTTTAGAAACGGCGCCGGAATCCTTGACTCGACCAAAGCTATGTCGGCAGCACGTTTTAGGGCTAGGTTTACCTCAAATTGATTGAGGGTAAATGTTCCTTACATTGTAGCCTTCCATTTGCCACTGATTTGAGATCATTTGGTTGAGTATTAAGGTCGAATTTCACGTTTTAATCCAAGGTTAGGTAAGGGTCAAAAAGTGTGCACTTTTGGGCTTAATCTCTAAATAGATCTTACCACGGATTTATGATGGCTCAATGCCAGAAGGAAAAGTTGTTATCTACATCGATCTTAACCTGTTTACTATTTTTATGGATTTTTATAAGGTAGTCGGATTTTCACTTATACTATTTCTAACGAATTAAATATTAATAAATCTGAAATTCAATTAATAATTCAATAAAATTCTATCTCAATTAATAAAAGCTTAATAAAAAAATATTGGGCTCAATTAAATAATTCGGGGTCTTACACCCTCCCCTACTTAAAGGAATTTGGTCCTCCAAATTCACTGCACCAAAACTGAGAGTAGGGAAAAAGATCGCTCACTTAGAATAGGTCGGGATACCGCTTCCGCATAGTCTCTTCAGACTCCCATGTAGCTTCTTCGGTCCCACGCCGACTCCACTGAATCTTGACCATCGGTATAGAACGATTCCGGAGTTGTTGTTGCTTCCGGTCCAGAATCTTGACAGGTCTTTCCTCATAGGTCAAATCTTCCTTCAACTCAAAATCCACCTGCTGAATGATATGAGTGGGGTCGTACACATATTTCCGCAACATAGACACATGAAAAATATTGTGTACGCCAGACAAATGCGGTGGTAAAGCCAGTCTGTATGCCACCTCTCCCACTCTATCTAGAATCTCGAATGGACCAATGTACCTCGGACTCAGCTTGCCATGAATGCCAAATCTTCGGATCCCTCTTGTCGGAGAGACCTTTAAGAACACATGCTCGCCAACCTGAAATTCCAATGCTCTTCTCCTGTTGTCGGCATAACTCTTCTATCTTGATTGGCTACTTGTAACCGGTCTCAGATAATACGGATGTTCTGTGATGATTCCGAAACAAGATCTGGTCCAAGCCACTGTTTCTCACCTATCTCGTCCCAACACAATGGGGAACGACAACTTCTACCATATAGTGCTTCAAAAGGAGCCATCTGAATACTAGACTGATAGCTGTTATTGTAGGCGAATTCAATTAATGCCAAATGCTCACTCCAATTACCACCGAAATCAATCATGCAAGCTCACAGCATATCTTCCACTATCTGATTGGTTCTTTCAGTCTGTCCATCTGTCTGTGGATGAAAAGTAGTACTGAAATTCAGACGAGTACCCAAAGACTCTTGCAGTCCCTTCCAGAAATGTGAAGTAAATCTGGGGTCTCGATCAGATACTATATTCACTGGAATACCATGCAATCTCACCACTTCCTTTATATACAAAGTAGCCAATACATCAATCGTCCACTTGGACATAATTGGTAAGAAATGAGCCGACTTTGTCAATCGATCGACAATCACCCATATCGCATCAAATCTACCACGAGTCCTAGGTAGACCCATAATGAAATCCATGCCAATGCTTTCCCACTTCCATTGGGGTATGTCGAGTGGTTTCAGTTTCCCTGCCGGTTTGAAATGTTCGGCCTTAACTTGCTGACATACCAAGCATCTACTCACAAAATCTGTAACTTCTCTTTTCATATTCGGCCACCAAAAGAATCTCTTCAAATCTTAGTGCCTCCAGGATGAATGGTATATCTGGATCTATGAGCTTCCTCAAGAATTTTGTTCTTTATTGTAGCCTCATCCGGGACACAAGTTCTGCCTTTAAATAATAATCTACCATCATCAGCCAACATGAAGTCAGGTCTGCTGCTCAAGCTTCCCTTGATCTCTACCAACTCGGGATCATTATCTTGCAAGGACTTGATCTCTATCAATAATTCAGGTTTAAGTTGAATCTGAGCAATCAAGACCCGATCATTGTCAATATTAAGATCCAGACTAGATAATTGTTCCAACAATCTCCATTCTTGTAACATGAGACTTGACAAACTAGCTACCGGCTTCCGGCTTAATGCATCTGCCACAACATTACCTTTGCCAGGATGATACTCAATCGAGAAGTCGAAGTCTTTCAAGTACTCCAACCATCTCCGCTGCCTCATGTTGAGTTCCTTCTGAGAAATTAAATATTTCAGACTCTTATGATCTGAAAACACTGTGAAGGTTTCTCCGTATAAGTAATGCCTCCATATCTTCAAAGCAAACACGACTGCAGCAAGTTCCAAATCATGAACATGATAATTCTCTTCGTGCTTCCTCAACTGCCTAGAGGAATAGGCAATCACCTTCCCATGCTGCATGAGTACACAGCCTAAGCCAATACCTGAAGCATCAGTATAAACAACAAATCCTCCTTCACCAGAAGGTAAAGCCAAAATAGGTGCAGTAGTCAAACACTCCTTCAGAGTCTGAAAGCTTCGCTGACAATCGTCTGACCAATCAAACTTGTTCTCCTTGCAGGTTAATCTTGTCATAGGTACCGCAATCTTAGAGAAATCTTGAATAAATCTTCGATAATAACCTGCCAGGCCTATAAAACTTCTAACTTATGTCACACTGGTAGGCTGTTCCCAATTCTTCACTGCCTCAACCTTCAAAGGATCAACAGAAATACCGTCCTTCGTAATGATATGTCCGAGAAAGGACACCTCTTGCAGCCAGAATTCACACTTACTGAACTTGGCATAAAGTTGATGATCTCTCAATAACTGCAATGCCATCCTCAGATGTTCAGCATGCTCCACTTCACTCTTGGAATAAATCAAGATGTCATCGATAAAGACCACGACCCATTGATCAAGATAGGGCCGAAATGCATTGTTCATCAACTGCATGAAAGCTGCTGGAGCATTCGTTAGACCAAAAGGCATAACGACAAATTCAAAATGACCATACCTGCTGCGGAAAGCTGATTTATAGATATCCTCCTCCTTAATCCGCAACTGGTGATATCCAGATCGAAGATCGATCTTAGAGAAATATTGAGCTCTTGCTATCTGGTCAAATAACTCGTCAATCCTCGGCAAGGGATATTTGTTCTTGACAGTCTGCTGATTTATTTGCCGATAATCAATGCACAATCTCATCGAACCATCTTTCTTCCTGACGAATAATACAGGGGCTCCCCACGGAGAAGTACTAGGACGAATAAAACCCTTCTCAAGCAATTCCATCAACTGTTGCTTTAACTCTCTCAGTTCCGCAGGAGACATACGATAAGGAGCCTTAGAAATAGGAGATGTGCCAGGAATAAGATCAATAGAAAAGATAACTTCCCGCTCAGGCGGAAGTCCTGGTAGTTCCTTTGGAAAGACATCAGGAAAATCTCGGACAACAGGAATGTCCTTGATCTCAATCTGCTGCTCAGGGGTTGCACAGACAAAGGCCAGAAAAGCCTCACATCCCCGTCTCATCAGCTTATCAGCTCGAAGAGCCGAAATAAGTGACACAGAGTTATGATGCTTAACACCCACAAAAGAAAGTCTCGGGTGCCCAGTAAAAGACACTGAGCTAGAACTGCAGTGAACATTTGCCTCATATCGAGCCAACCAATCTGCTCCTAGGATTACATCATAATCCTTCATGTCCATGCAGACTACATCTGCTGGTAAGTTCTGTTCACCAATCATAACCGTACTAGAGGGATAGAAATATTAGATTGCTGATCTAGTGCCAATAGGGGTTGATATCTCTAACGGAGAATTCATCAAAACAGGTTCCACAGCTAAAGACTTAGCAAATCTCTGAGAAATAAATGAATGTGTTGCACCAGTATCGAAAAGAACAAATGCTGGCTTGTCGAGTATAATAAGTGTACCTTCGACGAGTCCACCATCCTCGGCTGTTTCCACTTCTTCTGCATACAGAGCTTGGAGCTTGCCTTGTGGTTTCTTGAAGACTTGCGGTTTTGCCGGGGTAGCTTGCTCAGACATACGAGGGCAATCAGAGATACGGTGCTCCTTGCTTCCACATCACAGACATGCGCCTAGCTTGCGCCAGCAATCCTCCACCCTGTGGCCAGGATTATTACAAAACTTGCAAACGCCCATGTATGGAATGATAGGGCCAAGCTTCTTATCTTCATACTTCGACATCTTTCCCTTCCATGATCCTGCTCCGGTCCACGAACTCGACCCACTCGTGGGCCTCTTCTTGATATACCCGGGTTTGACACTCCCGGAACCCGTAGGTCGTTCCTTCTTCATGCCTGTGCCACGGATCCTCTCCGTCATCTCAAGAGTATCCTCTAGAACTTGCGCTTTCCTTACCATCTCGAAATAAGTGGAAATCTCCAACGGTGCCAGTTGATTAATATAATGTAGCTTCAGACCATTGAGAAAACGCTTCGCCTTCATTCTCTCGGTGGAAATAAGATGTGTAGCATATCGAGAAAGCCGTGCAAATTGAGCCTCATACTCTGCCACGGACAAACATCGCTGTTTCAGGGCCACGAACTCCGTCGCTTTCTTCTCTTGCACTCTATCAGAAAAATACTTGTTGTTAAAGAATTCCTCGAACTCTTCCCACGTAACCTGTCGGTCACCCAGAGTCGCCTTGATAGAATCCCACCAAGTACGTGCATCACGTTCCAGTTGAAATGTGGACAAAAGGACACGCTCCAGGTTGGTGCATTGCATAACTTCAAAGATTCTCCCCATCTCATCTAGCCAGTGCTCGGCTTGGTCGGGGTCAGTCGAATCAGCGAATCTAGGCGGATTCATTCCGCGGAAGTTCCGGTATAGATCACCGGTGCCATGCTGTGTTGCTCCTGCCTGAGCTACCTGCTGAAGGGCCTGAGTAAGGCCTTGAACCGTGCGCTGTAGGTTCCTCCATTCAGCACGATCGGCTGCCATCTACACGAGAAATAGATTACTTAGGTTTAATCAAGATAAATAATTACACGATTAAGAAACGATCTTAACCCAAGTTTCTACCCATTCTCACCAGGTCAGGTCCTAGACTTTTACAAGGTTAGGGATCTAATGCACCTAGACACGACCAAAAACTCGGTACCTGGCGGAGGTAATCGGTCCGAAGACCACTCGCGCAAGTGTGCGACCTTCCCGATAGGCGTAGCCTAACGTTCGGACAACACCTTTTGATATACCGGTTATTGGGATGCAATGCAAGAAAACCTAAAACTTAGGGAACCTAGGAATGTGAATCCTAGGGCTCTGATACCTACTAAACTGTCACGCCCCGACGCGGAATATCGGGACGTACAGTCGGGAACGAGCTGACAAGAGAGAGATCTATCTAAAATAATACACAAGTGCTACAAGATGGAAATACTAAATGATCAATAACCAACCACAACTGATACAATAACCTCAAATTCAACTTAATACAATTGGAATAACAACCACTAAAACTCAATAACATAGCTGAAGCTACAAGCTCTCCAAACACAACTGAAAGTAAGATAACACACTGCTAACACACTAGAACTGACACACTCATGACATCACTCCTGCCCTTCCCCATCGGTAAGCGTGTCACCTGAAAAGCCTGGAAAGGGGGGAAACACAACTATGAGCTGACGCTCAGTAGGAAATAACAGACAGGTATAAGTGATTAACAGTTTAATTACATTTTTTAAAATATCATGCTATAAAGGATAATGCAATAAAAGGATAATGACGATATAATGAGACAAAATTAAAGATCTTGCAAGGTCAAGAAATATACAATTGATAATGATTAACAAGGATAATAGATACAAGAATTTACAACAGGAGATATAACAAGAGACAGTAGTAAGGAATTGGCCACAAGCAAGTAATATAAGTTCATTCGCGATCAAGTAACAAGTAACAAGTAACAAGAGATGTTTGTCATAGACGCAACAAGCAAGCAAGTATTTCGGTGTAATGCCCCACCATGTCATTAGCATCCCATGGGCTCAGTAATTTTTCGGGCGCTCTCCCCAGGACCAGACCGGGCCCTTATGATGCGATGGCATTTATTTTTGTGGGTCCAAAGTCCCACCCGTCTAGACATTCAGTCAATTTTAATGGCCAATCAATTAGAGGCATTTCTGTCAAAAGCATGAGATTTAAGGACTAACATGTCCTTGGATTCCAAACAAAAACTCGGTTGATACGGTCACCTCGGTGCCGCTTTACAAGAACTGGACCAAAACTCGGTCCACGGGGTCAAGAAAGATCGGCTGACAGTATACCGTTCAAGTGTGTAAGTAATACATTCTACTGGAGTAATAGTGACTAAAACAGTAACTTAACAATCCATTTAATCCTAATCACCAAGTTAATATATCAAAGATTATCCATTATCATTTGCATTAAGACAATTGCCAAAAAGCTAATTCAAGGTGATAAGGTAAAGGAACAAGCTTGTACAGGAAGGAAATAGCATGTATTAACAGAGATTTAGTTACACCATTAACCACTAATTATGTGGGTTTCTATTTAACCATTGTATATATTGCAATTAAGATGATGAATGGCATGTTTTTACATCATGATAGAACATAGGAACCAAAGCAATTTGAAATCATAAGGTGCATGAATAGGTCACTGGTTCTTCCAGAATATACTTTTCAATAGGTCTAAGTTAATTAGGACGATCCCCTAATGATCCGGATCGATCCACGGGTCGCAAAATGATGAAAACCGGGTTTCTGGTGCATGGGTCGACCCCTGCAAAAACTGGGGTCTGCCTGCTGGATGGGTCGACCCCTGGGGTCCTTCCTGCAGATGGGTCGACCCCAGGGGTCGACCCCTTGCAGGGGCAGGATGGGTCGACCCCTGGGGTCGACCCTCGGGCCTGCCAAATCACCCAGAAAACGGGTCGACCCCAGGGGTCGACCCCTGCAAGAACAGAAACGGCCTTTGCTCCGGAAAACGCATAAACTCACCCGATTGAGGTCCAATTGAGTTGGGATCTTAACCACATGATCTAGGGTGATTAATATACATACTAGGGTCATAAAACAAGCAATTTGAAACACTAATTCCAACAGAAATCAATTAAATCTTAACCTATTCTATGAAGATCACATGAAGACCTAATCCTTGACATGCTGTTACTAAATCTTAAAATTCTCCCAACATACACAACGGAATTTGGGGCTTTTGGTGTCAAAAGAAAGCTGACTTGATGCTGAATCCAACCATGTATTATAAGCTATATGTGGATCAAGTTATCTAACTTGAAATCAGCCCGTAATCAAGTTCTAACTCTAAGGGTCACAAAATAAATTAATTTCTAGACATGCCCTCACTAAAAATCGAAATTCTCCAAGCATGCTCAATTAAAATTGGGGCTTTCTACGTTAAATGAAAGCTAATAACATACTGATTACATCATATAAGTTAATTAGAGTTTTGCCTTTTAAACCTACCTCAAATTGAAGAGAGAACTCGAAACCCTAGAATGAAGAACAGCTTGACAGCACCACACAAAAACCTCAATAGCTCTCTAGATACCTGATAAAAATTGGGGCTTTCAGTCCCATTGGATAGATCTCGTCGAGAGGAACAATTTGCTATATTCATGTTCGAATTCTGGTTGAGAATTCCTACCTCAATTGAAGAAACAATGAAGGAAGAAGGAAGCCGACGGCCTGCCGACACACCTTCACAAATCGAGCAAGAACTTCTTGGATCTGAAACTTCAGCGAACCCCACAGCCACCAAACGAAAATAGACTTGAAGAGCTACGTTTCTATAGGTCATGGAGCTTCTGGAGCCTTCGGAGTTGGGAGTATTCGGTGTTGCAAGTTACGTGTTTAGAAACGGCGCCGGAATCCTTGACTCGACCAAAGCTATGTCGGCAGCACGTTTTAGGGCTAGGTTTACCTCAAATTGATTGAGGGTAAATGTTCCTTACATTGTGGCCTTCCATTTGCCACTGATTTGAGATCATTTGGTTGAGTATTAAGGTCAAATTTCACGTTTTAATCCAAGGTTAGGTAAGGGTCAAAAAGTGTGTACTTTTGGGCTTAATCTCTAAATAGATCTTACTACGGATTTATAATGGCTTAATGCTAGAAGGAAAAGTTGTTATCTACAAAGACCTTAACCTGTTTACTATTTTCATGGATTTTTATAAGGTAGTCGGATTTTCACTTATACTATTTCTAACGAATTAAATATTAATAAATCCGAAATTCAATTAATAATTCAATAAAATTCTATTCTCAATTAATAAAAGCTTAATAAAAAAATATTGGGCTCAATTAAATAATTCGGGGTCTTACACGCCAGCCCTGGGCCGTCACACTCTCAAAACCCCGAAGAACTCAAACGACCCAGACGATGTAACGGTTAGTCGTGGGGCCGTCAGAGCAAGTGACGGTCCCTGGAACGACCGCTACTTCGGCTACGGCGGGAAAACAGAGGAATGGCCAAATCGGCCCGTTCCACGCCCCATTCACGTCGAAGCGCAGGGGAAACAAACCCAAACGATAAATAACAACACCAGGGGGCTAAAAACCCCACATGCAAGCTCAAAAACACAAGATCCGGGCGATTTCAATGAATCCACCCAGAATGGGTCATCGAGGTTCCCGGACTCCTACCGGCCTCGAATGAACACCAATCAACACGAAACAAGTATAGATGGGATCCTAACATCCCAACAGTCAGTTCAACACTAACCGAGCTACAAATGGTTGCCGTTTTCCGATGAACCCTAAAAACTCCGAAAATCACGGTTTAGACTAAACAAGTCTAAACTCGCCCATTTCCTTGCCGAACGACGTACAATGGCAGGGAAAACGGAGAGGAAGAAGTGAGGAACCGTCACCCTACCTCCACCGAAGAAACCGTGCCCCGAAGGGACTAAACCGCGCCGAAAACTACGCCACGAACCGAACCATCGGCCTTGAATCCACCGTTCGGGATCGCGCCAGAATCGATCCGATCCTCGCCCCATCGCGCACCCAGCCAGCTCCACCACGTCCCCAGCACACGCCCCTAGGCACCCCGTCTGCAGCCGAAGCCGAGGAGGCGAAACGAGAGAGAACGGAAGAGAGAGAGACGGCGGCGACGAATGAGAAGAGAGGAGAGAGGAAAGAAAAGAAAAAGAAAAGAAATTAGGAAATTTTCCTAATTTCCGAAAATTCTGAAAATGCGCCAAAAATGCATAAATTCTGAAAAATGCGCAAAAATAGTCGAAACGACCGGCTCGAAGAGTACATCATCGCTGTAACATCCACGAGTCGAGGAACTGACAAACAAACTCACCGTAGGGTTCCGTAACTAGTACGAGAGAAAAACCCACACGGCTCGTAAAGCTCAACTCGGAAGCCACCAAAGCGAAACGAAACTCACCGAAACTAATCCAAAAGATCCAATGAAGATCTAAACAGATTCACAAAGGATCCGGCAAGATCCAGGGCATTACACAGAGGGTACCTTATTCATGTGTGCCACCTCCTAAGATGTTTTAGGGCTCATCCCCTTAGATAGGCAAATTCCATATCTCATAGGAATGAGACCTCTCTTAGAATTTTCCATCCTAAACCTTTTGAGGATAGTATCTATGTATATGGATTGGGATAATCCTAGCATCCTTTTATATCTATCTCGATAGATCCTTATGCCCAGCACATAGGATGCTTCTCCCAAATCCTTCATGGAGAAGGTCTTGGACAACCAAGACTTAGTTGATGTCAACATCCCTACATCATTCCCAATGAGTAAGATGTCATCAACATATAGGACCAAGAAGGTCACAGAGCTCCTACTGATCTTCTTGTAAACACAGTGTTCATCTTCATTCCGAATAAAGTTGAAAGATTTGACAGCCTCATCAAATCTTAAATTCCAGCTCCGAGATGCTTGTTTCAATCTATAAATGGACCTCTGAAGTTTGCATACCTTATTAGGATGAAGCATGGAAGTGAATCTTTTAGGCTGTACCATGTACACCTCTTCTGACATATTTCCATTCAGAAAAGTTATCTTCACATCTATTTGCCAAATCTCATAATCCAAGTATGCAGCAATGGCAAGGAGGATTCTGATTGACTTAACCATGGCCACAGGTGAAAATGTCTCGTCATAGTCAATACTTTATGTTTGACGATACCCTTTCGCCACTAATCTGGCCTTGTATGTGTCAATCTGTCCCTCTACACCGATCTTCCTTTTGAAAATCCATTTGCAACCGATAGGGACATTCCCTTCGGGTACATCAACCAAATTCGAAACTTTGTTGGTGTACATGGATTGGATCTCTGAATCCATTGCCTCTTGCCATTTCTCGGAGTCCGCACTACGGATCGCCTCTTGGTAGGATTGAAGATCTTCATCCTCATCGATGTATACCTTAGAGGACCTCTCTTAGACATGTCCAACATATCTCTCAGGTTCTCTTGGTAGTCTACCAGATCTCCGTAATGTCTGTGTTTCACTCTGAATAGGATCAACCGATACAGTCTCATCTAATGAGTTTGTGTCTACGGATTGTGGTTCTTGGACCTCGTCCAATTCTATTTGGCTCCCACTGTCTTTCTGAAGAAGATATTCACTTTCTAGAAATACAGCTCTCTTAGCCACTAAGACCCTTTGCTCAGAAGGGTGATAGAAATAATATCTAAATGTCTCCTTTGGATATCCCACAAACCTACACTTATCGGTTCTAGACTCAAGTTTATCACTATCGTTCCTTTTCACATGGGCAGGACACCCCCAAATTTTAATGTGATTAAAATTTAGCTTCCTACCCTTCCATATCTCATATGGTATAAAAGGAACATATTTACTTCAGATCTTATTCAGTAAATAGGCTGCAGTCTCTAAGGCATAGCCCTAGAGAGACAAGGGTAGTCTTGACATAGACATCATGGATCGGACCATGTCTAACAAGGTCCTGTTTCTCCTTTCGGATACACCATTGTGCTGTGGTGTATACGGTCGAGTCCACTGAGAAACAATTCCATTGTCTTTAAGATAGGAAGTGAATTCATGGCTAAGGTATTCACCTCCTCGATCTGATCGAAGAGCCTTAATACTGTTGCCAGTCTGTTTCTCTACTTCATTCTTGTATTCCTTAAACTTTTCAAAGGCTTGTGATTTATGTCTCATTAAATACACATAGCCATATCTTGAGAAGTCATCAATAAAAGAAATGAAATAGAGATGACCCCATTTTGCTTCCATGGACATGGGTCCACACACATCCGAGTGTATGAGCTCGAGAAGGTCAATAGCCCGCTCACCATGTCCACTAAAGGGAGCCTTGGTCATCTTCCTCATGAGACACGACTCACAGGTATCAAATGGCTTGTATTCGAATGAATTCAAATACCAATTTGAGTGTAGGTGAGATACTCTTTTCTCACCTACATGACCAAGCCTACAATGCCATACATATGTAGAATTCACTTCATTAGCATTGGAAACCTGCATAATATTAGAACGTGTATCTAATACATAAAGATCATTGACTAATGAACCATTTGCTATATTCAAATCATTATTCATTATAGAGCACCCAGTGCTATTAAAAGTCAATGCATATCCAACGTTATACAAGCCAGAGATTGAAATAATGTTCTTAATAATATTAGGAACATAATAACAGTCATTCAGCTCCAGCATGACTCCTGAAGGTAAACTAAGGCGTGCAGTCCCGACAGCTTTAGCAGAAACTAAAACTTCATTGCCCATCCTCAATTCAATCTCCTTTTTGCCCAGCCGCCTTCTATTTGCCATCACATGCACAGAATTACAGATATGAGATGCACATCCAGTATCCAATACCCATGATGTGGATTTCATATACGATAAATTAAGGTTTGTGACAAAAATACCTTCATTTAGAATTGCCTTGCAATTCCTTTTCCAATACCCTGTTTCCCCGCATCGAAAATACTTGTCTTCTTTTTCATTCTTCTTGCCCTTCCCTTTGTCAACTTTAGCGAGTTGCTTACCCATGGCCTTCTTCTTTCCCTTCCTTTTGTCACCTTTGGTGGATATTTGGGTGGCCTTCCTTTTCTTGTTGGCCCGGCCAACAATCATTACAGAAGAAGATGGTTTATCTTTCTGCATAGTCCCTTCAGCACGCTTTAACATGTTGAGCAGCTCTGGGAGAGTTGCATCAATCTAATTCATGTTAAAGTTAATGATGAAGGAAGAAAAGGAATCGGGCAATGACTGGAGTATAAGATCAATGCACAATTCAAGATCTAACTTGAACCCTAGTGCATTGAGTCTCTCAATCCACTCCATCATTTTCAGTACATGATCTTGTACTGAAGCACCCTCTGACATCCTTGTCCTAAAAAGTTTTTTGAAGATATCATATCTCTTAATCCTGCCTTGCTCCCCAAAGAGCTGTCGTATGTTAAGAAGTATGCTTCTACAATCAGTCTTTTCGAATTGCCTCTGCAGCTCGGGAGCCATAGAGGCCAGCATGTAACATTGGGCAAGGGAAGAGTCCTCTGACCATTTGGCATAAGTCATCAACTCACCCTCGTCGGCATCGGGAGCTGGCTCAGAATGAACCGTGTCCAACACGTAGGCTAATTTTTCGGCGGTGAGAACTATGTGTAGATTACGCAGCCAATCCGAGTAGTTCGGTCCAGTCAGTCTGTTGGCATCTGAGATGCCGCGGAGGGGTTGGACGACGACATTGTAATTTGGATAAGAAATAAAAGATAACTTAGCATATGTTCAAATTCTAACTTAAATGTAGTTTGCTATCTTAATTAGTTAGTCCCACTATTTTTTGATCGAACTATATAACCCTCAGTATATAGAACGGGAGATCAGCGGGATCATCCTAGTGAGTCGGAATCCTAACGAGATTGATGTATGACCTTGTGGAAAGCACAACAAGTCATACACCATCTCAAGGGCAGTCAACAAGCACTTGCATCCAATGCAATATCCGATTTCGACCCCCGAGAAATCATCCCCTTGTGGAAAGCACAACAAGGGATACTCTCGGTTAGATCTAACCACCATTACGACATAGCAATGAGTTCATGACCCGACCCTTATGGAAAGCACAACAAGGTCAAGTTCAATCCCTCACCCCATTGAGGCCTAGCCTTAGAGTTGCATCTTGCCCCCAAACTCATGGACCTTGTGGAAAGTACAACAAATCCATGAGATGAAGACATTCAGTACCCCATAATGATGGAGGGCCACGACGACTCCTAGAGCCACGCTTACTAGATCTAAAATTAAATCGCGAGGGAATTTGATTTTATCTTGATCTCACCTTAGGTGGTAATATAAATATATCCAATATATTTACCATACCTAGTAGTTTGCACAAAATAAATGCATCCAATGTAGAAATTAAATCGCAAGTGATCATAGACTTTTATGCCTAATGTAACTAAGACATCCGGCTCGCTTTCGAAGCAGCTGGATCACCCTCATCGGGTGTGCTCTGCGCTTTCAAACTCTGACGCCGCATTAATTACAACTTTTACACGGCACGCAGGCCGACAAAATTTAAATTACATGTGACTAAAATTCCAGCAGCCCTTAGGGTGAGTACAACTATAAAGAGAGATAGAAGTACATAGAAATTTTAACAGAGAGAGAAAGGAGGTTCGCATACCCCAATTAATTACATTAACATTGTCCATGATCACTTCCCAACCCATTCATGTAAAATCAAGCAAGGGTTATTTCTGAAACTAATCCTTACTTTTGGATTTGAAAATGGGATGTGCAAACAAAAATAGGCTGGTTTTGTATAATTTTAAAAATCGAAGTTCGATTAACTAAAATTAAACACATAAGCAAGCTAATGCAAGGTAAATTAAGCAAATCATGTAAAGAACCATCATTTATAACAAGGGTATGCATATTTGAATCTGATTCAAATAAGTCAGATAACTGAGATAATTATTTAAATTTAAATTTAAATTTAATTATCTAATAATTATATTTAAAATTAAAATTAAAATATGACAATCATTTAAATTTAAATTCAAATTAATTATCCAATAATTTTATTTGAACGTAAATTTAAATAATGTAATTATCCTCAATTATCATTTTTCTAAAATTCAACATTTAAATTTAACAATTATCTAATAATTGAAATTTTAAATATTTAAGTTTTATACAATTAACTTCAATGAAATTTAAATTCTGAATTTAATAATTATCTAATGATTAAAATTTTTAAAAATTGAATTTCACAGAATTATCTTCAATTATTACCCTTTTATCACAATGTAAATAATAATTATCTCACCTCATTAAATTCAAAAGTTAAATAAAATTTAACATTTAAATTTTTCTATTGAGATACCATAATTACTATTTGAGATAATAATTTAGATTAATTTAATGTGCATTTATATATATATATATATATGATAAATATATATATATATATATATTAGAAGCACAATAAATAAAGAAAAGCAAATTTTTTTAATAAAAAAAATCCGGTCAACGCCTTGGGTGCGGCAGCCCACGCAGGATGCGTGGGCGGACGAGCCCGCATCCGCTCGCGGGCGCCCTCGTGGAGGGCACCGCCTACGGCTCCCGCCGCGTGGCGGCCCCGCGCGCCCGCCAGCGACGTCGCCACGCGGCCGCATGCGCCACCCGCGCACTCGGGCAGGCGCACTGCGCCCTGAGCGGGGTAGTTCGCCCAGCGCAATTTTTTTTTTTACAAAAAAAATTTCTACATAGATGCCCAGCATCCAGGAAGAACAGAGATGTCCAGCACCCCATTCTTTATATAACAATTGAAGATTTTAAATTCCCCTAAAACATGGTTCTATACGGAGTAAATACATCGATCAGAGCGTCCACCTCGCTCTGATACCACTGTAAGGTTCCATACAGCACTGTTCGGGCAACGCAGCGGATAACAAAAATCTATTTACCCGAACCCGGCTTGTTGGAATCCTAGAACCATGCTCTAATCGATGCATTAAAACACCCCAACCCCTAACTACGGGTTACATATTTCACCTTGCGCGGAACGACGTTGTCTGTAGTGCCCGATGCAGAATCTCATGAACACCGAGTCGCACAGAAGTACGGCCTCTAGAACAGATCCACACGGATCCTTGAGCAGCGACGGTATCCTCCCGGCACGATCTTCCCCAAGCTTTCCCCTTCTAGAAAGAGAAAGGGCTTCCAGAGAGAGAGACAGCAAGAGGGAGAAAGGGGGAGAGAAAACCTCTCCTCCTTACTGTTAGTGCTTGATTAAGCCAAGGGGGGGAGGAGTTCTCGTAAGGCACATATATATAGATTTAGTGTAAGTATTGGTGTGCTACATACCAATTTTGGGTCGGGTAGGCCCGATAGATGTACGACCTTGTTCACTATTAATAAATTGATATTTGAGCGTAAATATGTGATTGTATATTATTTTACGATGTCCCTAGGATATGTGGTTGTAAAGTCAACTCGAGATGGGATCTCGATCATGAGACTGACTTTACATGGACACATACCTTAAATTATTCCTGGTTGGAGGGTAATCACTCGGGGACTTTGATTACCTATTAAACCAGTACACATGATGTGTTAGGGACCAGTCTCATGGTCACTGGTGCGGAGCCCCAACACATATGTGTAGGTGTACGTCTTGGGAGGAAGTGCACTGAACTGATCCGCTATTAGATCTTCAGATGGTTGATTATACCTAATGTCAACTGAAGATCCAACGGTCTCAGTAACATCGTTGGTCCTTTGACCTGAGACATTGATCGGATCTTACACGAGGACTGGAATGGTTTAATTACTTGGCTAAGTGACTTTAACGATAAGTCATGAGTTGCCGAGTCATTAACCACTCTAAGATACGTGTGAAGATCATCAATGGTCAAGAGGGGATCGCTCACTGTTGGGTATATATCAGACAGTTAATGGGTCATGACATTGACACTCCGTTAAATCTCTAGCCAGGATCGTGTGAGTTCGTTTAGAACGGACGTCATACACTTTAAAGGAGGTCATGGTCAAATGGCACGATCATGTGGTTTGACAGAAATCATACCCTCGATCGAACCAGACTCATAGAATAAGCGAGGGATTATAGCGATACGGCAACTGTAGACTTACAGGTACCTGACAGGCTGGTTTAAACCCGGCGTCCTCTAGGATCACGCGGATTTGCTTGACCCAACGTGATCAAAGGTTCGGAATGAATTAAACTATTATTCAGCTCTAGTAGAAGCGAATAATAAGTTTAATTTACTTCTAATAGGGAATTAGAAGTTAATAGGCCTTAAACTAGAGTGACTATGGGCCTAGAGGATCACACACAATAGATTCTTGGGTGATGGATTATTATTGTATAATTGCATATATTAATTCCCTTTAATTCCTTTTGGAAATGCTTCTAAAAGGGGCTTAATATATATGTACATTAATGGGCAGAACATATATACAGTTTTGGTCCTTTGGAACTTTTTTAGAAATGGCCAAATCCTATATATATGGATGTTACGAGAGCTTCTCCTTCCTCTTGGCTAATCAAGTATTAAGGTTAAGAGAAGAAGGATTAGCTCCTCCCCCCTTCCTCCCTCTTGCTCTCTCTCTCTCCAGAAGGTGAAAGGGTTGGGGAAGGTCGTGCCGGGGGGTACCGTCGCTGCGCAAGGATCCGTGTGGATCTGCTCTAGAGGCCGTGCATCTGTGCGGCTCCGTGGTATTCTGCATCGGGTACTGCGGACAGCGTCGTTCCGCACAAGGTATAAATACGTAACCCGTAGTTTGGGGTTGGGTGATTAAAACATCGATTAGAGCATGCATCTGGGATTCCATCGAGCCGGGATCGGGCAAATAAAATTTTTGTTATCCGCTGCGTTGCCCGATGGTGCTGTGTGGAACCTTACAATGGTATCAGAGTCAGGTTGGCACTCTGGTCGGTGTATTATCGTCGTATAGAACCATATTTTAGGGGTAATTAAAATCTTCAATTATTATTCGTAGAAGGAGATGCTTGGCATCTCTGTTCTTCCTGGATGCTGGGCATCAGTGCAGCAAATTTTTCTTTTGTAAAAAAAAAATTTTTGCGCTGGGCGCACTGCGCCGCTCAGGGCGCAGTGCGCCGGCCCACATGCTCGGACGGCGCACACGGGCGTGCCGCGTGGCGACGCCGCTGGCAGGCGCCCGCACGTAGCCCAGCGTCGCGCGGCAGGCGCGTGGGCCCGCTTGCGGATGCGGGCGCGTCCGCCCACGCGTCCGCATGGTCGACTGCGCCCGTTGGGCTGTCGACAATTTTTTTTATTTTAAAAAAAATTATTTCTTTATTAATTTAAGTGTTATATATATATGTGCAATATATATATATATGCACATTAAATTAATCTAACGTTTTTATCTCAAAAATTAATTGTGTTATCTTAATAGTAAAATTTAAATGTTAATTTTTATTTAACCTTTTTGAATTTATTAATGTGAGATAATTACTATTTACCTTGAGATAAAATGATAAAAATTGAAGTTACTTCAGTAAAAATTTAATTTTTAATTATTAGATAATTATTAAAATCAGAATTTGAATTTTATTGAAGATTAAATATATAAAATTCAAATATTTGAATTTTAATTATTTCATAATTGTTAAATTCAAAATTTTGAATTTTAGAATATTGATAATTGAGGATAATTGCATTATTTAAATTTACATTCAAATAAAATTATTGGATAATTAATTTAAATTTAAATGATTGTCATGCTTAAATTTTTAATTTAAATTTGATAATTGGATAATTAAATTTAAATTTAAATAACTATCTCAATTATCTGACTTATTTGAATCAGATTCAAATATGTATGTCCCTGTTATAAATGATGGTTCTTTACGTGATTTGCTTTATTTACCTTGCATTGGCTTGCTTATGTGTTTAATTTTAGTTAATCATGCTTCGATTTTTAAAATTAAACAAAGCTTGCCTATTTTTGTTTGCACATCCCATTTTTAAATCCACAAGTAAGGATTATTTTCAGAAATAACCCTTGATTGATTTTACATGAATGGGTTGGCAAGTGATCATGGACTTGGTTAATGTAATTAATTGGGGTCTGCGAACCTCCTTTCTCTCTCTATTAAAATTCCTATGTACTTCTGTCTCCATTTACAGTTGTACTCGCCCTAAGGGCAGCTGGAATTTGAGTCACGTGTAATTTAAATTTTACCGGCCTGCGTGCCGTGTAAAAGTTGTAATTAATGCGACGTCGGAGTTTGAAAGCGCAGAGCACACCCGACGAGGACGATCCAGCTGCTTCGAAAGCGGGCCGGATGTCTTAGTTACATTAGGCATAAAAATCCATGATCACTTGCGATTTAATTTCTACATTGGATGCATTTATTTTGTCCAAACTACTAGGTACGGTAAATATATTGGATATATTTATATTACCACCTAAGGTGAGATCAAGATAAAATCAAATTTCCTCGCGATTTAATTTTAGATCTAGTAAGCGTGGCTCTAGGAGTCGTCGTGGCCCTCTATCATTATGGGATACTGAATGTCTTCATCTCATTGATTTGTTGTACTTTCCACAAGGTCCATGAGTTTGGGGGCGGGATAAAACTCCAAGGCTCGGCCTCAATGGGGTGAGGAATTGAACTCGACCTTGTTGTGCTTTCCACAAGGGTCGGGCCATGAACTCATTGTTATGTAGTAATGATGGTTAGATCTAACCGAGAATATCCTTTATTGTGCTTTCCACAAGGGGATGATTTCTCGGGGGCCGAAATCGGATATTGCATTGGATACAGATGCTTGTTGACTGCCCTTGAGATGGTGTATGGCTTGTTGTGCTTTCCACAATGTCATACATCAGTCGCGCTGTGATTCCGACCCACTAGGTTGATCTCGTTGATCTCCCGTTCTATATACTGAGAGTTATATAGTTCGATCGAAAAATAGTGGGACTAACTAAGATAGAAAACCACATCTAAGTTAGAATTTGAACACGTGCTAAGTTATCTTTTATTTCTTATCCAGATTACAATGTCGTCGTCCAACCCCCTCCGCGGTATCTTGGATGCCAACAGACTGACTGGACCGAACTATTCGGATTGGCTGCGTAATCTACGCATAGTCCTCATCGCCGAAAAAATAGCCTACGTGTTGGACACGGTTCATTCTGAGCCAGCTCCCGATGCCGACGAGGGCGAGTTAATGACTTATGCCAAATGGTCTGAAGACTCTTACCTTGCCCAATGTTACATGTTGGCCTCTATGGCTCTCGAGCTGCAGAGGTAATTCGAAAAGACTGATTGTATAAGCATACTTCTTAATCTACGCCAGCTCTTTGGGGAGCTGTGGACACTCAAAATTTTTACGGACAGCGAGTTCATTCTAACTCCGGCCATTTTGAAGCAAAAAAAAAAATATTATAAATGAAAGAATAGATAATGGTGAAGAAACAAAAAGAAGAGAAGAGAAAAAGAGTATAAAAAAATAAAATAATATGTATATATATAAGTAATATATATAATTAATTATAAATAAACAAGTAAATAAAAAGGGGAGGGCCCACCCTCTCTCTCTCTCTCTCCCATTATTTCTCTCTCATTTTCTCCCTCACCGGTGCGGTCACCTCCTCCCGCGGCACACTCCCGCGTGAAGCCCCCCGGCACACTCCCACTGTGCCGGATGGCACACCTCCAACCTGTGTCGGATGGCACACCCCAAGAACCGTGCCGGACCGCTCCCGCTGTTCTTCCTCCTCTTTTTGCCCGTCGACAGGTGCTGTCCTTACTCCCTCTCTTCGATCCGTGAAGCCCTCCAGTCGCCGGCGAAGATGGTGACCATCGAGCGCATCGTTGCGAGGCAGATCTTCGACAGCCATGGGAACCCCGCCGTCGAGGCCGACGTGACGCTGTCCAATGGGCAGAAATACAGGGCTGCTGTCCCAAGTGGTGCCTCTACAGGTGTGTATATGAAGCTTTGGAACTCAGAGATGGCGGGTCTGACTGCCTTAGAAAGGGTGTTTCTAAGGCTGTTGAGAACGTGAACACTATCATTAGACCAGCATTGATAGGAAAGGACCCCACAGAGCAGACTCATGTTGATAATTTCATGGTGCAAGAGCTGGTTGGAGCACCCAACGAATGGGGTTGGTGTAAACAATAGCTTGGTGCAAATGCCATATTGGTTGTATCCCTCCCTATTTGCAAGGCTGGAGCCAGCGTGAAAAATATCCCCCTTTACCAGCACATTGCTAATCTTGCTGGCAACAAGAACTTAGTGTTGCCTGTGCCTGCATTCAATGCTATCAATGGAGGATCACGTGTAGGAAATAAGTTGGCCATGCAGGAATTCATGACTCTTCCTGTTAGGGCCTCTTCATTTAGAGAAGCTATGAAGGTGGGTGCGGAAGTCTATCACAACTTGAAGGCTGTACTCAAGAAAAAAAGTATGGCCAGGATGCCATCAAGTAGGAGATTTGGGTGGTTGTAGTCATGGTAAGAAGGCCAGTGATGATACCATTGATCGGATTGCCATCGAAACTAATGTTTTGCCATCTATTAAGAGTTTGAACGGCATGCATAGGTGGGCTGATGAAAGTTTGATTGGGGATATCCTAACAGCAGTAAGAAACGATGAGGAGGGGGCTTCTGCACTTCTGAAAGTGATGATGACAAATGACCCTTACAAGCAGGAAATGGAACTTCAAAGCTCAAGCACCGATCTGAAGGACCACCGGGCAAACAGCAGGCCTTGTTTCAAGGAAGACAAAATGTCTTACATGTAATCACTGGGGCCGACAACTACAGAAGAGGACAAGCTGCACGTCCAACAACGGTGGGAGGCTCCCTCATCCGGTGCGCTCTGGAAGCTCTCCACCCGGTGCACTTCCCTCGCGAATTCACCCGGTGCACCCGCCTTCGCACCCGGCACACCGCCGCACCGGGTGGCCACGCACCGCACCGGGCCACGCCAACCACTGCCGCTGCCCTCTCCGCCCGCTGCACCCTATTCACCGCACCGGATGACCCTCCCACCGCGGCACACTTCCACTCCCTCTCCCCGGCACACCACTGTGCCGGATAGCTCCTCCCGCTCCTTCTCTCTCCCCCTCCGCGGCACACTATTCTCCACGGCACACCACCGGGCCACCTCCAGCGGCACACATCCACTGTGCCGGATGAGCCCGCTCACGCCGTACCGGAAGCCCCCCCTCCTGGCGTTCCTCTCACTCCTGCTACACCCAGCCACCCCCGTGCCGGATGTCCAGCCACTGCACCGGATGGCATGCACCGCACCGTGTCAGACTCCCACACCCTTCACCGGGCCACGCCAACCATTGTCGGTGCTCTCTCTGCCTGTGTCCAATCCTACAGCCAGCACCCCCAACGGCCTGCCATCTTCTGCCGGTGGGCCACGTCAGTCACCGTATCATCATACACACCACACCTGCTGCATCGCCCACTATCACGGCGCCCTTGGCCTCCACGTACCCTGTCCTTGATGGGACGCCAGGACAAACGATGCTCTGTTTTCATGTGCTGCACCCCCCCCCCCCCATACAAGAAGAGAAGATGCAAGATGATACTCCCGTGGGTCCTTACAGTAAAAAAAAATGTGCCAACAATGGGGGTTCGATGATGAAGGGCCTTGTCTGCCAAGTCACCAGAATTTAGAAGTAACGGTTGGGTGCGGTGATGCCGGAGATCCGAACAGGAGACTTGTGTCTCTTAATGATGGATTCCTGGAGCTGAATGATTTTGCTTACCCCATGCATTCTAACTATCAAGAACGTATTGCTTGCCCTGAAGAGATGTCTATTGATGACCATTTTGTTAATGGTGAATTACCTTTTCATAGGAACCAAATGATATGAAAGAATGTTTTAATATTGAGGCTGAAAATAATCTCTCTCAACAATTTCTACCATCTGAGACTGGGAGGACAACTACCATGTGGAATTGGATGATCTTTTGGGTCCGAAAACCTGATGACTATCCTGCTGGTGAGCCAGCTGATGATGGGCATGTGTGCTTTGATGTACCCAAACTTTACACACGTGGAGCATGGTTTATCTTCAGGGACCAACAGTTTTATTGATGCAAACATGGTCAATTCAAATGAGCCAGATCTCATGGATGAATTAGTTGCATACTTTGATGCCACGGAAAACATGCAATCTTCTGATGTGGACTTGAAGTATGAAATTGAGGCATCAGATCAGTCTAATCTTGCTATGGTAAATTTTGTAAATGAACACAATGTGCAAGCATATCAAATAGCTCCACAGCCAGCAAGAAATCAAGTGTCAAAAGTGTTGGCATCCATGGTGAACCAGAGCCCCACTATGATGATAGCTGGGATGAGTCATCCACAAAACGAACTGGGAACATGTACATGGCTGCTCGTCTTAACATATATACTTCACGAGAGTAAACTACACTCTTTGATGATGCCCGATGAGGTGAGGTTCCTATTGATATTGACATTCTTGCAAAGCTCAAAGTTTTCCGAGCACGCCGTAAAACCAGAATGTGGTGTCATCCTCCGAGAGATGAAGGAGGTACAATAGTATATGGGGGGTGGTTTCTGACCATTTACATTCGGCGGCATTTAATGGTCATCCTTTGGGAGATGCAATATTAAGACATGGAGAAAATATACAATCAATTTCAAAGTCAACCTGCAACGGTATGGCTACTCATTATATGGGAACCAGGAGAGTTGTATCTGCTGCTGATGCGGTCAAACACGATGATATTGTCAAGCGAGAGAGCAAAATAGTCAATAAATTACCCAAGGATCCCACCCCGTAGCTCAGCACGTCGAGGGGCAGCAGCATAGCCGGTGGGAGATTTATATAACCGGTGCAGGTCCCATTAATCCGATGGGAAGATTATTAAACGGTGGGGCACTGAAGCACCCGGTGACTACTCTCCCATCCGGTTGCAACTCTATCATCCAGTGACACATTCGTTCGTCCGGTGCACCCGAGCTCTCTACCCGGTGCACCCGCGTGCCCCTCTAGCCGGTGCAGTACAAACACCCCATGCCCGGCACACCTACAGGAGCCTCCACCCGGCACGCCTGCTGTTCACTCCAGCCGGCACGCCTTCAACAATCTCCACCGACACACTAATTCAAGTCTTCATCGGCACACTTCCTGGGCCTTTTAACGGCATGCCCCTGCAAGCCTTCAGCGACACACTCTTTCAAGTCTCACCCGGCACAGCGTTCAGCCCATCCACCCGGCACGCTTGCTGCTCACTTTAGCCGGCGCAATGCTCTGCTGCCCCTTCGTCGGCACGCCCCTGCCCCTTCGCCGGCACGCCCTTAGGCCCCTTCAGCGGCACACCCTTTGGGCCCTTCAACGGCACACCCTTGTGGCTCTCCAGCGGCACGCCTTCCTCAGCCCCCAGCGGCACAGCGCTCGGCCCATCCACGCCGGCCAACTCTCATAGCCATCGGCGCGCAGCGAAGGCATGGCAGGCCATACCTGCACCTTGCTGGGCTACCCTCGCCCCACCTACTCCCGTCCTCGACAGTCGTCGGCCTGACCAGGGGTATAAGAACCCCTCACTCCGACGAAAAAGAGGGACACAGAGGGAGAGACGGACAATACACAGAGGCCTACACGGACGAAGAGAGAAGAGAGAAGAGGAAGAAGGAGAGCTCACCCGTCCAAGCTCGGCAAGCCCAGGAGAGCTCCAGAGAAGAAGAAGAAGCTGGAGAGAGAGAGAGAAAGAGAGTAAGAAGAGAGAGAGAGAGGTTCTATGTAGCGGGAGGTAGCAGGGGAAGCTAAGAGAAGGGAGCCGTCGCCCCTGCTCGACCCCGGCTCTCTCCTCACCCCTTCTTTTTTTTTTACCTTCTTGTTCCTCTTCTCATCCCTTTTGTAGCTTGTTTCAGACATACTCTGTAACACTTGACCCTTGGCCAGCCATGGTCGTTTTATATCATGAATAAAAGACGCCCCTCTGCTGGGTCTCCTGTCATTCTCGTTGGTTTCTTCTTATGATATATTTTGCCATTTGCTTCTCTCCTTCTCCGGTGTCTTGAGTCTCCATGTCGATGTTGCTCTCCCGTATGATCCCTTGCCTTACACTTAGTCTCTGGCCCAATGGAGTTTACTCTTCCCCTTTCTCGGGGCCTCACGAACCCAATACCCTTCTCTCTGGCCTCCACCCTTGTCCACTTGCCTGAAGGGAGAGACCCCTGCTCTTCTTTTGAACACCCAGGCACCCACACCACCATCGGTCTTGTCTTTTTTTTTGGCACCAACTTACCTTGCCAACCCCCCCAGCCTTCACCCCCCCTGGCCAACCCTTCACCGGTACAGTCCCTGGCCAGTGCACCCTCACCCTTTTGAGCCTTCCCCGATACGCTCTCAAGAACCCAGCCCGGTACGCCCTTGGGGCTCCAGCCCGGTGCATCTTATAACCCTCTTTGCCCGGTACACCCTGACCTCTCTCAGCCCGACGCACCTCTCTAGTCCCCGTAGGCTCCTTGGCTGGTACGCTAGCCACCCTGGCCTCCCCTCAGCCCGATACACCCTTCTGGCCGGTACACCCCCTTTGGCTTCCTTGGCCGGCACACTAGCCACCAGTTCCCCCCTTTCTTTCCCGGTGCACCTCTAGCCAGTCCTAGAGAGGCTTCCAACCTGTCGCCTTTACCGAGATTTCCGAAGTTTTATTAAAGGTGTTGCTGCCCTCGGGCGCCCACCTCCAGTTGTCGGGTTCCGCCACTCCATGTGGGCGCGTTCCCTGTATCTCCCTTACGCTCAGGGTCAAGGGGAGATGCTGCCGAATTTTTGTCAGAAAATAACAAAACGTTAATAAAGGCAAAAGGAAGCAACAAACGAACAGAATAATTAATGATGAAACCTTCCGACTAATCAAGCCGTTGCCGGCACCATGATAAGAGCTGGACCGATTGACAGCCCGGCCGACCAGACTTCCGATTTACAGCAAAGAGGCTGAACAGAACAAGGAAAAGGAGAAGTTTATATAAAACTACGTGAAAGTTAAGAAAAGAAGAAAAGAAAAGCCTTAAAACAGATAATAAAAGAATGCACTTCCACCGGCATGCCTATCTCAACCTCCACCGGCACATTCTCATCACCACACCTCTTCACCGGTACACCTCCTCTGGCTCTCACCGTTGCACCCATTTTCAACCCAGCGGCACACTCCTCTCAATCCCAGTGGCACACCCCTTTGAGCCTCCAGCGGCACGCCCCTTTGCGCCTTCAGCGGTACACCCTCACTACCCATCAGCACACTCCCGTCAACGCCCAGCGGTATACCCTTTTAGCGGCACCCGGCGGCACACTCTTTCCCTCAGCGGTACACCCTATTCCCTTCACCGGCACCCTATATATATATATATATATATATATATATATACATATGTATATAGCATGATAATGGCATTAATAATAGCAAATAAACTAATAAAAATTATGCTAATTAAAGGACCCCGAATGTGCGATATTAATAATGATAAAAGAGGCGGGGGGATAAGAAAATGAAGATATTAATAACAATAATAATAAAAGAAGAGAAATCATCGGGGATAAAGGCGCCAACAAATAATAAACGGCAAGACAGAGACCAGAGCATATAACTAAGAAAATCCCAGATAAAAGATGCTAGGGTCCATACTGCAGTCCCATCTCTCCCCGGGACCCGATGCAAAAGGAACAATAATGCTGCCCTCTCAGGCCGGACCTGAATCTCGGGAATTATCCCGACACAGCCGAGCCCGGGCCTGATCTCGGGCCGACACCGTAATCGAACCGGATTTGTTTCTCGTCCCGGCTGCCCTCCGACTCATCATTGAAATTGCCGCGCGTTCGGCAGACATTTGAACGGATTCGTCCCGGTTTCCCGCCGCATTTCTATCACGGACTCGTGTCCGAACATGAAAAGGTCCACGAGTGACCGACATGGCCGATGACTTATGGCCCGAATGCAACTCTTAGTGTGAACTATTCATGCCTTCTCTCGCGCAATTGGTATTATTCTTTTCGGCCGCAGGGCCCCTAATTTCGGCAATTAATCAAGGGTGTTCCCTCGTACGGGGGATGTAAATGACGTCGTGACCTTTATGGTGCGATGGGATTCGGTCCCGACACGAACCACACAATCGTCTGACGAAGTTAGCTCGAGCGCACCATGGGCTCTTCGGAGCCCGAACAAATCGTCACTTTGTGACTGGCACGCCCACGCACTTAATAAACAAATAAACGAACAACAATAACAAAATCGATAAAAAGTTCGTCCACAACTCTGGCACGCCCGGTGGGACCGATCCACCCTTCATCTCTTTGCCGGAATTAGGGGCCCTGTGGCCCCCTTCTTGTAATACTAATTGCGCTATTTTTGCAAATGCAGGAGAATCGCACTTTGACACCAAGGATGGCGACCACCTTCAGTTCCCAGCCCGTCGAGAGCTACGTCAGGGGTGGCTACCTCGCTATCTCCCTCAACTTAGGGAGCTTTCCTCCCGTGGTTGGCTTCCCCAACTTCCTTGGGGTGGCCTTCGTCAACATACTGGACGTGGAGGCGTCCGACAAGCCCAAGATCAACGCTCCCACCTAGGGAGTTACTGAAGCTGCTGCAGACCGAGCCTCGGCCAGAAACAACAACACCGTCCCAACCGGGACGCTAAGCTGCAACGAGCACCACGTGCACCAGACTGTCAGCCCACCTCACCAGGGATCGGCGTCTCACCGGAGGAGGCTCCGAAGGAACAATGGTAGCGCTACCCCGGGGCGCCGAATCTCCAGCTCCGAGAAATCCATGACCGTCGGGAGCGTCCGAGTTCACCTTGACGGACGGAGGTCTGAAATAATGCCAGACCGCATCGCACCAACCGTTCCAGTACGGAACTCCTTCCAATTGCTGGCCCAAGAGAAGCCGGACCGTTGCGGGTCCAAGTCAAAGGGGAGGTTGGCCCCTAAGCCAATCGGTTTTAAAGAAACCTGGGTGCCCAAGCAGCCGCGGGCCCCGACCCCAGGAAGAGAAAGAGAAATAGAAGAGAAGACAAGGGTGTTGACCCAAGCTTCCCAGAGGCTAACTCTCCAGCCACGCATCCATCAGGCCGAGACTCACCCACATAATGAAGAACAAGGTGGGATGACCAGGCGAGGCTGCTTCGCCCACAAAATTTTGGCACCAGTCAACGTGCCACGAGCTCTCATCCGCCTTGCTAAAGGGCGGAGTTATATTGTTCGGGCTGTCCGGGGGCACTCCCATAACCTCGACAGTACCACTTTGGGGATGCAGCAGCCTCTAGAAGCTGCGAATGCTATGAGTAAAGTCCGGGGACGATGAGCCATAATACTCACCTACAATAGGGCTGTGGTGGCCGCCCACTGCGGGTCCTTGCCCAGAAATCATGATGATGTGGCACCAGTCCGTGCTGAAGAAATAGATGCAGGCCTGGTCACGATGGTTGTAAATGTGATCACGGCTGAAGGTGATAGTGGGAGAGCATTCATGCCATCCGAAGAAATTCCAGCTGAAGAAAGAGGCGTCCCCCTCAACCCCTCATGCACGACCCTGCAACGCTGAGGCTGTTGCAGGAATATCGACAGGAGATTGAACTACTGAAGAAGCAGCTAAATGAAAAGAATTCACAAGCGCCTGCCGCCAAGCACCCCGAAGTCCCCTCGAGACACAGGGAAACAATGGCCAAATCCTCGAGGCTTGGCCACAGGTGACTGCGGCTCAACCGGCGCCTAACTACACAGGGGGCACTCCCTCCCAGCAACAACACACTATCACTACGGTGCAACCCCCTGTGCTCTCATACCATGGGATTGCCGTTACACCTCAGGCAACGGTGGCGACACCGCAGGTGCAGCAAGGCCACCTCCACCCAGGCTCGGTCGACCAGGTGATGGCGAGTAAAATGATGATAGATCGGATGATTGAAGAGAAGCTGACCTACAGGGGCAACAAAGATTATGCCGCTTTTGATGTGTACAAGGTACCTTACCCTGTCCACCACGCTGCCAGAAGGTTACCTCCCGGCGTCAGCAAGCCGCCGAAGTTTGACAAGTTTGACGGACAGGGTTCGCCGAAAGAACACATAGCCTACTATATCAATGTAATGGGCGACTTGGCAGCAGACGAATCTTACCTGCTCAAGTTCTTTGGGTCTTCCCTCACAGGACTCGCTTTTGAGTGGTATTCAAATTTGCCAGTTGGGTCCATTGACGACTGGCCAGATATGCAAAAGAAGTTCGGGAACGATTTCACGTTGCCGAAAGAGAAATAACCATGGCCGAATTGTATGCTTCCAAGCAGAAGAATGACGAAACTGCTTTGGAATATATTAAAAGATGGCGAATCTCAGCATGAGATGCAAACGGCCGCCACACCAAGAAGACGCAGTGCAAATCTGCAAACAAAATTTGAAGCGGGAGATCCTCGAAAAGATGATTGGAATTGAAATCAGGTCATTTGGCCGACTAAACAGTGTGGTGGCAGAAATTGAGGCTTTCCTCTCCTCTATCCCTGTGGCTTTGAGCCAGAAGGCTGAATCAGCCGGTAAACGGCCCATGCCTGAAGAAGTTCATACAGTCGACTTCAGGGTGTTCGAGCGGCAAAGAAATAAAGACGAAGGGGTCGTCGTCGGCCCTCCTCCGGCTAAACCTGCCGAACAACAAGAGGGCCTCCCTTGCGGGCCAAAATGATGAAGCCTTACTCCTTTCCTAAGGAGAAGACCCGACTCTTGTTTGAATGGGCCACCAGATACAATAAGGTCACCCTGATAGAGCCGAAAAGGCCAGGTGATCTTAGAAGAAAAGACGACCCCCGTTTTTGCCCATATCATCAAATGCTTGGGCACTCCATTGAAGACTGTTATGTGTTTAAAGACATTGCCGAAGGTATGATCAAGAGAGGAGAGCTCCAGATGGGCGAATCCAGAGTGGATCCTCCATGCCCTCACGAGCTTCCCGACTTTAAAAGGGCTGTCAACATGGTGTCCATACACCAGCAGTTGCAAGACGACCCGGTGTGGGGGCATATGCCAGCCACCGAGGGGAAGAAGAAGGAAAAGTCAAGAGATAGAAAGGGAGGTGTTGCCCTCTCTTGCAATACATTATCGACCGGCACGAGCCGAATGACTGAAGAAGTAGAAGATGAAGAGATATGCTTTGTGCCGACCCAGATGACCCAACCTAAAAGCTTCCACCTCCCGCTATGCCGACCAGCCTCGAGAGGAGTGGGGGCACTCTTTGCTGCCTCATGAAGAAGTATGCCATCATACTCCCTCACGCAGGGGTGTGGGGGCAAGAATATCAAGCTCTCAAACATTGAACGTGTCTGATCACGGATCCAGAGGAATTATGGTCTTGCCTGAATTCGAGGCGGGGGGCAGCATCTCTAGCTCCTGCCAACTTGAGCCCACTCTTATAATGGAGTTACTCCAGGAGCTCGAAATAATGAAGAGAAAAATGGAAAGAGATGGGCTTAAACCCACCCAACCCACACCTGGATCCGACAGTTCCGGCGGCAATGAATAAGCCAAGTGAGAGGCGAACAGAAGAAACGAAGCCGACTGAGGGAGAATTTACCGAGGCAAAATTATATGAGACTGGGCAAAAAGACGATGGGTCCGCCCCAGGCTATATAAGAAGAGTGGGAGACCCCCATGAAAGATGCAGGAGCCCTCCGAATTGTGAAGACATCATTCGGAGATGTGAGAGAAATCTAAAAGATGAAATCCTACAAAGGGTGATGGACATCAAAGTCAGAACCTTTGAACAGCTAAGTGAGCTGGCAGCCGATGCCGAGGTTTTCCTGACAAAGTATTGCTCGGCTACTACTACCCCGGGTCGGGAGAACAGACCAGCCGGCAAGCATCTGGCGCAAAAGGGACTATGCATCTCAAATTCCGGGGCTTTCGAACCACAACAGAAGCAAACAAAAGGGGCAGTCGGGGTTCCTCCCATTCAGCCTGCTGAACAAGCGCCCTCATTGAGGGACAAGATGAAGAAACCTTATTCCTTCCCTAAGGAGAAAACTCAAATGTTGTTCGAATGGGCCCGTGCATGTGGCAAGGTTGTCCTCCCGGAGCCCAGGAGGTCGAACGATGCCAGATGGAAAGATGACCCTCAATTTTACCCTTATCACCAACACAGGGGGCACCCGATTGAGGATTGTTATGTGTCCAAAGATATCATTGAAAGCCTGATTCGGAAGGGCGAACTACATATAGGCGAGCATAGAGTGGACCCACCGTGTCCTCACTAAATGCCCAGCCTCAAAAGGACGGTCAACACGGCTTCACCATGCCAGTTGAAGAGCAATGCACTCTGAGGGACATCTCAAGCTCCCTGAACTGCAGTGAAAGCCAAAAAGGAACCAGAATACAGGTGGTACCCTATTCTGGGGGCAAGTGCGGAAGCAGATAGAGACAAAGTTGATCGCGGCTCGTCGAAGATGATGCGCTCTCACCCGTCATGACCCCTCGTAGGTCATTTCACGCGGAAAAGAGACGGCGGAATATGCAACAATCCTGAAGCTCTTGGATTATCAGTCTTTGGGGTCGACAGCTCCTCAACTAACATTCCAACCATCGGTGATCAGACCGATAGCTGTTTGAAGGTACTCAAGAATGTTCAGGTTTTGTAATTATCGGCATTTAAGCCGACAGCTTCCTAATCATCGGCATTTGAGCCGACAACTTTCTAATTATCGACGCCTAAGTCGACAGCTTTTAACTATCGGTATTAAGCCGGCAGCTCTTCAATTATCGGCCCTTGAGCCGACAGCTAGTCAATTATCAGTTTCTGAGCTGACAGCTATACAATTATTGGCTCCCATGCCAACAGCTATACAATTATTGGCTCCCATGCCAACAACTATCCAATTATTGGCTCCCGTGCCAACAGCCTTTTAATCATCGGCCCCTCAGCCGACAGCTATTCAATTATCGATTTCTGAGCCGACAGCTATCCAATTATTGGCCCCCATGCCAATAGTTATCCAACTATTGGTTCCCATGCCAACAGCTATTCAACCATCAGCCCCTGAGCCGACAGCTTCCTAATTATCGGCTGCTAAGCCGACAGCTTCTCAACCATCGGTGTTCGAGCCGACAAATGTCGAATTAATAAACAATCCCGCCTTCGGCCTTTGGCCACCCAAAAAAAAAACCTTTCACTTTGGTCTGGATCCTTCCTCGGCCCGATAACAAAAAAAAAAGAAAACAACAGCCTCCATAAAGTTGGCGTCCTGACCTTCTGTCTAACCCAATGAACACCATACCTTGACCAAAGCTGCTATCTAAACAAAGATTGTTCCCGGTTAACACCGATTCTTCATCCTATCGGGATCCACACAAAAAAACACAGAACAAAAAATAAAAAAAATAATAACAAAACAATAACAAAAAAATAGCAAACAAACAAACAAATAAAAAAACATAATAAGAAAATAAGAAAATAATAAACCAATAAAAAAACAAATAAAAATAATAAACAAACAAATAAAAAAAACACATAATAAACAAACCAACAAAATGGGACCAGATAAAAAAGAGAAGAATACACAAAAATAAATAAATAAATAAAATAACAAACAAACAAACAAGCAGAACAAATAATAATAAAAAAAACTCTTGCATGGTTCTGATTTTGAATGCTTACACTTGCATGTTTGCCTGTACTATAGCATAATACACTTTCCTTGGACGTTCTAGGACTAAAACTCCTTGAATAAATAACATTGCCTTAACTCTGGATAGGTGCGTGACATGTCGCATCCTGAGGGGGGAAGAAACCAGCTTTGGTGAATGCACACGTCGGGGGGAAGAGTCGTGACTATGCCGTTAGCAGAACTCACAAATTCACCCGAGACAAATTCCTACACTCCGCACACAACGTGAATCAATAAGTTTTGACCATAGGGATTTCAGGTTTTCCTTCTAACACTCTATGGACACTCTAATGCCTGCACTCGCATGAAAGGTGATCGTGAGGAAAAAGCTGCCTACCCCCACTGTAAAAAAAAAAAGAGAAAAAAGGGGGAGAGAGAGACACGTGAATCCGAGTAGCCGGGAATCCCCATTGAGACACATGAGGAGACTCGCGCGAAATGGTGAAGCGAATTATAATAAGGATGAAACCTATTAACCGGGAATCCTCATTGAGACACATGAGGAGACTCGCGTCAAACGGTGGAATCCGTAAGAGAATTATAATAAGGATGAAACCTATTAGCCGGGAATCCCCATTGAGACACATGAGGAGACTCGCGTCAAACGGTGGAATCCGTAATAGAATTACAATAAGGATGAATCCTAATAGCCGGGAATCCCCATTGAGACACATGAGGAGACTCGCGCCGAACGGTGAAATCCGCTACCAAAATAAACGGATGGGGGTTATGTGAAGCTACCGAAAGTCGAGAACCAAAAACGAACGTGCGGGCGATAGAGTAGTCCTCGAGTATTACTTAGAAAGCCTGCATATCCCTATATTCAGGGTTTATTACTCGCACGCCTGCACCCCCACGCCATAGAGAATTGTCTCGGGTGAATTTTAGTTTTGACTATGAACATAGGCTATGCGGTGTCCCTGTTGCGTGGGCGCACCCCCTTTAGCTGTGCTCCATGAACCGCACTTGGTCTGTGAATTATGGGCATTGTCCCTATTCTATCCCCGATAGAGGGGAATTACCTTATATGTACTTACATTATGCCTGCCATGATGAATGCATGCATGCCTCTGTGCTTGGGTAAAACAAGAACGAATGAAATAAACAAATGGATGAATTAATAAAAAGAAGGATGAACAATAAGAGGTGAATCAAGGAAAAGAGGGAGGGGTTGAACAAGTCAAGCGATTACAAATAAAAAATAAAAAAGACAACAACAAAAAAATAGACAAAACAACAAAAAATAAAACAACAGAAAAGCAAACAAGAAAAAAAAACAAAAGAATCATCATCAGTAAAAAAGAGAGAGAGAGAGAGAAAAGAAGAAAGAGAAAGAAAGAAAGAAAAGAAAAAAAAAAGAAAGAGAGAAGAAAACAGACGGAGACCGTATAACAAAAAAGAATGAAATGATTGAAAGGAAAAGAAATGAATGAAAAGAATGGTGATGATAAAAGACAACTTTTCAATTATCGGCCCCTGAGTCGACAGCTATTCGATTATCGGCATCTCAACCGACAGTTGCCCAATTATCGACTTCTAAGTCGACAGCTATTCACATATTGGCTCCTGAGCCAATAGCTTTAAATTATCGGCCTCATAGCCGACATCTTTTCGATTATCGGCCCCTGAGCCGACAGCTTCATAATTATCGGCCTCTGAGCCGACAGCTTTTCAATATATCGGCTTCTAAGCCGACAGCTCCCCCTTTTTAACAGCCCTTGAGCCGACAACTTTTCAATTATCGGCTCCTGAGCCGACAGCTATTCAATTATCGACCTTTGAGCCGACAGCTTTTCAATTATCGGCCCCTGAGCCGACAGCTTCATAATTATCGGCCTCCGAGTCGACAACTTTTCAATTATCGGCTCCTGAGCCGACAGCTATTCAATTATCGACCTTTAAGCCGACAGCTTTTCAATTATCGGCCCCTGAGCCGACAGCTTCATAATTATCGGCCTCCGAGCCGACAGCTTTTCAATTATCGACCTTTGAGCCGACAGCTCTACAGTTGTTGACCTCCGAGTCGACGACTATCCAATTATCGGCCCCTCGGCTGACAGCTATTCAACTATCGATTTCTGAGCCAACAGCTTTCCTCACCATCGGCATCCATGTCGACAGCTGCCCGGAGTCCTTCAAAAAAAAAAGAGAAGAAGAAATAGAAAAGGGGAAGAGAAGAAAAAAATAAGAAGAGAAAAAATAAGAAGAGAAAAAAAATAAGAAAAAAAAAGAGAGGAAAAAAGAGAGGAAAAAAAAAAGAAAGAAAATGATGATGAATGATAGTGAGCTACACCCGTAGGCTCCACTCGTTCGTCCCTCTCTCTCGGCACCTGCGGGTGGGGGGCATTTGTGGACACTCAAAATTTTTACGAACAGCGAGTTCATTCTAACTCCGGCCATTTTGAAGCAACAAAAAGAATATTATAAATGAAAGAATAGATAATGGTGAAGAAACAAAAAGAAGAGAAGAGAAAAAGAGTATAAAAAAATAAAATAATATGTATATATATAAGTAATATATATAATTAATTATAAATAAACAAGTAAATAAAAAGGGGAGGGCCCACCCTCTCTCTCTCTCTCTCCCATTATTTCTCTCTCATTTTCTCCCTCACCGGTGCGGTCACCTCCTCCCGCGGCACACTCCCGCTTGAAGCCCCCCGGCACACTCCCACTGTGCCGGATGGCACACCTCCAACCTGTGTCGGATGGCACACCCCAAGAACCGTGCCGGACCGCTCCCGCTGTTCTTCCTCCTCTTTTTGCCCGTCGACAGGTGCTGTCCTTACTCCCTCTCTTCGATCCGTGAAGCCCTCCAGTCGCCGGCGAAGATGGTGACCATCGAGCGCATCGTTGCGAGGCAGATCTTCGACAGCCATGGGAACCCCGCCGTCGAGGCCGACGTGACGCAGTCCAATGGGCAGAAATACAGGGCTGCTGTCCCAAGTGGTGCCTCTACAGGTGTGTATATGAAGCTTTGGAACTCAGAGATGGCGGGTCTGACTGCCTTAGAAAGGGTGTTTCTAAGGCTGTTGAGAACGTGAACACTATCATTAGACCAGCATTGATAGGAAAGGACCCCACAGAGCAGACTCATGTTGATAATTTCATGGTGCAAGAGCTGGTTGGAGCACCCAACGAATGGGGTTGGTGTAAACAATAGCTTGGTGCAAATGCCATATTGGTTGTATCCCTCCCTATTTGCAAGGCTGGAGCCAGCGTGAAAAATATCCCCCTTTACCAGCACATTGCTAATCTTGCTGGCAACAAGAACTTAGTGTTGCCTGTGCCTGCATTCAATGCTATCAATGGAGGATCACGTGTAGGAAATAAGTTGGCCATGCAGGAATTCATGACTCTTCCTGTTAGGGCCTCTTCATTTAGAGAAGCTATGAAGGTGGGTGCGGAAGTCTATCACAACTTGAAGGCTGTACTCAAGAAAAAAAGTATGGCCAGGATGCCATCAAGTAGGAGATTTGGGTGGTTGTAGTCATGGTAAGAAGGCCAGTGATGATACCATTGATCGGATTGCCATCGAAACTAATGTTTTGCCATCTATTAAGAGTTTGAACGGCATGCATAGGTGGGCTGATGAAAGTTTGATTGGGGATATCCTAACAGCAGTAAGA
The DNA here is from genome assembly GCA_022559845.1 of Amorphophallus konjac. Classification (NCBI taxonomy): domain Eukaryota; kingdom Viridiplantae; phylum Streptophyta; class Magnoliopsida; order Alismatales; family Araceae; genus Amorphophallus; species Amorphophallus konjac. The sequence continues at coordinate 106,185,559 of CM040129.1, read as the reverse complement.
AACGATGAGGAGGGGGCTTCTGCACTTCTGAAAGTGATGATGACAAATGACCCTTACAAGCAGGAAATGGAACTTCAAAGCTCAAGCACCGATCTGAAGGACCACCGGGCAAACAGCAGGCCTTGTTTCAAGGAAGACAAAATGTCTTACATGTAATCACTGGGGCCGACAACTACAGAAGAGGACAAGCTGCACGTCCAACAACGGTGGGAGGCTCCCTCATCCGGTGCGCTCTGGAAGCTCTCCACCCGGTGCACTTCCCTCGCGAATTCACCCGGTGCACCCGCCTTCGCACCCGGCACACCGCCGCACCGGGTGGCCACGCACCGCACCGGGCCACGCCAACCACTGCCGCTGCCCTCTCCGCCCGCTGCACCCTATTCACCGCACCGGATGACCCTCCCACCGCGGCACACTTCCACTCCCTCTCCCCGGCACACCACTGTGCCGGATAGCTCCTCCCGCTCCTTCTCTCTCCCCCTCCGCGGCACACTATTCTCCACGGCACACCACCGGGCCACCTCCAGCGGCACACATCCACTGTGCCGGATGAGCCCGCTCACGCCGTACCGGAAGCCCCCCCTCCTGGCGTTCCTCTCACTCCTGCTACACCCAGCCACCCCCGTGCCGGATGTCCAGCCACTGCACCGGATGGCATGCACCGCACCGTGTCAGACTCCCACACCCTTCACCGGGCCACGCCAACCATTGTCGGTGCTCTCTCTGCCTGTGTCCAATCCTACAGCCAGCACCCCCAACGGCCTGCCATCTTCTGCCGGTGGGCCACGTCAGTCACCGTATCATCATACACACCACACCTGCTGCATCGCCCACTATCACGGCGCCCTTGGCCTCCACGTACCCTGTCCTTGATGGGACGCCAGGACAAACGATGCTCTGTTTTCATGTGCTGCACCCCCCCCCCCCCATACAAGAAGAGAAGATGCAAGATGATACTCCCGTGGGTCCTTACAGTAAAAAAAAATGTGCCAACAATGGGGGTTCGATGATGAAGGGCCTTGTCTGCCAAGTCACCAGAATTTAGAAGTAACGGTTGGGTGCGGTGATGCCGGAGATCCGAACAGGAGACTTGTGTCTCTTAATGATGGATTCCTGGAGCTGAATGATTTTGCTTACCCCATGCATTCTAACTATCAAGAACGTATTGCTTGCCCTGAAGAGATGTCTATTGATGACCATTTTGTTAATGGTGAAATTACCTTTTCATAGGAACCAAATGATATGAAAGAATGTTTTAATATTGAGGCTGAAAATAATCTCTCTCAACAATTTCTACCATCTGAGACTGGGAGGACAACTACCATGTGGAATTGGATGATCTTTTGGGTCCGAAAACCTGATGACTATCCTGCTGGTGAGCCAGCTGATGATGGGCATGTGTGCTTTGATGTACCCAAACTTTACACACGTGGAGCATGGTTTATCTTCAGGGACCAACAGTTTTATTGATGCAAACATGGTCAATTCAAATGAGCCAGATCTCATGGATGAATTAGTTGCATACTTTGATGCCACGGAAAACATGCAATCTTCTGATGTGGACTTGAAGTATGAAATTGAGGCATCAGATCAGTCTAATCTTGCTATGGTAAATTTTGTAAATGAACACAATGTGCAAGCATATCAAATAGCTCCACAGCCAGCAAGAAATCAAGTGTCAAAAGTGTTGGCATTCATGGTGAACCAGAGCCCCACTATGATGATAGCTGGGATGAGTCATCCACAAAACGAACTGGGAACATGTACATGGCTGCTCGTCTTAACATATATACTTCACGAGAGTAAACTACACTCCTTGATGATGCCCGATGAGGTGAGGTTCCTATTGATATTGACATTCTTGCAAAGCTCAAAGTTTTCCGAGCACGCCGTAAAACCAGAATGTGGTGTCATCCTCCGAGAGATGAAGGAGGTACAATAGTATATGGGGGGTGGTTTCTGACCATTTACATTCGGCGGCATTTAATGGTCATCCTTTGGGAGATGCAATATTAAGACATGGAGAAAATATACAATCAATTTCAAAGTCAACCTGCAACGGTATGGCTACTCATTATATGGGAACCAGGAGAGTTGTATCTGCTGCTGATGCGGTCAAACACGATGATATTGTCAAGCGAGAGAGCAAAATAGTCAATAAATTACCCAAGGATCCCACCCCGCAGCTCAGCACGTCGAGGGGCAGCAGCATAGCCGGTGGGAGATTTATATAACCGGTGCAGGTCCCATTAATCCGATGGGAAGATTATTAAACGGTGGGGCACTGAAGCACCCGGTGACTACTCTCCCATCCGGTTGCAACTCTGTCATCCAGTGACACATTCGTTCGTCCGGTGCACCCGAGCTCTCTACCCGGTGCACCCGCGTGCCCCTCTAGCCGGTGCAGTACAAACACCCCATGCCCGGCACACCTACAGGAGCCTCCACCCGGCACGCCTGCTGTTCACTCCAGCCGGCACGCCTTCATCGATCTCCACCGACACACTAATTCAAGTCTTCATCGGCACACTTCCTGGGCCTTTTAACGGCATGCCCCTGCAAGCCTTCAGCGACACACTCTTTCAAGTCTCACCCGGCACAGTGTTCAGCCCATCCACCCGGCACGCTTGCTGCTCACTTTAGCCGGCGCAATGCTCTGCTGCCCCTTCGTCGGCACGCCCCTGCCCCTTCGCCGGCACGCCCTTAGGCCCCTTCAGCGGCACACCCTTTGGGCCCTTCAACGGCACACCCTTGTGGCTCTCCAGCGGCACGCCTTCCTCAGCCCCCAGCGGCACAGCGCTCGGCCCATCCACGCCGGCCAACGCTCATAGCCATCGGCGCGCAGCGAAGGCATGGCAGGCCATACCTGCACCTTGCTGGGCTACCCTCGCCCCACCTACTCCCGTCCTCGACAGTCGTCGGCCTGACCAGGGGTATAAGAATCCCTCACTCCGACGAAAAAGAGGGACACAGAGGGAGAGACGGACAATACACAGAGGCCTACACGGACGAAGAGAGAAGAGAGAAGAGGAAGAAGGAGAGCTCACCCGTCCAAGCTCGGCAAGCCCAGGAGAGCTCCAGAGAAGAAGAAGAAGCTGGAGAGAGAGAGAAAGAGAGTAAGAAGAGAGAGAGAGAGGTTCTATGTAGCGGGAGGTAGCAGGGGAAGAGAAGGGAGCCGTCGCCCCTGCTCGACCCCGGCTCTCTCCTCACCCCTTCTTTTTTTTTTACCTTCTTGTTCCTCTTCTCATCCCTTTTGTAGCTTGTTTCAGACATACTCTGTAACACTTGACCCTTGGCCAGCCATGGTCGTTTTATATCATGAATAAAAGACGCCCCTCTGTTGGGTCTCCTGTCATTCTCGTTGGTTTCTTCTTATGATATATTTTGCCATTTGCTTCTCTCCTTCTCCGGTGTCTTGGAGTCTCCATGTCGATGTTGCTCTCCCGTATGATCCCTTGCCTTACACTTAGTCTCTGGCCCAATGGAGTTTACTCTTCCCCTTTCTCGGGGCCTCACGAACCCAATACCCTTCTCTCTGGCCTCCACCCTTGTCCACTTGCCTGAAGGGAGAGACCCCTGCTCTTCTTTTGAACACCCAGGCACCCACACCACCATCGGTCTTGTCTTTTTTTTTGGCACCAACTTACCTTGCCAACCCCCCCAGCCTTCACCCCCCCTGGCCAACCCTTCACCGGTACAGTCCCTGGCCAGTGCACCCTCACCCTTTTGAGCCTTCCCCGATACGCTCTCAAGAACCCAGCCCGGTACGCCCTTGGGGCTCCAGCCCGGTGCATCTTATAACCCTCTTTGCCCGGTACACCCTGACCTCTCTCAGCCCGGCGCACCTCTCTAGTCCCCGTAGGCTCCTTGGCTGGTACGCTAGCCACCCTGGCCTCCCCTCAGCCCGATACACCCTTCTGGCCGGTACACCCCCTTTGGCTTCCTTGGCCGGCACACTAGCCACCAGTTCCCCCCTTTTATTCCCGGTGCACCTCTAGCCAGTCCTAGAGAGGCTTCCAACCCGTCGTCTTTACCGAGATTTCCGAAGTTTTATTAAAGGTGTTGCTGCCCTCGGGCGCCCACCTCCAGTTGTCGGGTTCCGCCACTCCATGTGGGCGCGTTCCCTGTATCTCCCTTACGCTCAGGGTCAAGGGGAGATGCTGCCGAACTTTTGTCAGAAAATAACAAAACGTTAATAAAGGCAAAAGGAAGCAACAAACGAACAGAATAATTAATGATGAAACCTTCCGACTAATCAAGCCGTTGCCGGCACCATGATAAGAGCTGGACCGATTGACAGCCCGGCCGACCAGACTTCCGATTTACAGCAAAGAGGCTGAACAGAACAAGGAAAAGGAGAAGTTTATATAAAACTACGTGAAAGTTAAGAAAAGAAGAAAAGAAAAGCCTTAAAACAGATAATAAAAGAATGAACTTCCACCGGCATGCCTGTCTCAACCTCCACCGGCACATTCTCATCACCACACCTCTTCACCGGTACACCTCCTCTGGCTCTCACCGTTGCACCCATTTTCAACCCAGCGGCACACTCCTCTCAATCCCAGTGGCACACCCCTTTGAGCCTCCAGCGGCACGCCCCTTTGCGCCTTCAGCGGTACACCCTCACTACCCATCAGCACACTCCCGTCAACGCCCAGCGGTATACCCTTTTAGCGGCACCCGGCGGCACACTCTTTCCCTCAGCGGTACACCCTATTCCCTTCACCGGCACACTATATATATATATATATATACATATGTATATAGCATGATAATGGCATTAATAATAGCAAATAAACTAATGAAAATTATGCTAATTAAAGGACCCCGAATGTGCGATATTAATAATGATAAAAGAGGCGGGGGGATAAGAAAATGAAGATATTAATAACAATAATAATAAAAGAAGAGAAATCATCGGGGATAAAGGCGCCAACAAATAATAAACGGCAAGACAGAGACCAGAGCATATAACTAAGAAAATCCCAGATAAAAGATGCTAGGGTCCATACTGCAGTCCCATCTCTCCCCGGGACCCGATGCAAAAGGAACAATAATGCTGCCCTCTCAGGCCGGACCTGAATCTCGGGAATTATCCCAACACAGCCGAGCCCGGGCCTGATCTCGGGCCGACACCGTAATCAAACCGGATTTGTTTCTCGTCCCGGCTGCCCTCCGACTCATCATTGAAATTGCCGCGTGTTCGGCAGACATTTGAACGGATTCGTCCCGGTTTCCTGCCGCATTTCTATCACGGACTCGTGTCCGAACATGAAAAGGTCCACGAGTGACCGACATGGCCGATGACTTATGGCCCGAATGCAACTCTTAGTGTGAACTATTCCTGCCTTCTCTCGCGCAATTGGTATTATTCTTTTCGGCCGCAGGGCCCCTAATTTCGGCAATTAATCAAGGGTGTTCCCTCGTACGGGGGATGTAAATGACGTCGTGACCTTTATGGCGCGATGGGATTCGGTCCCGACACGAACCACACAATCGTCTGACGAAGTTAGCTCGAGCGCACCATGGGCTCTTCGGAGCCCGAACAAATCGTCACTTTGTGACTGGCACGCCCACGCACTTAATAAACAAATAAACGAACAACAATAACAAAATCGATAAAAAGTTCGTCCACAGGAGCACGGCAGGATTGAGAGATATGATATGTCCAAAAGGCTTTTCAGGACACGGATGTCGGAGGGTGCTTCAGTACAGGATCATGTACTAAAATGATGGAGTAGATAGAGAGACTCAATGCATTGGGGTTTAAGTTGGATCTTGAACTGTGCATTGATCTTATACTCCAGTCATTGCCCGATTCATTTTCTTCCTTCATCATAAACTTTAACATGAATAGAATTGATGCAACTCTCCCGGAGCTGCTCAACATGTTAAAGAGTGCTGAAGGAACTATGCAGAAAGATAAACCATCTTCTTCTGTAATGATTGTTGTCCGGGCCAACAAGAAAAGGAAGGCCACCCAGATATCCACCAAAGGTGACAAAGGGAAGGGAAAGAAGAAGGCCATGGGTAAGTAACTCGCCAAAGTTGACAAAGGGAATGGCAAGAAGAATGAAAAAGAAGACAAGTATTTTCGATGCAGGGAAACATGGCATTGGAAAAGAAATTACAAGGCAATTCTAAATGAAGGTATTTTTGTCACAAACCTTAATTTGTCGTATATGGAATCTACATCATGGGTATTAGATACTGGACGTGCATCTCATATCTGTAATTCTGTGTAGGTGCTGGCAAATAGAAGGCGGCTGGACAAAAAGGAGATTGAACTGAGGATGGACAATGGAGCTTTAGTTTTTACCAAAGCTGTCGAGACTGCACGCCTCAGTTTACCTTCAGGAGTCATTCTAGAGCTGAATGACTGTTATTATGTTCCTAATATTATTAAGAATATTATTTCAATTTCTGGTTTGTATAACATTGGATATATATTGGCTTTTAATAGCACTGGGTGCTCTATAATGAATAATGGTTTGGTTATAGCCAATGGTTCATTAGTCAATGATCTTTATGTATTAGATACACGTTCTAATGTTATGCAGGTTTCCAATGCTAATGAAGTGAATTCTACATATGTATGGCATTGTAGGCTTGGTCATGTAGGTGAGAAAAGAGTATCTCACCTACACTCAAATGGGTATTTGAATTCATTCGAATATAAGCCATTTGATACCTGTGAGTCGTGTCTCATGAGGAAGATGACCAAGGCTCCCTTTAGTGGACATGGTGAGCGGGCTGCTGACCTTCTAGAGCTCATACACTCAGATGTGTGTGGACCCATGTCCATGGAAGCAAAATGGGGTCATCTCTATTTCATTTCTTTTATTGATGACTTCTCAAGATATGGATATGTGTATTTGATGAGACATAAATCACAAGCCTTTGAAAAGTTTAAGGAATACAAGAATGAAGTAGAGAAACAGACTGGCAAGAGTATTAAGGCTCTTCGATCAGATCGAGGAGGTGAATACCTTAGCCATGAATTCACTTCTTATCTTAAAGATAATGGAATTTTTCTCAGTGGACTCGACCGTATACACCATAGCACAATGGTGTATCCGAAAGGAGAAACATGACCTTGTTAGACATGGTCCGATCCATGATGTCTATGTCAGGACTACCCTTATCTCTGTGGGACTATGCATTAGAGACTGCGGCTTATTTATTGAATAGGATCTCAAGTAAATCTGTTCCTTCTATACCATATGAGATATGGAAGGGCCGGAAATTAAATTTTAATCACATTAAAATTTGGGGGTGTCCTGCTCATGTAAAGAAGAACGATAGTGATACGCTTGAGTCGAGAACCGATAAGTGTAGGTTTGTGGGATATCCAAAGGAGACATTTGGATATTACTTCAATCACCCTTCTGAGTAAAGGGTCTTAGTGGCTAAGAGAGCTGTATTTCTAGAAAGAGAATATCTTCTCCAGAAAAATAGTGTGAGACGAAATAGAATTTGACGAGGTCCAAGAGCCACAACCCGTAGACACAAACTCACTAGGTGAGACTGTATCGGTTGATCCTATTCAGAGTGAAACACAGACACTACGGAGATCTGGTAGACTACCAAGAGAACCTGAGAGATATGTTGGACATGTCTAAGAGAGGTCCTCTAAGGTATGTATCGATGAAGATGAAGATCCTCAATCGTACCAGGATGCAATCCGTAGTGCGGACTCCGAAAAATGGCAAGAGGTAATAGATTCAGAGATCCAGTCCATGTACACCAACAAATTTTAGAACTTAGTTGATGTACTCGAAGGGAAAGTCCCTATCGGCTACAAGTGGATTTTCAAAAGGAAAATCGGTACAGATGGACAGATTGACACATACAAGGCTAGACTAGTGGCGAAAGGATATCGTCAAAGACAAGGCATTGACTATGACGAGACATTTTCACCAGTAGCCATGGTTAAGTCAATCAGAATCCTTCTCGTCATTGTTGCATACCTGGATTATGAGATCTGGCAAATGGATGTGAAGACAGCTTTTCTTAATGAAAATCTGTCAGAAGAGGTGTACATGGTACAGGCTGAAGGATTCACCTCCAAGCTACATCCTAATAAGGTATGCAAACTTCAAAGGTCCATTTATGGATTGAAGCAGGCATCTCGAAGCTGGAACTTAAGATTTGATGAGGCTGTCAAATCTTTCAACTTCATTCGGAATGAAGATGAACCATGTGCTTACAAGAAGGTTAGTGGGAGCTCTGTGACCTTCTTGGTCCTTTATGTTGATGACATCTTACTCATTGAGAATGATGTAGAGATGTTAACATCAACTAAGTTTTGGTTATCCAAGACCTTCTCCATGAAGGATTTGGGTGAAACATCCTATGTGCTGGGCATAAGGATCTACCAAGATAGATCTAAAAGGATGCTAGGATTATCCCAATCCATATACATAGACACTATCCTCAAAAGGTTTAGGATGAAAAATTCTAAGAGATGTCTCATTCCCATGAGACATAAAATTAACCTACCCAATGGGATGAGTCCTAAAACTTCTGAGGAGGTGGCACACATGAATAAGGTACCCTATGCTTCGGCGATAGGGTCAATCATGTATGCAATGCTATGTACCCGTCCAGATGTTGCCAATGCTTTGAGCATTATCAGTAGATATCATTTAAATCCAGGCGAAGAGCACTAGAAGACAGTAAAGGGCATCCTTAAGTACTTGCGAAGGACTAAGGATCTTTTTCTACTTTATGGAGGAGGGGACCTACAGCTTAGAGCTTACACAGACTCTAGTTTCCAATCAGATCCAGATGACTACAAATCTATGTTAGGGTTTGTATTCATGTTGAATGGAGGGGCAGTCAGTTGGAGAAGCTCCAAGGAAGATACGACTGTAGATTCGACGACGGAGGTAGAATATATTGCAGCAGCTGAAGTTGCTAAGGAAGCCGTCTGGATGAAGAAATTCATCTTGGAACTTGACGTAGTTCTCGAGATATCAGCTCCCATCCCATTATTTTGTGATAATAATGGGGCCATCGCTCAGCCGAAGAAATCGAGATCACACCAAAGGTCGAAACATATTCTCAGGTGCTTCCACCTTATTCAGGAGATTGTTGATCGTGGAGATGTGGCGGTAGAGCGTGTACCGTCAGAAGACAACATAGCAGATCCACTAACTAAGACTTTGACACAGAATGTATTTGAGCGCCATCGGGATAAGATGGGACTCAAAGTTGTGGGTAATTGGTTGTAGTTCAAGTGGGAGATTGTTAGTATTGGTGTGCTACAGGCCAATTTTGGGTCGGGTAGGCCCGATAGATGTACGACCTTGTTCATTATTAATAAAGTGATATTTAGACGTAGATATGTGATTATATATTACTTTACGATGTCCCTAGTATATGTGGTTGTAAAGTCAACTTGAGATGTGATCTCGATCATGAGACTGACTTTACATGGACACATACCTTAAATTGTTCCTGGTTGGAGGGTAATCACCCGGGGACTTTGATTACCAATTAAACTAGCACACATGATGTGTTAGGGACCAGTCTCATGGTCACTGGTGCGGGGCCCCAACACATATGTGTAGGTGTACGTCCTGGGAGGAAGTGCACTAAACTGATCCGCTATTGGATCTTCAGATGGTTGATTATACCTAATGTCAACTGAAGATCCAACGGTCTCAGTAGCATCGTTGGTCCTTTGACCTGAGACATTGATCGGATCTTACACGAGGACTGGAATGGTTTAATTACTTGACTAAGTGACTTTAACCATAAGTCATGAGTTGCCGAGTCATTAACCACTCCAAGATACGTGTGAAGATCATCAATGGTCAAGAGGGGATCGCTCACTGTCGGGTATATATCAGACAGTTAATGGGTCATGACACTGACGCTCCATTAAATCCCTGGCCATAGTCGTGTGAGTTCGTTTAGAATGGACGTCATACAGTTTAAGGAGGTCATGGTCAAATGGCACGATCATGGGGTTTGACAGAAATCATACCCTCGATCGAACCAGACTCATAGAAGGAGCGAGGGATTATAGCGATGTGGCAATTGTAGACTTACAGGTACCAAACATGCTGATTTAAACCCGGCGTCCTCTAGGATCACGCGGATTTGCTTGATCCAACGTGATCAAAGGTTCGAAATGAATTAAACTATTATCCGGCTCTAGTAGAAGCGAATAATAAGTTTAATTTATTTCTAATTGGGAATTAGAAGTTAATGGGCCTTAAACTAGAGTGATTATGGCCCTAGAGGATCACACACAATAGATTCTTGGGTGACGGATTAATATTGTATAATTGTACATATTAATTCCCTTTAATTCCTTTTGGAAAGGCATCTAAAAGGGGCTTAATATATATGTACAATAATGGGCCAATAATGGGCAGGACATATATATAATTTTGGCCCTTTGGAGCTTTTTTAGAAATGGCCAAATCATATATATATGGATGTTACGAGAGCTTCTCCTTCCTCTTGGCTAATCAAGCATTAAGGTTAAGAGAAGAAGGACTAGCTCCTCCCCCCTTCCTCCCTCTTGCTCTCTCTCTCTCCAGAAGGTGAAAGGGTTGGGGAAGGTCATGCCGGGAGATACCGTCACTGCGTAAGGATCCGTGTGGATCTGCTCTAGAGGCCGTGCATCTGTGCGGCTCGGTATTCACGGTATTCTGCATCGGGCACTGCGGACAGCGTCGTTCCGCGCAAGGTATAAATACGCAACCCGTAGTTAGGGGTTGGGTGATTAAAACATCGATTAGAGCATGCATCTGGGATTCCATCGAGTCGGGATCGGGTAAATAAAATTTTTGTTATCCGCTGCGTTGTCCAATGGTGCTGTGTGGAACCTTACATTTAGGACCATTTCAAAACAGCCCATAAGGACCAAAATTATATATATGACCTTCCTATTATTATACATATGTATTAAGCCTTTTTTATACTCCTTTCCAAAAGGAATTCAAGGGAATTAATATATACATTTGTACAATAATAATCCGTCACCCAAGAATCCATTTTGTGTGATCCTCTAGGCCCATAGTCACTCCAATTTAAGGTCCATTAACTTCTAATACCCAATTAGAAGTAAATTAAACTTATTATACACTTCTACTAGAGCCGAATAATGGTTTAATTTATTCCGAACCTTTGATCACGTTGGGTCAAGCAAATCTACGTGATCCTAGAGGACGCCGGGTTTAAACCAACTTGTTTGGTACCTGTAAGTCTACAGTTGTCGCATCGCTATAATCCCTCGCTCCTTCTATGAGTCTGGTTCGATCGAAAATATGGTTTCTGTCAAACCCCATGATCGTGCCATTTGACCATGACTCCTTAAAGTGTATGATGTACGTTCTAAACGAACTCACACGACCCTGGCCAGGGATTTAATAGAGCGTCAGTGTCATGACCCATTAACTGTCTGATATATACCCGACAATGAGCGATCCCCTCTTGACCATTGATGATCTTTACCCGTATCCTGAAATGGTTAATAACTCGACAATTCATGACTTATGGTTAAAGTCACTTAGCCAAGTAATTAAACCATCCCAATCCTCGTGTAATATCTTATCAATGTCTGAGGTCAAAGGACCAACGATACTACTGAGACAGTTGGATCTTCAGTTGACATTAGGTATAATCAACCATCTGAAGATCCAATAGCGGATCAGTTCTGTGTACATCCTCCAAGGACATACACCTACGCATATGTGTTGGTGTCCCGCACCAATGACCATGAGACTGGTCACTCACACATCATGTGTACTGGTTTAATAGGTAGTCAAAGTCCCCTAGTGATTACCCTCCAACCAGTAACAATTTAAGGTATGTGTCCATGTAAAGTCAGTCTCATGATCGAGATCCCATCTCGAATTGACTTTACAACCACATATCCTAGGGACATCGTAAAGTAATATAAAATCACATATTTACGCTCAATTACTGCTTTATTAATAAATAACTGTTGGGACGCTTAGGGTGATCTAGAGGGGGGTGAATAGATCAAACACCCGATAAAAACTACTGCAGCAGAATCAAATGCGGAATGAGAAATTCTGCTAAACAGATAGAATGCACAAATCAAAGACCAACCAGAATTGCTGAAGAACTTAAACAAACATCTACTGCACAGAGTACTAGAATAAAGAGGTGATGCAAACCACAAAGCAATCACACAGTAGACAGAGGTTTTTAGGTGGTTCGGTCCTCCAGACCTACATCCACCCCACACTCAACCCGAGTGTGGATTACTGCTGACTCACAGCTTGAACCGCTGGGCCATACAGCTTACCTACAACCCGCTGAGCCTCACAGCTTGCTATCCTAGGTATCCACCTCGCCTGCTGCGCCTCACAGCTTACTGTCTGAGGTATCCACCTCGCCTGCTGAGTCTCACAGCTTGCTGTCCAGAGGAATCCTCCTCTGCAAAACTGCTGGGCAATACAGCTTAGCCGTCCAGTGGAATCCTCCACTGCAAACACTGACTAACAGCTTGAACACAAGAGTTTCAAAAAATAAAACAAAAATAAACGAAAGATAAAATGTATCCCTGTAAGGAATGAAGCTCAAACAAGTGAGCAATACTCAGATCTGGTTTTGAACCAAAGATCTGAGGAACATCTCTCTCAACTCTTCTCTCTCTCAACTCTCTCCTTCTTCTCTTTCTTTTCTCATCTGCTGGATCGTGGAAGCTCTCACTCTGCCTCTGCTCCTTTTATCACGATCTGTCTTCTTCTGAGGAAGAAGGCTTACTTTTATAGCAACAGCAACCAAGAGGGAGTGTGGCTTCCACATTTCTCGCCCAGAGAATTCCTGCACGTGGCAGCATCCTATCAGCCCTTCCTTCTCGGATCATGTGCTGTTCTGAAACTTCACGAAAATTACCTGACAAATAGAGAGAATTATCAGTTTAAGTAAACAAAGTATGTACATCAAGAATGAATGCACAACTGATGTATGGACTTTGCGTTCTGAAGAATGTACATACTTTGAAGTGTGTAATCAAGAATGAATGCACAATGGCTGTATGGACTTTGCGTTCTGAACAATGTACATACTTGCCACCTGAAGTGTGTAATGCAGTGTGTAGACTTTGCAATGTATGGACTTTGCAATGCGAAGTGTTAAAGTATGGGAACACAATGCATCATGTACAGACTATGCGATATGCAACCAGACGATGTTTAGCCTTTGTTAAATTGATGCTCAACAAAAAGACGCCTCTTTCCTAGGCGTCAGTTTCAGAAGTGACGCCACTGTTGATGGGCATCAAATTTCGAGCATAGTGGATTGTATAGACTTTCTATGGCATCGAGGCAACTATGACGATGTGCAGACTCTGCGTGCAACTAGCCAATGTATAGACTTGGCGTTGTGCAGCTAGCCAATGTATAGACTTGGCGTTATGAAGCACACAGGCTGTACAGACTTGTGCTAACGCTGCAAGTGGACAATGTACATACATTGTTTTAAACGATGCACAATGCATAGTGTATGGACTTGGCATGAATGCAAGAAGACGATGTATAAGGCTGTACATAGTTGATGGCATGCATCAATGTACAGACTTTAGACATGATGCAATGTATAGACTTGACTAATGAACATACTTGCATGAGACGCAACATGAGACGCTCAATGTACAGACTTTGCATGAGACACTGCATGAGACGCTGAGCTGCCAAGAATGTATAGACTTGCATGAGACACTGCATGAGACGATGCGATGTATAGACTTGCCTGGCCGATGCATAGACTTTAAGGTATGCACAGAGACGATGCATGAGACGATGCGATGAACAGACTTGCCTGGCCGATGCATAGACTTTAAGGTAAGACGCTAGACACTGTACAGACTTTACTTGCATGTGCAGACTTGGTGATGTATAGACTTGCACAGTTCTAGCTAAGGGATGTATAGACTTTATGTGAAAGCCCAATGTACAGACTTGCCATGTCTGCGACAAGGCGATGTACAAACTTTGTAGTGTGCAAACATGCCATTTGAATGTATAGACTGTGTGGACTTGATAGCATGCGGATGTATGGACTTAAGCATTGTACTGACTCTGAACGCATGCAATGCAGCAGGGCAATGTATACTAAACACAATGACTGGCTCACTGTGATACACTCACTATGTTGCTATCATCAAAACAAAATATCATATGCTTGTGCTTAAGGGGCACAACAGTCTCCCCCTTTTTGATGATGACAACAAAGTGACAGTGAGTCACCAAATTAAATTTCTCCCCCTTTGACATGATCAAAAAAAAAGAAAAACATGAGTGCAAGGTGCAGAATACATTGCAGATTTTCCTTAGAACAGCTCAAACTCCCCATGAATGAATAACTCCCCCTGAATTATATCTCCCCCTTTGAGAAGGAATATGGATGGATGAACCAGATAATCAAAAGGTAGGGAAGGAACATGAATAATGTAAGGGGTCACTACACAACAGCTGAAGCATTGGTTCAGAAAATGAGCATGATTATAAATAACTGTTAAAGCATAAGAATCAGTAATTTATGGTCTTGAAAGAATTCAGGTTTAACAGTGATAAAGATAGAGTAAAGCAGCTGACCACTGAAGAAGAGTTATAGACTCCATTTATAGCAATGAATCTAAGGCACATGGTTTTAATAGAAAAGTTAGAAACAATACCCTTTGTGATTAAACATGGAAGTTCAAGAAGACAACTTGAATATGTATTGAGAAAAAATAATTTTCACTCAATGATTTTTGATTTCAAAGGGTTACAGCAGTTTGTTTTTCATTTTTTTTTAATTTTTCAGAAACTGAGCTAGGTGAATAGACCAGTGGCATTTATGCTGTTGACATTAGGTGTACACCTTGATCAGAGGCAGGTACCCCCAGTTACTAGGCATAAACTACTAGATCTATTTCAGATCAAGACCTACAAGGAACAACTTTCACCTTTGACATTAAGGGCACACCTTGATCAGAGGCCAGTACCCCCAGTTACTTGGTGAAGACTCCCCTTATAGATTTGACCCTATGAACAGAGATAGTCTGAAGCACTTCATGACTTATGAATTCTCCTGCTTCTTTGGAGGAGATCACAGTTTCTCAGTGCAATTCAGCCATTACTTTGTCACTGTGTTCAGCTCTTTACATTGATGATCTTATTTACTGCTGCCCTTATTTCTTTTAGAGTGATTGTTTAAAAATAGTACACACTCTATTTACCTTTTCTAGACATTTCCAGTTTAACAATTTCAGGCATAAAAAAAACTTTTTCTATTCTAACCATGAGACAAAGATTAAGAGCTATAAAAGTTTTCTTTTATCTCAAGTTCTGAAGTGCAGACACTTAACTCTTCAATTTATAAAAGTTAAACATTTAGTTCCTCTCAATTTGCAAATGTGATTCTTATAAATGAACAATTGCAATGACCACAGCTCAATGCACTAAACCAGAAGCAATACTGTTGTTCAGTGAAGGTTAGGGAAATGATGGCAATTGTTAAAAAGTGATAGCAATAGGCATGAAAGTCCAAGAGCATCTGATGTCAAAGATTATGAATGGAGTGAGTGGGAACAATGACGAGTGAAAAAGATTCAACGTACTGAACATAACTCTCAGCTCCCCCTGACACCATGATGCAAAAATAAAAAATGCTATGCAATGAGTCATTTCTTTTTTAAAATTTTCAAATTCAATGATATGTAGTACACTGCTCTATATGAAGACTGGACCCTATATACCATAGTGGTCATGCAAAGAAATGCAGTGCAAAGTAGTCCTATATGCATTAAACAACTTCCTTGATGCAAATGATATATGCAGACATTAGACACATGCATCAACTATATGCATTAAATGAACCATACAAACTTAGTGCAACACATGAATAAGTGAGCTCAGTGCAAAGTACATACATGCACAAACATGAGAGAAGCATACTCGATGCAATGTATGAACAACCATGAACATGTGTTAAGTAAACTCAGTGCAGGGTATGCATTGACTACAAAAGTGGTTGTGCAGTGCTTCTAGCATCTTATGTACACAGTGCAATAAATGGCAAGAGAAGAGCATCAGATATGTGCAGAATTAACTTCAGTAGCTGAGTCTGGAATGCAGACTGATCAGCTAGACAAGAAGAGAACATCAAAAATTAAACAACCAAATCAACATGACTTTTTCAATTCTGAAGGTAAATCACTTACCTGCTTTACCTGACTGATTTATTTTTACCCTTGGTGTTGCATCAGATTTTTGACAAGGCCTCTAATCTCTTTCAGCTTTTTAGAATTTTTGGCCCTGCCTCTTTTCATATGCCTGGAGTAGCTATTCATATTTCATCATTTTTGTTCCCGGCTACCAGGCATACCTGCAAACACACTTAGGGAGCAGATTTTGGAACCCAAGATAGTTTGGGCCCCAAGATAGAAGCAGATATGTGAGAGTGAAAATATGACAGAAGCTGTTTAGGGATCCACATTTGTGTGAAAGTGGATGGTTTGGTGGATTCTACAACTTGAGAATTTTTTTTGTTGTTTTCCTTTTTCTCAGCACCAACAGGTTTAGCTTTCTTTTTCTGGTGCTGTGATGGTTTTTATGTGCTCCTGGCATTCATTTTATTAGAAACATTGTTATTTTTCTGCCAGTGCCTTGGCCAATGAATGTACTGGAAGTTGTGGCCAAAATTGGTCCTAGGCTGACTATAGAACGCCTGGTGACTAGGACTCCATGTCCTAAAGTGACTATCCCATCTTCTAGCTGGCTGATATCTATAGGGCTGAGTGGGGAAATTCTGATACCTAGACCTCATGTATACAGGGTTCCACCCAAACCTATTAAGTAGTTGTGAGTGATTGTGATGATAGACTTGGGCTCGAGGGAAATAGGGATGTGCAAACTGGTTCCTAGCTACACTTGGTCTCCCTGCCACCTTTGACCCTCTAGGTTTCTGCACTGACTTATATTGGGTCTTTTTCTGAGCAGTTGATGGTGGTGGAGACTTAGCAGCCTTGGACTGGGGTTTTGATGTGCTAGCTGGCTGACCCCTAGCCTTGGACTTACCCTTGGGAGAAGAGCATGCAGCTCTAGGCTCTACAACTTTCTGCTTTCTCTTGTCCTTAGCACTGGACACTTTTGATTTTACATTATTGAAAGCAGATTTTTCACTGACCATTTTTATGAGTGGTCCTTTGTTCTTTTCTCCCGCGAGTGAAATGGTTTTCGATTCAAAACTCTTTTTAGCTGAGGGATTAAAACCAAGACCCTCCTTTCTAAAATTGACTTTTGACCTTAGCAAGGCATTAAGATTTTCTGTTCCTTGGGTCATGCTTTCAATGATTTTCTTTTTGTCAGAATTTTCATTTTCCAGATTTTCAATAGTTTTTTTCAATTCAGCATTCACTGACAAGATAGCTTCATATTTTTCAGTTGAAATCTTTATTTCATTTTCAGACTTCTGAATTTTCAATTTCAACTCATCAACAACATTTTTCAGCAGTTCATTTTCTTTCCTACAATTAATCAAAGCATGCTTTAACTCATCAAACTCAGAACATGCACTTTTCAATCTATCATTCTCTGATCGTAAACATGCAACTTTATCAGAAAGTGTTTTATCATTAACCAGAGAATTCATTTTCTTCTTCAAGAGTCTGTTTTCCTTCTTAATATCATTCACTTTATCTAACAGTTCTCCATAAGCATCTTCCCAATCAGAAATAGTATAATGTTCGAAAGGGGATGATACCTGATCAGACTCTTCTTCTTCTTCTCTTCCATTCCTGGCCATCAAGCAGATGTCCTTTTCTGATTTCTCACTATCTGAGGAAGTGCTCAGCGTGCCTTCTTCCTCATCACTCTATGTACTGACCATGGCCTTTCCCTTTGGCGCTTTCTTCCATGGTCTTCCTTTGATTTTCTGTAACTCTGGACAATCAGCCTTCATATGGCCAGTCTTCTTGCAATGATAACAAGTATTATCGTCAGATTTTTCAATAGGGTTAAATTTATACCTGTTTTGCTTCCTGCTGTGGTGTTTTCTGTAGACATTTTTCCCTTCTGTTCTAAGAAATCTTCTAAACTCTCTTGTAATGCTAGTTCATCCTTTTCAAACTCTGATCCAGATAGGCTCCGATCACTGGATGATCCATTACATCTGGACGGTTTTAAACAGCTATGCTTGGCCTTGAGAGCAATAGGCTTCTTGTATTCGAGCTCTTCAGCTTGTAGAAGATTCATCTCGTACGCCATCAAAGAGCCTATCAGCTCATTAGGTTTCATCTTTTGTAGATCTTTTGACTCCTCAACCACAGTTACTTTGGTATGCCATATCGGAGTCAACGATCGAAGGATCTTCCTCACAACTTCATGATCAGTATAACTTTTTCCCATATTTCTTAGACCATTTGTTATGATGGTCAGACGAGCATACATTTCGGTCACTGTCTCACCGGGCTTCATCCGAAATGCTTCATACTTTGACACTAGCATATTTGCCCTCGTCTCTCTCACTTGAGATGTTCCCTCATAAATGACTTCAAGGGTATCCCACATCTCCTTCGCCGTCTTGCAGGATGACACTCTATCAAATTCAGTGGGATGGAGTGCACACTGAATGGCGTTGATGGCGCTCCAATTCAGAGTAGATTTCCTGATTTCTTCTCTAGTCCACAATTCCTCGTTCTCATGTAGCTCATAAGGACCTTTGCTCACAATTTTCCAAACCTCGTAATCCTTGGCTCTGAGGAAGACCTGCATCCGGTTCTTCCAATATGGGTAGTTGGATCCGTCGAAGAATGGTGGCTTCATAGTGGACTGTCCCTCTGCTGTTAACCCTCTAGCATCCATGGCCGTTCCTCTTTAGGATGTTAGTCCTACACAAATAGTTAGGCTCTGATACCAATTGTTGGGACGCTTAGGGTGATCTAGAGGGGGGTGAATAGATCAAACATCCGATAAAAACTACTGCAGCAGAATCAAATGCGGAATGAGAAATTCTGCTAAACAGATAGAATGCACAAATCAAAGACCAACCAGAACAGCTGAAGAACTTAAACAAACATCTACTGCGCAGAGTACTAGAATAAAGAGGCGATGCAAACCACAAAGTAATCACACAGTAGATAGAGATTTTTAGGTGGTTCGGTCCTCCAGACCTACATCCACCCCACACTCAACCTGAGTGTGGATTACTGCTGACTCACAGCTTGAATCGCTGGGTCATACAGCTTGCCTACAACCCGCTGAGCCTCACAGCTTGCTGTCCGAGGTATCCACCTCGCCTACTGAGCCTCACAGCTTGCTGTCCGAGGTATCCACCTCACCTACTGAGCCTCACAGCTTGCTATCCAGAGGAATCCTCCTCTGCAAAACCGCTAGGCAATACAGCTTAGCCGTCCAGTGGAATCCTCCACTGCAAATGCTGACTAACAGCTTGAACACAAGAGTTTCAAAAAACAAAACAAAAACAAACGAAAGATAAAAGTATCCCTGCAGGAAATGAAGCTCAAACAAGTGAGCAATACTCAGATCTGGTTTTGAACCAAAGATCTAAGGAACATCTCTCTCAACTCTTCTCTCTCTCAACTCTCTCTCTCTCAACTCTCTCCTTCTTCTCTTTCTTTTCTCTTCTGCTGTATCGTGGAAGCTCTCACTCTGCCTTTGCTCCTTTTATCACGATCTGTCTTCTTCTGAGGAAGAAGGCTTGCTTTTATAGCAGCAGCAACCAAGAGGGAGTGTGGATTCCACATTTCTCGCCCAGAGAATTCCTCCACGTGGCAGCATCCTGTCAGCCCTTCCTTCTCGGATCATGTGTTGTTCTGAAACTTCACGAAAATTACCTGACAGATAGAGAGAATTATCAGTTTAAGTAAGCAAAGTATGTACATCAAGAATGAATGCACAACGGCTGTATGGACTTTGCGTTCTGAAGAATGTACATACTTTGAAGTGTGTAATCAAGAATGAATGCACAATGGCTGTATGGACTTTGCGTTCTGAACAATGTAAATACTTGCCACCTGAAGTGTGTAATGCAGTGTGTAGACTTTGCAATGTATGGACTTTGCAATGCGAAGTGTTAAAGCATGGGAACACAATGCATCATGTACAGACTATGCGATATGCAACCAGACGATGTTTAGTCTTTGTTAAATTGATGCTCAACAAAAAGACGCCTCTTTCCTAGGAGTCAGTTTCAGAAGTGACGCCACTGTTGATGGGCGTCAAATTCTGAGCATAGTGGACTGTATAGACTTTCTATGGCATCGAGGCAACTATGACGATGTGCAGATTCTGCGTGCAACTAGCCAATGTATAGACTTGGCGTTGTGCAGCTAGCCAATGTATAGACTTGGCGTTATGAAGCACACAGGCTGTACAGACTTGTGCTAACGCTGCAAGTGGACAATGTACAGACATTGTTTTAAACGATGCACAATGCATAGTGTATGGACTTGGCGTGAATGCAAGAAGATGATGTATAAGGCTGTACATAGTTGATGGCATGCATCAATGTACAGACTTTAGACATGATGCAATGTATAGACTTGACTAATGAACATACTTGCATGAGACGCAACATGAGACGCTCAATGTACAGACTTTACATGAGACACTGCATGAGACGCTGAGCTGCCAAGAATGTATAGACTTGCATGAGACACTGCATGAGATGATGCGATGTACAAACTTGCCTGGCCGATGCATAGACTTTAAGGTATGCACAGAGACGATGCGATGAACAGACTTGCCTGGCCGATGCATAGACTTTAAGGTAAGACGCTAGACGCTGTACAGACTTTACTTGCATGTGCAGACTTGGTGATGTATAGACTTGCACAGTTCTAGCTAAGGGATATATAGACTTTATGTGAAAGCCCAATGTACAGACTTGCCATGTCTGCAACAAGGTGATGTACAGAATTTGTAGTGTGCAAACATGCCATTTGAATGTATAGACTGTGTGGACTTGATAGCATGCGGATGTATGGACTTAAGCAATGTACTGACTCTGAACGCATGCAATGCAGCAGGGCAATGTATACTAAACACAATGACTGGCTCACTGTGATACACTCACTGTGTTGCTATCATCAAAATAAAATATCATATGCTTGTGCCTAAGGGGCACAACAAGAACAAGATCATACAACTATTGGGCCTACCTGACCCTAAATTGGCCTGTAGCACACCAATACTAACACATGGTTCGAGTCCCTGCCGGCCGGGACGATCTCCTCCTTCCAGCAACTCAAAAAGTTGTTCAAGGAGAACTTTGTGGGCTGCCGAAAGGTAGCCAAGTCTATTGTAACCCTGCTCGCTCTCAGGCAGGGGAAGGAAGAAGCACTATGGGACTTCGTCTCCCGCTTCCGCGAGGAGGCACTCTGTATCCCCCATCTCGACGTTGGCATCGCCACTACGGCACTCACCCAAGGGACGTGAGACCACATCCTCCGGCGCACGGCTCGGAGTCGAAGCCCCGATGACCCTTTCAGACCTCCTCGTGCTGGCCCAGAAACACGCGCACTGTGAGTAGAACACCACGGCCCTACTCTGCACGGTCGGGACTGACCAGCCCGACCGGAAGAGAGCCGTCGACCAGCCACGAGAGGGTCGGGGCAAGCGAGAGCGACGCGACGTGGACCACCGCGACCGCTCCGAGAAAGAGAGGGGTGGCTAGCGCCACTATACACCCCTGACGGCCCCGCCCGACCAGATCCTGATGGAGATCCGCGAGAAGCCATTTCTCAAATGGCCATCGCGGATGAAGTCGGATCCTAACTCACGGAATAAGAAGAAGTATTGTCATTCCCACCGGGACCATGGCCACGACACCGCCGACTGCATCAACTTGAAAGATGCTATTGAGGATCTCGTTCATAGAGAACTCCTCGACAAGTTCCTCGCCAAAGCCACCGAAAGACGACAGAAGACGCCCCCTCCGATCGACAATCGACCCAACGGCAAGGAGATCATGATGATCTTTGAAGGGCCCGCTGCGGGGGGGGACAGCGCGAGCAGAAGGTGTCGGTACGCGACGGCCATCAACACGGTGGACCAAGGCGATGGTACCCCAAGGGAACTTTCCCCCTCGGGTCATTCGAGGGACCCCATAGTTTTCTCCGAGGATGACCTGGAAGGTGTCACGACGCCTCATTTTGATACTCTGGTAGTTTCTGCCACCATCAACCAGTGTACTATACGACGCATCTTGGTGGATAATGGAAGTGGACCCGATGTCATTGCGTACGACTGTCTTGTACTCATGGGTGTGGACGTCTCTCAACTCGCGCCATTGCACACGCCACTGTACGGATTCTCTGGCATGACTGTTCGCCCGGAAGGGCGTATTTCACTCCCGATCACGTTCCGGACGGCACCAAAAGAGGTAACCTTCCTCGCCGACTTTAATGTGGTTCGTGCAATGACAGGATACAATGCCATCATCGGCCGAGGAATCCTCGGCACGCTCCGGGGTGTCCCTTCTTCCTACCACCAAAAACTTAAGTTCCCCACCCCCCGTGGGGTAGGGGAAGTCCAAGGTGATCAACGGGAGTCCAGAAGATGCTACCTTATCTCCACCCGCGATCGTTGCCCCGAAGAGGTACCTCCAGAAAAGAAGGCGAGGACCAAAGATTCGGGCCCGAGCACGAACGCGTTAGCCGAGGATTTATACCTCATCTAGGTTGGGGATGACCCAAGCAGATCACTAAAGATCGGCGCTACCTTAGCCAAGCACGATAAGCAAGCGTACGCGAGCTTCCTCACGGCCAATCAGGATGTGTTCGCTTGGTCCGAGGATGAACTTCCTGGAATTTCCCCAGAGGTCATCACCCACCAACTAAGGTTAGACCCCAACTGTCGCCCGGTACAGCAACGCCGAAGGCAGTGCAACCCCGAGCGACAAGCCATCATTAGGGAACAAGTGGGAGAAAAATTGCGATCAGGGCCGCTCCGGCCTACCCAATATCCAGATTGCGTAGCCAACGTAGTTCTAGTGCTCAAAAGCAACGGGAAGTGACGGATGTGCGTGGACTACACTGACCTCAACAAAACCACGCCCAAGGATAGCTTCCCCATGCCACGGATCGACCAGCTAGTCGACGCTACGACCGGGCATGAAATGCTAAGCTTCCTCGACGCCTATTCTGGGTACCATCAGATCAGCATGCACCAACCCGACCAAGACAAGATCGCGTTCATCACCGACCACGGCTTGTACTGCTACGCGCGCATGCCGTTTGGGCTGAAGAACACAGGAGCCACGTATCAACGCCTAGTCAACCATATGTTTGACTCGCAGATCGACCGCAACATGGAAGTCTACATCGCCGACATGCTCGTGATAAGCCTCCGAGCAGCCGAACACTTGCGCGACTTATCGGACACACTCAGAAGGTACAACATGAAAATCAACCCTACTAAATGTGCGTTCAGGATACGGTCAGGAAAGTTCCTAGGTTTCCTCGTCACCCACCGAGGGATCGAAGCCAACCCCGATCAGATTAGAGCAGTGTTGGAGATGGAGTGACCTAAACGGGTGAGGGACGTACAGTGTCTCACCGGACGCGTTGCCGCTCTGGCTCGATTATTATCCCGAGCCGCCGAACGATATCTACCTTTCTTCTGACTAATCAAGCAAGCTAACCTGGCGTCGGAGAAGAAGGGATGGATCGACTGGGACCAGGGGTGCGAGCAGGCGTTCAAAGAATTAAAGCGCTACCTGAGGACACCTCCTATCCTCGCCAAGCCCCAAAGGGGGGAACAGCTACTCTTATACCTATCCGTAACGCCCAGCACCATGAGTGCTGTGCTCGCACGGGAGGAGACGGGAGTCATGAAGCCCATCTACTATGTCAACCGAGCATTGCAAGGACCGAAATTCTGGTATTCGCATACCGAGAAGTTCACCCCCGCACTGATCGCGGCTGCTCGCAAGCTACGGCCATATTTCCTGGCCCACCCGATCGTCGTCCTCACCGACCAACCCCTCCGGCAAATCCTGTAGAATCCTGATGCGTCCGGAAGATTGGTCAAATGGGCCATCGAGTTGGAAGAATTCGACATTAAGTTCCGACCGAGGACGGCGATCAAGGCCCAGGCTGTAATATCCCGGACCTTTCGGATCCTTCTTCGTGGGTCCCGGATCTGGTTTCTCGGAGTGTCCGGCTCCGTTGTGTCCAAAATTTCATTTCGGACATCTTTCATGTTCGGATCGGCGCGATCCGGAGTTGTTTCGGAGGCCCGGAAGCGTTCCGCGACTTTTTCCGCGCGTGTTTTCCGATTACCAGTGTGGGTTTCGGTAATTCCTTCGGAATCTCGCTGCGGGTGAACCGGGTCGTTCACTTGGGCACGAGTGGTACTGTTGCGATCGGTGCGTTCCGAGGATCTCGAAATGTAATTTTTGATTTTTTGGTATTTTCTGGAATTTTTGAATTTTCTATAAATTCCTAATTCTTTTCTTTTCTTTTTCCTTCTTCTTCTTCCTTTCTTCTTCTTCCTCCCTCACGACCGTGGCTGCCCTCTCACTCTCTCTCTCTCCCGTTCGAGCGCGGTGACCTCCGTTCCGGCTGTAGACGGCGGCGGTGCGACGGCGCGAGGACGTGGGTGATGACGAGGCGATCGTGCGGGCGTGTGGCGAGCGTAGGAAGCGTGGGAAGGCGAGGTTTTAACGGCATTCTTCGTGGATTCGGGCTTGGATCGGCGCGTCTCGTCACGAACCGGAGGTAGGGTGACGTTCCTTGGCCTCTTGTCTTCCTTCCCCGTGAGTTTTAGCTCGAGACGAGGTCGAGAGGGGTTAATTTCGTGCCGGGAAGGGTCGTGCATGCTTTGGGGAGTGACCGCCCGATCCATCGTTTTAAGCCACGATTCCGCGTTTCGGGAGCGTAGGAGCATGCTAGGGGGCTTGGGGGTTCTTCTCTCACCGTTTCCCCCTTCGTGGGGCTTGTTTGGGGTTGGAATGGGCGATTCCGGCGAGGTTCACCGTTTTCGCGCCAGTGAGCGATATGCGGTCGAACTAGTGGCCGCACAACCCTTGTGCGGCGCTGTTCTGACCGTTTATCGGCTCGGCGCGCTGTGGCTGGGCTCGGCGCTTAGTGGGCTTGTGCGGTCTATCGTGGGACCACATATCCTGAAGTGCGGCCCCATAACTACCGCCCAACCCTGGATTTTCGACCGTTGATTATTACCGTTATACAGCGCACCGGGGTGTGCGGCTAGGAGCTGGCCGCTCAACCCTTCGTGCGGCCAGGGGCTGGCCGTACGTCATCTGGTGCCGTCGCCTGGGTGTGCGGCCAGATCTGGACCGCACAACCCTTGAACGGTTAAACCATAGCCGCTCTTCCCTAGTGCAGCTACGGCCTAACCGTTCAGGTTTATTACCGTTGGGAGACGAACGGCCAATAGCGGACCGTTCATCACCCACGTGCGGCCAGCTCCTGGCCGCACATCAGTTGAACGGGCCCATGGTGGCCGTTCATCTACCCGTTTAGACCTGGGGTAGAATGGTCACGTCCTGACCGTTTAAACCGGGTGCGGCCCTGGTATGACCGCACATCCCTGAGCGGCCCAAGGTGGACCGATCAAGGGGACATGTCGTGTCGGCTTGTCTCTCGTCGTACCGAGCGGTGCCGGGAGATGTTGTTGTCGGCTTGTGTCGCCGTGCGACGGTGATTTGTACGAGGGGCGTTCCTTGTACCGTCTGGTTGTGATGTTGCTTTCCGTTGACTTGAGAGTCTACTCTTTCAGTGACACTCCACTAGTCGTAGCCCACCAGTACGCGGTGCTGGTCTCACCAGGGAGTGGTGTACGGGCCGACCCTGAGGACGGTTTTAGACTGGTTTTCGTCGGGCCCCTCGTTCTTAGCCAGAGTCCGACTACGGGGGAAAACCGGTCAGAGGGCCAGACCTAGGACGCATGGTCTGTGTGTGCACACGTGGTTTGGGGCAGTTGGACACACGCTGACGAGCGTGACCCCAGCTAGTCACTTGTTTGTGGTACTTGTTCGGTGTCCGTGCCTCTGGTAGGTGCTACCCCGTCAGGCAGTTCACCTGCGGTGCGGTGTAAGTCGTCAGGGGACGCTACCGACTGTGCTTCTAGTGGGAGGTACTCCTGTCGAGTCGGGAGTGTCAAGCTGTCAGTCGTTACGACTTCGACCTTCGAGTTTCTGTCGTGTTGGCCGTTGGATTCCGGTTGTTTCGCCGTGGCACGTGTGTCGGTTTTTGTACCGTGAGACCGGTGCTTTGTAGATGGCAGGGTTTCTCTTTTGAGGTACTCGCTTACTGCTAGCGTAGCGGTTTCTCCGTTTGCGAGGTAGGGTTCGAGTGATCCCTACTGAGTCTTGTTCCGAGACTCATTCCCTGCGTATTTTCACCGTGTTTCAGGCGAGGCGAGGCTTCAGGGGAGTTCGTCTGAGGCTCAGCGCGGTTCAGGTGCCCAGCGTTAGTGCCAGAGGTTAGAGCCGGGGTATGCCCCGTGTAGCTGTACTTTCCTTTCTTATCTCTGTACTAGTTGTGGACTACTGTCGTTATTTTATTGTTATATTGTGGATCATGTAAAATGTTAATTCATTTCCTCTTTATTTATATAACTGTTTAATTCTGCAATTATTTGTGATACTTGTGTAGTTTCCACACCATCCTTCTAACCCTTCCGAGTCTTCGGACTCGTGGGTGGCGGTGCGAGTCTCGGGTTATCGGGCCTTCCCGGTAATCGGATTCTCGGGTCGTTACACGGGCTCTCACGGACTTTATCGCTGAATGCACGCTACCCGCCGAGGACTCACCCGAGCAGTCCTCGGAGCCCGCCTGGGAACTATACGTCGACGGATCATCCTGCGCGGCGGGCAGTGGCGCGAGATTGGTCTTACTTTCACCAGAAGGAGTGGAGCTACAGTACGCCCTACGTTTCAACTTCCCGACCACAAACAATGTGGCCGAGTACGAGGCGCTCCTCTCTGGGCTACGTATGGCAAGACACCTGGGGGGTCAAGTGTGTGAGCATACAGCGACTCCATGCTAATCGCCAACCAGGTCAGGGGGGAGTTTGAAGCCCGCGATCCCTCCATGATGAAATACTTAGAGAAGGCCAAGGCCGCGACGAATGAATTCGCCCACTTTGAAGTGGTCCACATCCCACGCGAAGAGAACGTCCGAGCAAACGCTCTCTCCCGCCTAGCGTCAGCCACCGCAGTCTCCAGTTTGAGGTCAGTCCTGATCGAGGAACTATCAGCACCGAGCATAGATGATCCAACACTCCAGGTAAATGCCATCGACTATGAACCTTCCTGGATGGATCCTCTGCTCGATTTCCTCCTTTGGCAACAGCTCCCGAGCGACCACGCCAAGGCGCGACGCACGCGGGCAAGAGCGGCCCACTTCACCGTTGTGGACGGTCGGCTATATCGTCGGTCCCTCTCAGCTCCTCTACTTAAGTGTCTCTTCCCCACGGAGGCCAACCAGGCCATCCAAGAAGTTCATGAAGGACCCTGCGGAAGCCATGTGGGAGGGCAAGCACTCGTAAGGACACTGATCAGGCAAGGGTATTGGTGGCCCACCTTGCAGTAAGACTGTCTCAACTATGTTCGGAGGTGTCCCCAATGCCAGAAGTATTCCCACCTACACCACCAGCCAGCGACGCAGCTCCACGCCTTGACAGAGCCTCGCCCGTTCGCTCGGTGGGGGATCGACATACTGGGACCCTTCCCTGAAGCACAAGGAAAGAAGAAGTTCCTCATAGTCGCCATTGACTACTTCACCAAGTGGATTGAAGCCGAACCATTGGGGAAGATAACAAGCGAAGCAACCTGGAAATTCATGATGCGAAGCGTTATTTGCCGGTTTGGGATGCCCAAGGTCCTCACCACCGACAACGGTAGGCAGTTCGCGAGCACTGCCTTTCAAGAGAAGTACTCGGAGTTGGGGATCTGGAACCACTACACCTCGGTGGGGCATCCCCAAGCCAACGGATTGGTGGAAAACGCCAACTAAACTTTACTCCATGGCATCAAGACTCGCCTGGACCAAGTAGGCGACGCATGGATCGATTCAATCCCCAGCATTCTATGGGCTCACCGGACCACCGCTAGAACCGCCACCGGGGAGACGCCTTTTCATCTCGCCTACGGATCTAAGGCAGTGGTTCCGGTGGAAATATCCAACCCCTCGTTACGAGTGGGACATTTCGATGAGGCCAGGAACAACCAGGCAATGCGAGAGAACCTGAACTTGCTTGAAGAAGGAAGAACCAACGCCCAGGTAAAACTTGTGGCATATCACTAGAAACTGGCTCAATATTACAATGCCTGATTAAGGAGCGACACTTCTTCCCTGGAGATCTGGTTCTGCGGCGAGCAAGCGTGGCTGACCCACGGGGAGCCGCAGGTAAGCTCGGCAAAGGAACTTACAGGCTAGTGACGCTAGGGGGGAGAGAGGTGCCCAAGACGTGGAACTCCGTCAACCTCAGAAATACTTCTAGTGAAACGTCACCAGCCGTACTCCACTAAGGTAAGTTGCCCACGAACGATAAAAAGGTAGCCTAAGGGTTTCCTAGAGGCGGGCACTGCTCCCCTTGAAAACGAAGAAGGTAGCCTAAGGGTTTCCTAAAGGCGCGATCACCGCTCCCCTTGAAAATGAAGAAGGTAGTCTAAGGGTTCCCTAGAGGCGAGCACTACTCTCCTTGAAAATGAAAAAGGTAGCCTAAGGGTTCCTAAAGGCCGAGCACTGCTCCCCTTGTAAACGAAGAAGGTAGCCTAAGGGTTTCCTAATGTTGTGTCCCTGAGGTCATTTGAGTCATTCTGTGGTCAATTGGGTCATTCAACATCATTCTATAGTCATATGAGTTTTGTGGTATTCTTGGTTTTGATAATGGCTAAACACTATTAGTCATTGATATCTTCCACTCTCATGTGATTAACATACGTGATGTTTTTATTCATGACAGATATGCCAATGAATGGACAAGGAATCAAGTGGCAATGGCCAAAGTGAAAGCTCATTGATCGCGCCCAAGCAAGGATGCAAATCTCATCTCTCTTACAAGCAAAAGTCGACATTTCATATTCGGCTCGTCACTCATCCAAGGTCAATGCACAAAGAACTATAGCCAAGAGAATCCAAGGTTAAAGACTCAGTTGATACCTTCTAGACTATCAAGGGTGATGCCACAAACATGCACGGGCTGCTAATGGAGTTGAACGACGGAGCTGAAGCGGATAACGGACAGACCCGGGCAAGCCCGGAATCAGCCCAGCTTGCGGTCGACCGCCAGCACAGGGGCGGTCGATCGCCCCAGCCAGCATCCGCCAGAATGTGTGTCTTTCAGTAGCGGTCGACCGCCAGCCATTAGCGGTCGACTGGAAATTCTAGGGACTAATCCTCTACAGCGATTCTCAGTGGAGGTCGACCGCCAGAAGCCACAGGTCGACCGCCAGCCCCGATGCAGCCATGTTTGACTTCGAATTCCACCTCGTGGCTAGCCCCTTTCCATGGATTTGTTTAATCAAAACTCACCTAATCTACCATGATTTGTGGATCTGGTCTGGGGAGTGTCTATGGACCATTCAATGTCTATAAAACCAACACATGAAGGGTTAGAAACCCTAATGCTTCAAGGGGATTCAAGGGAGGCTACAAGGGTGAGAGGAGTTCGAGTACTGTAGCCGTGAACAGTACTCCGTGAAGAACTCTTCATCCATTCCAAGACATTCAAGTCCAGATCTAAAGCCATCTCAACCTCCAAGGAAGAAGAAGCAATCAAGACTCTCAAGGGTGATCTAAACTGCATCCTTCTTCCTCTTCATCAATTCAAGAGGATCAAAAGGAAGATCAAAGCTACATCCAACACTCTCTCCATCAACTCAAGGTGATTCAAGTTCATATCTCAATCCAGCAACCTCCAAGGAAGAGTAGAAGCAAGAAAGGCTAATAAGGGAGATCAAAGAAGGCTGCAAGGGTGTGTTCAAGGGAGAGGAGTTCAAGTACTGTAGCTGTGAACAGTACTCCGGGAAGAAGTTCTTCATCAAATCTCCAAGTGACTCAAGCTACTTCAAAAGAAGATTCAAGCCCCAGTAATCTCAGACAAGATCCTTTCTCTTTGAGCATATTTCATATCTTATTTGAGTGTTTTCATATCTTGTTCTTTTCCATTTCATTCAAACATTTGGAACTGAAGATCGTCCCTACCGGTGGTTAGTAGGAAGGCAATCGGAAGTTGTCCGATGTGCGGTGTTGACATCCCTACCGGTGGTTAGTAGGAAGGCAATCGGTGGTCTTTCCGATTTGTGGTTCAGTGCGTGGCACTAGTGGAGCCTCATCGGATTTGGTGAGGGGTGGACGTAGGACTGGAAATTCAGTCCGAACCAACTTAAAATCTCGTGTGTTGTGATTTGCTTGTGCGATTGCTTTATGTTAGATGCATGCTTAGGTTCAATATCTATATTGCGTAATCATCTTGCCAAGCAAATCATTCATGTTCTTCGTCAAGCTAGTTATATTCCGCTGCTTATTTCATCATCTAGCTTTAAAGAGGGTTGCATTACGAAAAGAGGGGCAGATCTATTCACCCCTCCCCTCTAGATCCGCTGTCCACTACACAACAAGTGGTATCAGAGCCTAATCTCTCATTATGGGGTCCAACGACCTTGAGGGAAATGGTGGATCAGCGTCTAAGGGTTATTTACTTGAAGGACACTCTGTGAACAGACCTCCTTATTTCATTGGATCTAATTATCCCAATTGAAAACATCCACTACAAGAAAAAGCGCTTTTAGCGACGGCCATATTCCGTCCCAAATTCGTCGCAAAATCCGTCGCTAAACGTTTTTGCGACGGACTGGCGACGGACTTCGGACGGAATATGGCCATCTAAAAAAAAGGGTCACAAATAATCGACGAATTTTATTCCATCCTAATATCCGTCCCAAAGTAGCGACGGAAAAATAATTCGTCGCCAATTTCGTCGTTAACGAGACAAATTCGGACGGAAACTTCCGTCTACAAATCCGTCTAAATATTGCGACGAAGAAATTCTGGTGAGGACACGCGCCGCATCACTCGACAGAGCACACGGAGCACGCCAGCATCTCTTTGGCTAGGCGACTACGGCATCTACTAGAGGATCTTTCTTCTCATTTGAGGCCATGTTGGGCCTTGGTTTAGTCCCTGCGTGGACACTTTTATTAGTTGTGCGGACCTTTGTAGGCCAATTGGGGCCAATTAGGCTTTACTTGAGTCTTTTATGCTTATTAGGTAGTAGATGGGGTTATTGTGCCACTTTCTTGGTTCAAGCCTTGGCCCATTGGGCATGGCTGCCCAACCATGGCTTGGCCCACCTGGAGATTTGCGCCCCCCTCCCTAGGGTTAGGGTTTGGGCGCCCCCCTCCCCTCTTTCCCTTCCTCTTGGAAGGTGGCAGCCGCCCCTCTCCTAGATTTTAGGAAGAGGGGTGCGGCCCCCCCCTTTCCTTCCCCATTCGATCACCCCCCTCCTCCTTTGGCCGCCCCCATCCCCAATCCACTCCTAGATTCTAGGAGTGGTGTGCACCCCCCCTTTTCCCCCTAGCCCATTGCGCATTCCCCCTTTCCCTTGTGGCTAGGGTTTCAACCCTAGCATTCCCCCTCCCCATATATAAACTTTGTATTTTCTTTGGAGAAGAAATTGAATGAATAGAAAGAAAAAATTGCTGATTTTCCTTGAAGGTGGCTGCGCCCCTCCTTGTTCCTCCTTGCTCCTGCGACGGGAGCAAGCCTGGGGTGTGACTCCCCATCCCCTCGGTGCGACGCCGAGGTTCCCCTCTCTTCCATCTCTTCACAGATTCAAGTTCAGTGCAACCAGATCTTGTCTCCAAGAGCTGCGACGACCTCCTCTGTTCTTGGCGACTTTGGGCGACCAGCCCATTTTTGGGTGATTCTTCTACGAGTCTCCGACGCGTGCGAGGTGGTCTCGCCTCATTCGGAGTTCGGCATCACCCGTGGCGATTTTCTTCGTGAGCGCGCGCAGGACCCCCTCTCCCTGCGAGCCTGGTTCTGTTCGCCCCCTTGCAAAAATCCCACGGGACGGACGTCTGCGAGTTTGGACGTGGGATCTTCACCGGTCGTACCTTTCTTCGTCCTCTGTCCAACGGCGCTGATCTCGCCTCGTTCCGACGTCCGAGCTGCCCGTGGCGTCCATTCCCGTGAGGTCGCGCAGGTCTGCCCTGTCCACCCGGCGCCAGGACCACCTGCGGATTCCAGAGCTTGCTGCTCTCAGCCACGACCATATCTGACCGATTCCTTCTGTCGGGACCTGCTGCTCTGCGTCCTCTTCGTCCTCCAACAAGCGGAGCTCCGTTCGACCTTCGGAGCCACTTCTTCTCATTTTTCCCGCTCGAGCGTGCGGTTCTGGGAGTAGAATCCAGTCGCAACTTGCAGGTGCGCCCCCGGCTTCCACGGATGGAATCTGCGCGCCCCCTTTGGCCGAGGCTTCCTCCCGTGACCTAGCTACGCGCCCTCGCTGACGGCGTCTCAATCGGACACCGGATCGGGTCGTGGGAGCTTTCACTGCCGAGTCGCGCATTGCTGCGAACCTGCCGATCACCGTCCGGACCCTCCTCGCGGCCAACCCTTCATCGAGTGCCGCCCGTCAGCCCGTGCATTGACAGCCCCGAATCCATATGTTGTAGCCTGTTATCTCCCTGCGAGGAGTGGGCATTTTTGGGTTGGAGTTGTATTATGGTTCACCTTGTGTATCGGGGTTGTCGATCTCGGCCGGGGTTTCTTCCCCACGCCTAGGCGTGGAGGTACGTGCGACGCTCCCTTTGTTGGCATTTGCTTTACTAGTATACTTTCTAGCATGCCGCGTGAGTGTGTGTAGGTTCCTAGCTAGCTTGTTATTCACCGCGTGATTGAGAGTTGAGCACCCATTCCGTGGCCCTAGTCGAGCGCCGAGCTCGGACTAGATTCCCATAGGCGCACGGCGGTTCCTTAGCCGCTGAGATCCCCGCGCTTCCCTCATAGGGACGGTCGTTGGGCTTGGATTTCTTGTTGAGAGACGCCTCCACCCGGAGGAACGCTACGGAGGTCAGCCGCCCGGCTTGCCTTTGGCGTGCGAGTGCTGGCCGCACTTCATTGCAATCGTAGGTCCTAGCCCGTTTCGGTCCCGTCCCGCATCAAATTGGTATCAGAGCTTAGGGAACCAGTTTGTTCTAACAAATTGGGGTCTTAGGTCATTTGAGTCTTTAGGTTGTCTAGGGTGCCATTGAGGCATTAGATTTGTCTAAGTTGCATGTGAGTCATTAGGTTTGTTTTAGGTGCATTTGAGTCCGCATTCTTCCTTTTTTCCATCCCCATTTTGAGTCGTGTCTAGTCCCATCCCTTAGTTGTCCTACATGTCCCTTCCATAGTCCTAGGGCGTGCATGTGTATTTAGAGTCCTCAGGTGCATCATCATGGCTATCCCTACTTGGTCAACTTCATACAACTCGGCCCTCCACAAGGGTCCGATCAACCCTCTATTCCTGGACATCATTCTAGATGCGGACCTTCGCTTTGATGGATCGAGCCCTAGTGCCTATCTAAAGTGGGAGGCTACCATGGGAAAATACTTTGAGAAGAATTGGATATATGGTTCCGAGAGAGTCAACATTGCCCAGGGACAACTTTCACCTCAAGCCCTGGAAGCGTGGAATCACATAGTGCGTCTTAGGGCAGGTTGGAGGCAAGAGCCCATACACTCATGGGAGCAGATGAAGGTAGAACTTAGGAAGATCTACAGTCCCCAACGCACCCCCTCCTACTCGGAGACCCATAGCCCGAGGAGCACTACCACTCCTCCTGTCTCTCTCGGCCCGTCTAAGGCCACTCTAAGGGCTCAACCTCCGCAACGCCCATCACCTCTTACCCCCAACCGAGCACATCATAGTTGGAGGAGCAAGGTGCCACTTCTGCATGAGTCTAGGTCCAAGACTAGGCCTAATGATTTTGGGCAAATTCACCATGGAGCCCCCACCCCAAGTCCCACCTTTGCCAAACTCTTGCAAAACTTTTCAGATCGGTTGGATAAGAGGCAGGTTTATCTTGAGTCGCTAATTTCCCCTAGCCCACAGTCCGCTCCGCCTCCAGGTTCACGCCTGCAACCACCCCCGGAGCCCGCCCCTGTGGCCCCCTATAGTTGGAATGCCCGGTCCTCTGACCAGTGTCCTTCACGTTCCCCTATCTTGGAGGGCACACATTCGGAGGATGCCCCACCTGTGTTAGTTCCAGTGACTTACGAGGCTGAACAGGAGTTGGTTGAGGAGTACCTAACTGAGGTTGAGGAGTTAGGGAGTGATCCCATGGAGTACACAGTCGTGCCTGAACCTTTGGAGGTTAGGGCCGGCACTCTCGGCCCGAGACCCTCGACTGAGGGCCAGGGACCCCTCCACATCATAGAGGACTTTGTTTCCATTCCCGAGAGAGATGCTTCACCCTTAGACCCTCATATAGAGCCATTCTTACCTTCCGAGGGTGAACTGGTCATTGGAGAGTCTTTAGCTAGCTGGCTAAGGGAGGGTCCACTTCTAGATGTCTCCATTCCTTGCTATACACCCATGGGACCAGTCCTCCCAATTGTACCCCTTGACTCCTTTCACACCACTTTTCGGTCCTTCTGCTTTCTTGAAAATGTGAAGGGCTTCCTTAGGAGTTTAGATTGTCAATGGGAGTTGACATATATGTTGACCTTAGGGTCTGACCAACCCTATAGTCATAGCTTTACACTCCCTGCTTTGGGGTCTATTACCTCGGTCTACACCATAGGACATATCACCTCCGAGGTCCTTTTATTCTTTCCCATACCCATGGAGGTTGATTTTGTCCCCTCTTATGGTATCACGGTCCCGAGGGAGGAACCTAGCTTTCCTTGCCTCCCTCATGAGCCCCTTGCCCCATATATTAGAGCGCCTGAAGGTGATCATCTACACCTGGGCGAATGTCGCACATGGGCAAGTATAGTAAGGGACCTGTCGGGAGGGGTCATCATTTCTTTGATCCATTCGATCCCCTCCCTAGTGAGCCTCTCGACTCATATTCTCTTCCCCACCTAGTCGAGGAGGTATATCATCACACCCTATCCAAACCTGCTAGCCAACACCTCACCTTGCATACTTCCAGACGCCAGAGTTTAGGAGGCCAGGACACATGTCTCACTCTCATGTTTCTCCATGTCCCTCATCATATAGGGGTAATGTCATGAGTGAGTTTGGGCAATCTAGTCCCCATGAGTCTACCACATTCAGTAGGACACCATGCATGATAGATACAACTTTGGTTGTCCAGGTCCTCCCCGTGTTGTCAATCATGTAGAGTCATAGGCATGCTAGGTCTGTGTTTGGATGTCCAGGACCACCACTGCATTCACATAGGTATGAGTCAACACAGCTAGTTCGGAGTCTGCATCATCACCACCTCGAGGCCAGCAACGCACGTTATGAGGAGTTAGCTGATGCGCATCGGCACACCCGTGAGTTCCGTAAGGGAGAGTACGTCATGATCAGGGTCAGACCTGAACGGTTTCCTTCGGGGGCCGTGAAGAAACTCCAGGCCCGCGGTGCTGGACCCTTTCGAGTCTTGAAGCAAATTGGGTCGAATGCGTATGAGATTGAGCTGCCAGACGACTATGGGATCTGTTTGACGTTCAATGTCTCAGATCTGGTGGCATATCGGGATCCCGCGGTGATTCCCAGTGAGCTTTTTCGGCCCTCCCCTCCTGTTGAGAGTATTACACCTTCTGAGCGTCCACCTCTTCCAGCCCCATTACAGAAACGCGAGCATATAGATTGTATACTGGATGAGCAGGTGACCACGACCAGGAGCGGAGCCTACCAACGCTTCCTAGTGCGTTGGAGAGGGCGCCCTGCGACAGACGACGCCTGGATCACACGTGGAGAGCGGGAGAGGATCGACTCGGACCTGCTGGAGCGCTACTT
This sequence comes from Amorphophallus konjac, assembly GCA_022559845.1. Classification (NCBI taxonomy): domain Eukaryota; kingdom Viridiplantae; phylum Streptophyta; class Magnoliopsida; order Alismatales; family Araceae; genus Amorphophallus; species Amorphophallus konjac. The sequence goes on along the minus strand of CM040129.1, from coordinate 106,149,635 downwards.
GAGCGACCGTGACCCTTACTCGACGGGGTCGAGTTCTTCCCACCCGGGGAGAATTGGTGAGGACACGCGCCGCATCACTCGACAGAGCACACGGAGCACGCCAGCATCTCTTTGGCTAGGCGACTACGGCATCTACTAGAGGATCTTTCTTCTCATTTGAGGCCATGTTGGGCCTTGGTTTAGTCCCTGCGTGGACACTTTTATTAGTTGTGCGGACCTTTGTAGGCCAATTGGGGCCAATTAGGCTTTACTTGAGTCTTTTATGCTTATTAGGTAGTAGATGGGGTTATTGGGCCACTTTCTTGGTTCAAGCCTTGGCCCATTGGGCATGGCTGCCCAACCATGGCTTGGCCCACCTGGAGATTTGCGCCCCCCTCCCTAGGGTTAGGGTTTGGGCGCCCCCCTCCCCTCTTTCCCTTCCTCTTGGAAGGTGGCAGCCGCCCCTCTCCTAGATTTTAGGAAGAGGGGTGCGGCCCCCCCCTTTCCTTCCCCATTCGATCACCCCCCTCCCTCCTTTGGCCGCCCCCATCCCCAATCCACTCCTAGATTCTAGGAGTGGTGCGCACCCCCCCTTTCCCCCTAGCCCATTGCGCATTCCCCCTTTCCCTTGTGGCTAGGGTTTCAACCCTAGCATTCCCCCTCCCCATATATAAACTTTGTATTTTCTTTGGAGAAGAATTGAATGAATAGAAAGAAAAATTGCTGATTTTCCTTGAAGGTGGCTGCGCCCCTCCTTGTTCCTCCTTGCTCCTGCGACGGGAGCAAGCCTGGGGTGTGACTCCCCATCCCCTCGGTGCGACGCCGAGGTTCCCCTCTCTTCTATCTCTTCACATATTCAAGTTCAGTGCAACCAGATCTTGTCTCCAAGAGCTGCGACGACCTCCTCTGTTCTTGGCGACTTTGGGCGACCAGCCCATTTTTGGGTGATTCTTCTACGAGTCGCCGACGCGTGCGAGGTGGTCTCGCCTCATTCGGAGTTCGGCATCACCCGTGGCGATTTTTTTCGTGAGCGCGCGCAGGACCCCCTCTCCCTGCGAGCCTGGTTCTGTTCGCCCCCTTGCAAAAATCCCACGGGACGGACGTCTGCGAGTTTGGACGTGGGATCTTCACCGGTCGTACCTTTCTTCGTCCTCTGTCCAACGGCGCTGATCTCACCTCGTTCCGACGTCCGAGCTGCCCGTGACGTCCATTCCCGTGAGGTCACGCAGGTCTGCCCTGTCCACCCGGCGCCAGGACCACCTGCGGATTCCAGAGCTTGCTGCTCTCAGCCACGACCAGATCTGACCGATTCCTTCAGTCGGGACCTGCTGCTCTGCGTCCTCTTCGTCCTCCAACAAGCGGAGCTCCGTTCGACCTTCGGAGCCACTTCTTCTCATTTTTCCCGCTCGAGCGCGCGGTTCTGGGAGCAGAATCCAGTCGCAACTTGCAGGTGCGCCCCCGGCTTCCACGGATGGAATCTGCGCGCCCCCTTTGGCCGAGGCTTCCTCCCGTGACCTAGCTACGCGCCCTCGCTGACGGCGCCTCAATCGGACACCGGATCGGGTCGTGGGAGCTTTCACCGCCGAGTCGCGCATTGCTGCGAACCTGCCGATCACCGTCCGGACCCTCCTCGCGGCCAACCCTTCATCGAGTGCCGCCCGTCAGCCCGTGCATTGACAGCCCCGAATCCATATGTTGTAGCCTGTTATCTCCCTGCGAGAAGTGGGCATTTTTGGGTTGGAGTTGTATTATGGTTCACCTTGTGTATCGGGGTTGTCGATCTCGGCCGGGGTTTCTTCCCCACGCCTAGGCGTGGAGGTACGTGCGACGCTCCCTTTGTTGGCATTTGCTTTACTAGTATACTTTCTAGCATGCCGCGTGAGTGTGTGTAGGTTCCTAGCTAGCTTGTTATTCACCGCGTGATTGAGAGTTGAGCACCCATTCTGTGGCCCTAGTCGAGCGCCGAGCTCGGACTAGATTCCCATAGGCGCACGGCGGTTCCTTAGCCGCTGAGATCCCCGCGCTTCCCTCATAGGGACGGTCGTTGGGCTTGGATTTCTTGTTGAGAGACGTCTCCACCCGGAGGAACGCTATGGAGGTCAGCCGCCCGGCTTGCCTTTGGCGTGCGAGTGCTGGCCGCACTTCATTGCATTCGTAGATCCTAGCCCGTTTCGGTCCCGTCCCGCATCAAATTCGTCTAAAATCCATCTGAAAATTGCGACGCACAATAGTTCCCGTCGTTATTTCCGTCGCAATTTATACACTGCAATAGAGACGGACTAAATTCCATCTCCCTGTCGATCTCAAACTTCTCTAAAATTACAACATAAATTGGAGACAGCCTAATTTCCGTCGTTATTTTCGTCGCCAATTTCGCACGGTTATCATTTCCGTCTCTAAATCCGTCTAAAGTTTGAGACGGATCCGTCTCAAAATCTGTCCGAAATTTATTTTCTTCTTTTTAAAAAAAAGTACAAATTTGTATTAAAAACATGTTTACAAAATCATCGAAAATAAAAATACATACGAACAAAAATCCGAAATCAAACTTAATTAAAATTACATCAAATATCAGAATAAACTCATCAACGTTACATAAAAAAAATTTGGCGACGGAATCAACAAATGTCCTCCAGATCGTCCATATCTTCATCCCCACTGCCCTGCTCATCCCCTCTGGTACCGCTCGCAGAAGGATCCTCCTATATTAAAAAAAACATACATAGATAAAAAGATTAGTATAAAGATAAATTAAATATTTTATTAGATTACATGAATTTAAATCAAACATAATATCAAAGACGGTAAAGATATCAATTGTAGAACCTACTTCTTTGAATTATTCTAAACTAAAATTTGAAAACTAACATAGTTTTGAATTGAGTTATTTGAGCGTGGGGCTCGAACCGGATGTCCGATTTGGAATCCGTCAGCTCTGACAAGTCACGTCTACCTCCCAGGTCGTGTTGGAACGATCGGAATACTGTTCGGATCAGTATTTCACATTCTGGACCCCCGGACCCCGGCTGCTTTGATTTGAAACCAAGTGCATTTACAAAATGCACTTTTGAGCGTGGGGCTCGAACCGGATGTCCGATTTGGAATCCGTCAGCTCTGACAAGTCACGTCTACCTCCCAGGTCGCGTTGGAATGATCGGAATGCCGGTAGGATCAGTATTTCACATTCTGGACCCCCGGACCCTGGCTGCTTTGATTTGAAACCAAGAGCATTTACAAAATGCACTTTTGAGCGTGGGGCTCGAACCGGATGTCCGATTTGGAATCCGTCAGCTCTGACAAGTCACGTCTACCTCCCAAGTCGTGTTGGAATGATCGAAATGCCGGTCGGATCAGTATTTCACATTCTGGACCCCCGGACCCCGGCTGCTTTGATTTGAAACCAAGTGCATTTACAAAATGCACTTTTGAGCGTGGGGCTCGAACCGGATGTCCGATTTGGAATCCGTCAGCTCTGACAAGTCACGCCTACCTCCCAGGTCATGTTGGAATGATCAGAATACCGGTCGGATCAGTATTTCACATTCTGGACCCCCGGACACCGGCTACTTTGATTTGAAACCAAGTGCATTTACAAAATACACTTTTGAGCGTGGGGCTCGAACCGGATGTCCGATTTGGAATCCGTCAGCTCTGACAAGTCAGGCCTACCTCCCAGGTCATGTTGGAATGATCAGAATGTTGGTCGGATCAGTATTTCACATTCTGGACCCCCGGACCCCGGCTGCTTTGATTTGAAACCAAGTGCATTTACAAAATGCACTTTTGAGCGTGGGGCTCGAACCGGATGTCCGATTTGGAATCCGTCAGCTCTGACAAGTCACGTCTATCTCCCAGGTCGTGTTGGAACAATCGGAATGCCGGTCGGATCAGTATTTCACATTCTGGACCCCCGGACCCCGGCTGCTTTGATTTGAAACCAAGTGCTTTCACAAAATGCACTTTTGAGCGTGGGGCTCGAACCGGATGTCCGATTTGGAATCCGTCAGCTCTGACAAGTCACGTCTACCTCCCTGGTCGTGTTGGAATGATCGGAATGCCGGTCGGATCAGTATTTCACATTCTGGACCCCCGGACCCCTGCTGCTTTGATTTGAAACCAAGTGCATTTACAAAATGCACTTTTGAGCGTGGGGCTCGAACCGGATGTCCGATTTGGAATCCGTCAACTCTGACAAGTCACGCCTACCTCCCAGGTCATGTTGGAATGATCAGAATGCTGGTCGGATCAGTATGTCACATTCTGCACCCCCGGACCCCAGCTGCTTTGATTTGAAACCAAGTGCATTTACAAAATGCACTTTTGAGCATGGGACTCGAACCGGATGTCCGATTTGGAATCCGTCAGCTCTGACAAGTCACGTCTATCTCCCAGGTTGTGTTGGAACGATCGGAATGCCGGTCGGATCAGTATTTCACATTCTGGACCCCCGGACCCCGGCTGCTTTGATTTGAAACCAAGTGCATTTACAAAATGCACTTTTGAGCGTGGGGCTCGAACCGGATGTCTGATTTGGAATCCGTTAGCTCTGACAAGTCACGCCTACCTCCCAGGTCGTGTTGGAATGATCGGAATATCGGTCGGATCAGTATTTCACATTCTGGACCCCCGGACCCCGACTGCTTTGATTTGAAACCAAGTGCATTTACAAAATGCACTTTTGAGCGTGGGGCTCGAACCGGATGTCTGATTTGGAATCCGTCAGCTCTGACAAGTCACGCCTACCTCCCAGGTCGTGTTGGAATGATCAGAATGCCGGTCGGATCAGTATTCACATTCTGGACCCCCAGACCCCGGCTGCTTTGATTTGAAACCAAGTGCATTTACAAAATGTACTTTTGAGCGTGGGGCTCGAACCGGATGTCCGATTTGGAATCCGTCAGCTCTGACAAGTCACGTCTACCTCCTAGGTCATGTTGAAATGATCGGAATACCGGTCGAATCAGTATTTCACATTCTGGACCCCCGGACCCCGGCTGCTTTGATTTGAAACCAAGTGCATTTACAAAAAACACTTTTGAGCGTGGGGCTCGAACCGAATGTCCGATTTGGAATCCGTCAGCTCTAACAAGTCACGTCTACCTCCTAGGTCGTGTTGGAATGATCAGAATGCCGGTCGGATCAGTATTTCACATTCTGGACCCCCAGACCCCGGCTGCTTTGATTTGAAACCAAGTGCATTTACAAAATGCACTTTTGAGCATGGGGCTCGAACCGGATGTCCGATTTGGAATCTGTCAACTCTGATAAGTCACGTCTACCTCCCAGGTCGTGTTGGAACGATCGGAATGTCGGTCGGATCAGTATTTCACATTCTGGACCCCCGGACCCCGGCTGCTTTGATTTGAAACCAAGTGCATTTACAAAATACACTTTTGAGCGTGGGGCTCGAACCGGATGTCCAATTTGGAATCCGTCTGCTCTGAAAAGTCACGTCTACCTCCCAGGTCGTGTTGGAATGATCAGAATGCTGGTCGGATCAGTATTTCACATTCTGGACCCCCGGACCCCGGCTGCTTTGATTTGAAACCAAGTGCATTTACAAAATGCACTTTTGAGCGTGGGGCTCGAACCGGATGTCTGATTTGGAATCCGTCAGCTCTGACAAGTCACGTCTACCTCCCAGGTCGTGTTAGAATGATCAAAATGCCGGTCGGATCAGTATTTCACATTCTGGACCCCCGGACCCCGGCTGCTTTGATTTGAAACCAAGTGCATTTACAAAATGCACTTTTGAGCGTGAGGCTCGAACCGGATGTCCGATTTGGAATCCGTCAGCTCTGACAAGTCACGCCTACCTCCCAGGTCGTGTTGGAATGATCGAAATACCGGCCGGATCAGTATTTCATATTCTGGACCCCCGTACCCCGGCTACTTTGATTTGAAACCAAGTGCATTTACAAAATGCACTTTTGAGCGTGGGGCTCGAACCGGATGTCCGATTTGGAATCCGTCAGCTCTGACAAGTCACGTCTACCTCCCAGGTCGTGTTGGAATGATCGGAATGTCGGTCAGATCAGTATTTCACATTCTGGACCCCCGGACCCCGGCTGCTTTGATTTGAAACCAAGTGCATTTACAAAACTCATATAAACTGAACCCATAGAAAAGACCCATGGAAAAGAATCACCTGTGCCGCTTGTGCCGTGGTGGTGGATGCATGAGGGAGAATTCCCTCTTGGGAGAGCAGGGTAGTGAGTGCCTGCAGCATGGTAGACTGCTGGGTAGACATCTCCTCTCGGAACTGCCGTTGCATCTGCAGTTGTAAATCAGAAATCTGGCTAGACATCTCGGATCGGACGATGTCTCTGACGTTGCTACCAGAAGTACTGGGGGCAAAATAAGGTATACTGAAGGCAGAAGTACTGGTTTGGGCAGAGTTCGAACTCGCACATGATGATATCACCGCGCTAGAGTCCATGCTGTCCCCAAAACCATATATTCGGCCCTTCTTCGGTACACCAGCTACGCCACCCATTCTGCCGGATCCAAGTCTGGCTGCTCTCCCTCCCCGTACTTCTCTATCACAGCTCTGCTATATGTTTCCTACAAATAAAATAAAATAATTAGTCAATTTCATATGATTCAATCTGAATTAAATGAACGGTAGAAGTTGCACACGAAGATAAACTTACCGCGACTGAACGAGCTTTCCTACTCACAAATTGACCTGTCGCCTTCTTTTTGTGTGTTCTGTCGAACACCTCGAGGAACGTCGGAGCTCGATTAAGCTCCACAGCCTGTTATATAGTTCATAGTAAAAAATTGTCATATATGTTAATAAAATGTAAGAAGATTTGAAACATTACTTACCATTTTATTTTTATGAGTCGCAAAAGAGACGGACCCACATGTATGCAAATTTGCCTCCGGCTGTGACGCCCTATTTGATTTGGCTTTTTGGGACTTTTCTATCCACTTGGGGTCGGCAAATTTGTCACATAGTATCTCCCAATCCTCCTTCCTCATCCATAGAGGACGGTGCTCCTTCCACAGCTATCGGTCTTCACTCCCACCAGTAATTTTTTGGGCCTTCTTCTGAGCCGCATATACTCTTTTTCGATAATTTGTCTTCACAGTGGACTCCCAGCCACAACGACATCGTGCCGCATCATGTCCACCAGTGAATCGATAAGTCCGCTGTAAATGAATTAAGCTTCACAATTAATAGACTGTTGTGAAATGAGTTTGGAAAAGACTTGAATTAAATGACATAGTTACTTACTAAGAACATGTCGAACAATGAATCGCGGACGCCCATCGGAAATTCTTTGTAAGACAAATGTGGCCCGGGCACATGTGCCATTACTAGGCTAATAGCATGATGGATAGCGGTGCAAGGTTCTAATTTTTTCCTGCAATTGCAAATGTCAAAGTATTCATATTTGAAACTTACCGCTAATAATTAATGAATGTAAACTAGCCTTATAAATATACCCGGAGATCCAGCAGGGGCGACGTCCATCATGGACAGTGCCTCCCTCGTGATGACTGCTGGCATCGTCAACTGGCTGCTGAGTGGTGGGGGGGGCTGTAGAAGTTAGAGGTGGTGGGAGGGTTGTAAGAACCAATTTTCATAAGTAAATGCAACATGTTACTGAAAATTAAAATAGATATACCTGTAGCGACAGGTGGTGGGAGGGCTGATGAGGACATCACTAGCAATTTCATATGATCGAGGATCCCGATACTCGCCGCCTAAGCTACATCTTGTTCACCACATTATTTCGAGTCCTATGATGTAATTTTCATTTTCTACTCATGTAATTTGCCTTTTATTTGAGTCTTGTACCTAGGTTATTAAGTCATTTCCCTAAGTTCAAGTCTCATTAGGCTATGGTGCTTGCTATTGGGCCTATTTCTTTGGGCTAGGCCCATGGGCGCACCCCCCCTTCCTTGGTTATCTGTTAGTATGTTAAAAGTCGGGGTCTTATATGTAAAAGTGGGTTTCCTATAAATAGGACCCCAATCCCTCAGTTGGAAGCTAATGAATATTTGAGTAAAAATTTGCCAAGGCATTTGTGCATCTCTCTCTCTCTTCTTCTCTCTCTCACTAAAGGGGGCGAACCCCATTCTCTCTCCTCCCCACTCCAAATTCGAAATTCACTCTCTCTCCTCCCTATTCACCTCTATTTAAGACCCCTCCCCCTTCCCCATACCTTCCATTTACTTCCCCTCCAACCCCTAGGTGGAACCCCTTTCTCCTAGGCACCTCTCCCCCTTCCCAAGCAACCTTTCCCCGTCCCCATACAACCCCTTCACATTCCCAAGGGAGAATCCATTCTCCTAGACACCCTTTCCCCTTCCCAAAGCAACTCTTCCCCTTCTCTAGGCCCCCATTAGCACCTCCATTAACCCTCCACCCAAATCGAAGGGAACCCTCCCCATTTCCCCAAGCCACTTGCTGATGGGGACATCACCCAGCGTTCCCTCTGGCTAGACACCCCTCTCCCTTCTGGAGACGGGTAGGCTGCGACTGCACGACTTGATGGGTCCTCGACGACATTAGAGTTTATTACTATGGACATCATGATGTATTTTCCCTTTTCTTGAGTCTTTTTTTAATGTATTTTGAGTCATGTCCTAGGTGCTCATATTAGTGGATCAACATATTGGGCTTGTTTTGGCTTTGTGGCCCATCTAGAGGAGCTAGGCCCATGAGCACCCCTTCTTGCACCTTGGTTATCTGTCTTTTGTTCTTTTCTCAGGGGCTTTTGTACAAAGTTGGTATCCCTATATATAGGACCCCAACTCCCACATGAGAAGGTTAATGAATTATTGAGTATTTTGAGCATAAGTGCATCTCCCCCCTCTCTCTCTAGCTTTCTCACTCTCTCTCTCTCTCTCTCTCTCTCCTCCTCTCTCTCTCCCTAGGGCGCACCTGCCCCTTCACCTTCCCCACTTGCCACATCAGCAGCCACCTCAGCCCCCACCCTTTCACATCCCCTAGGTCCATAACTCCCATTAACACTTCCACATTCCCAAGTGACTCTTCCAATCCCCCACACACCTTCTCCACCTCCAAGGCAACCATCCCTCTCCCCCAAGCAACCCCTCCACTTCCCCACATATCCTTTCATATCCCCAAGCAATCAAACACCCCCCCCCCACTTCAAACTTGCGCACCCCTCTCCACCCACTCACCTCCCCACTTGCCTTGGCCGACCCCCTCATTCCCCTCTCACCTAGCCGCGGCCTCCTCTCCCCTCCCCCTCTTGGACCTCCATCTCCCCAGCTCCAATCCTCTCCACACCCCTACACTCCCTCTCCCATCGACCCTCCACCCCACCATCTCCAATATTGCCAATCCCCATCCCTACCCCTAGTTCCACCACCATCCCTTCTCTTCATCTTGATCAGTCTGCAGGTGGCAGAAAAGGGTTGCAACTAGCAGAAGTGTCCCCGGAGTCATAAAGCTACATCCAGAGGCGTGGCCTACATCGACGGAAAGATCTGCGAGTCCCCTTCGCAAGTGAGGTGTAATCATCCCGTTCCGAGTTCGTGGCCAACCGGGAGAGCTGTTCTACCACGACTGCGCCAGACATCCTCTGCAGAGAGCCTGAGCCCGATTGGAAGCAGCTTCACGACCAACAGCGAAGGAACCCGACAGAAAGTTCTTCAACAAAGTTCTTCCTTCCCCTGTCCCCGATCAGGAGCAAGAAACGGGACCTCGTTCGGCATCCAGGAACCAGAGTTCCAAATTTTCTCCCTCAGTCGCGCGGGTCTGCCTCCTGCTGTCTACAGCGACCAGTGACTGATCGTCGGCATCCCCCAGTCCACCCCGACTTCAGAAAGAGTTGCCGTCAGTTTTTCTGTGCAGAGGCTTCTTCCACGATTCTGGAAACTCTGACGGTTCGTAATTCGGCATCCGGGAGCGTCTGTGGCAACCTCTGCATCCTACTGCCTCAGACCTGAAGCCGTCAGCATCAGAATCCCTCGTCCTGTTCGAGCCACCGCCGCGGCCAGCGACGACGCCAGAAGAATTCGCTAAAATTCAGAGGTGTCCCTGTCCCTGTTACGAAGAATTCCCCCTTGGTTTTGTCACCGGAAAAATTCCTGAGGATGAACCACGACTGTGGCAGTGGCAACCTGTTCCCTCTCACAGCAAGTGAACAGAACCTTCGACGGCTTCCACTCCTTCATCGTTGGCAAGTTTTCCCCTTCCGCCTGGCCGGCTTAGCGCCCCTCCCTGCGTGGAGGTAGTGTTTGATGTAAGTTTGATTTCCCCACCCCTAATCCAACCCTCCTGCGTGAGGAGTAGTTCATGTACTAAGCAGCTCAAGCGATATCGGCGCAGTGTGCGGGATCCACACTTCCCCGCTCGCCCTCGTCTCCGAACGGAGTTGGTTTCTTCAAACCAACCAGGTGAGCTCTAAACTTTTCTCCATTATTCTTAGTGCTTGTTTGTTTAATATCCGTAGACATAGCCCCGTTGTGCATGCGAGCGAGTGTCCGATCCCGGTTCCACCTTCAAAGTGTGGTCACCATGGTTAAAGTAAGCGAGTGGGACCTAGTGCCCCAATTGGCACCGGCCAGCCCCATAAGCGTGGGCTACGTACCCTCGGGAGGGCAACCCTAGCCCTGCTGGCACTCTACCAGCAAGGGTCTTGATCCTTCACCTCCCCTTAGCATCCTATAGTCACCCCGGGCTCACGTGTGTGCGACGGCATTTTGGTCCGGATTTATCAACTTAATTGTTATGTGATTGTGAATGCGGAATAGGTCCTAAGTTTACTTTTGGCTTGCTGCATACCCCGTAGTGGTGTCACATCAAATTGGTATCAGAGTAAGTTTTAGACTTGTCTCTACAAGCCTAGGTCCAAGGGCTATTGCATTTCCACCCTCTGTGTGTCGGTCTCTTCTTCCTCGTGCATGTCCACCCGTAGAGGCACTGTTTACCAAACCGACCACTCTACTTCAAATCCCCCCATGAGTTCCCATTCTCAGGGCAACCAAGGCATCCCTAGTGAAGTCCCACAAGCCCCAATGGAGCAATTTGAGACTACCCTTAGAACTATTATGGAGAAACTTGATGGACTTACCACCCGAATGGATAGACTTGAGGAAGTGAGGGCCCCACCTAGGATCCCGGCCCCAAGAGCTCCCCCTCCACAGGTTGATCCGGGTAGGGACGACCTTGAGAATGAGTGGTACCACGAACCAGAGAGACCCCAACGGCCTCGGCATTATGAGAGACGACCCCACGAGGATCGAGATGAGTTCCTCCTAAAAATGATCAAAGTAGAGGCACCGAATTTTGATGGGTCCCATAACCCAAGTGTCTATGAGGAATGGGAGCATGGCATGGACCAATACTTTGAATGGTACCCCATGTCCGGAGAGAGAAAGGTTAGGTTGGCCAAGATGCACCTTCTTAAGTTAGCCAAAACCTATTGGCTAAAGGTAGAGAGTCAAAGAAGAATTAGGCGCGAAGAACCCATTAACACATGGTTAGACATGAAGACACAACTTAGAGATAAGTATCTTCCCCACTCCTATAGCCAACTTCTCCTTGACGAATGGCAAAGCCTTACCCAAGAAGGGAAAACCGTGGAGGAATACATAGAAAAGTTTGACTCATACCTCTTAAGATGCAGTGTCTTCGAAGACCCAACTGTCACCCTATCACGGTTTAGGAATGGTCTCCTTCCCCACATCAAAAGGGAACTTTACATGAGAGAGGCTCATAGCCTTGAAATTGCCTATCAAATAGCCCGGGATGTAGAGAGGTTCTCTAGAAACTCTAGGTTCGCCCCCCCCAAAGGACCGGGACCACGCCCCAACCTCCCTCCCCTATTGAGAACACCTCCTCCTAGTGGGGGAACTCCTACAAAACCCTCCCCTCAGCCAACCACACCCAACCCTCCTCCCCGAAGGGAAGACAACTCCAAAGGGAAGACCCCAATGAGCAATTCGGTCAAGTGCTTTCGATGCCATGGCTATGGCCACATAGCCACCCAATGTCCCTCCAAGGGTTTGTCAAACCTAGTCATTGAAAGTGGACCTTCTACTTCCCAGGAAACACCCGAGAGTACTATTGAGGAATACGAGGCTGCTTTAGGATGGGAAGAGGAATACAATGAGCAATTCTTTGAGGAAGAAGTCGAAGAGGACCCCCACTCCAGCCACCTAGGGGTGATAAGGTGCACCCTTACCCAACCACAAGAGGATGACTGGCGAAGGACTTCCATTTTTCACACATTTGTCAAGATCGGGGACCATGTTAGGAAGGTCATCCTAGACAACGGGAGTTGTGTCAACGCCGTGTCTCCGGACACTGTCAAGCTCCTAGGTCTTACCCCTACACCCCACCCCAAACCTTATCGTGTATCATGGATAAACAATCACTCCCTACCCGTCAACACATGTTGTCTTATCCCCATCACCTTCTCATCCTACCAAGGGAAAATATGGTGTGATATCATACCTATGGCTGTAGGAAGCATCCTCTTAGGGAGACCTTGGATATATGATGTCAATGCCACCATCCATGGGAAAACGAACACATGCACCTTTGACCACGAGGGGAAGAGTATCCGCCTCAACCCCTCCCCTCCCCAAAAAGAACCACCCACCAAGGGAATCCTTCCTACACCACCAAAACCCAAGGCCTCATCTGCACCAACCCAAACAACCACCCAAAACCCCACCCTGAAAAACCAACCGGGCCAGTCAAAGGCCTCCACCTCATCACTAGGAGAGAGCTCGAGGAAGAGTTAACCCGAGGGACACCACTTTGTGCTATTGTCATATGTCTTGGAGAGGCAACCCCCTCCAATCCTCACCCGTGGAAATCCACCCTCTCCTAGAAGAATTTAAGGACGTATTCCCCGAGGAACTCCCCGACCAACTACCACCCATGAGGGATGTCCAACATGCTATAGATCTCGTCCCGGGAGCCACCCTCCCAAACCTCCCCCACTATCGCCTCAACCCCATAGAACATGCTGAGTTAAGAAGGCAAGTGGAGGAACTGATTAGAAAGGGCTTTCTTAGGCTGAGCAAAAGCCCATGTGCCGTCCCGGCCCTCCTCACACCAAAGAAGGACGGGACATGGCGAATGTGTGTTGATAGTAGGGCCATCAACAAGATAACTGTCAAATATAGGTTCCCCATACCTAGACTTGATGATATGCTGGACATGCTCGCCGGAGCCACCATATTTTCCAAAATAGACCTCAAAAGTGGCTATCATCAGGTTAGGATAAGGTCAGGGGATGAATGGAAAACGGCCTTTAAAACCAAAGATGGGCTTTATGAATGGTTGGTGATGCCTTTTGGGCTCTCAAATGCCCCAAGTACCTTCATGTGCCTTATGATCGAGGTCCTTAGGCCCTACATTGGAGTCTTCCTGGTAGTCTACTTTGATGACATCCTCATCTACAGCCAGTCCAAAGAAGCCCATCTCAGTCACCTTAGGCAAGTCTGCACCACTCTTAGGAAGGAGAGCCTCTTTGCCAATTTTGGAAAATGTCAATTCATGATAAAGTCCATTACCTTCCTTGGGTATGTTGTCTCCACCGAAGGAGTATCCATGGACCCTGAAAAGGTCCAAGCCATCCTCGATTGGCCGGAACCCCGCACTCTCCATGAAGTCCGGAGCTTTCATGGGCTAGCCACCTTTTACCGACGGTTCATCCGTGGGTTTAGCACAGTCACAGCCCCTATCACCGACTGCCTCAAAAAGGGGACCTTTGTGTGGACCAAGTCCGCAACTAGAGCCTTCCAAGAACTCAAGGAGAGGATGACCCAAGCCCCTGTACTATGCCTCCCTGACTTCTCCAAAGTCTTTGAGGTGACTTGTGATGCCTCCGGGGTAGGAATTGGCGGGATCCTTAGCCAGGAAGGACATCCAGTGGCCTATTTTAGTGAGAAGTTGTGTGATGCCAGGATGAGATACTCCACCTACGACAAGGAATTTTATGCCGTGGTTCAATCCCTCCGGCACTGGAGACACTATCTCTTGCCGAAAGAATTTGTCATATTCTCTGACCATGAGGCCCTGAAATACCTCAATTCCCAGCAGAAACTGAATGCTCGGCATGCTCGATGGGTCGAATACATCCAGGCCTACACATTTGTGATCAAACATAAGGCCGGAAGTGAAAACCGTGCTGCCGATGCCCTCAGTAGGAGAATTTCCTTGCTAGCTACTATTCGGGTGGAAGTCATAAGATTTGAAAGACTCAAGGAAGAGTACTATGATTGCCCGGACTTTGGTCGAATCCATACCACTCTGTCCACCCTCTCACCTAGGGAACATCAAGGGTTCATCTTAGAGGACGGGTTCATTTTCAAAGGCCATAGACTTTGCATACCTAGAACCTCTCTACGGGACTTCCTGATATGGGAGTTACATGCAGGAGGCCTTGCTGGGCATTTTGGGGTGCATAAGACCATTGCTTTGGTTGAGGGTCAGTTCTACTGGCCAAGTCTCAAAAGGGACGTAGCCAAAATTGTAGGACAGTGCCGGATATGTGCCTCAGCCAAGCAAACAAGGCAGAACACTGGCCTCTACACACCACTCCCTGTCCCTGACCGCCCTTGGCAAGACTTAAGCATGGACTTCATCTTAGGCCTACCTAGGACTCAAAAAAGGCATGATTCAATCTTTGTAGTAGTGGATAGGTTTTCTAAGATGGCCCATTTCATCCCCTGCTCCAAAACTTCTGACGCCTCTCATGTGGCCCGCCTATTCTTCGATGAGGTAGTTCGCCTCCATGGTCTACCCAAGACCATCATTTCTGATAGGGATGTCAAATTCACCAGCTATTTCTGGAAGACTCTCTGGCACCTAATGGGGACCCTTCTCAAATTTTCCACGGCCTATCACCCTCAAACGGACGGCCAGACAAAAGTCATTAATAGGAGCCTTGGGAATCTACTCCGATGTCTTGTTGAGGATCGCCCCGGGAATTGGGATCTCATATTACCCCAGGCAGAGTTTGCATACAACAATTCAGTGAATAGGTCGATAGGGATGAGCCCATTTGAAGCTGTGCATGGGTACAAACCTAGAAAGCCTACAGATCTCATTCCTTTGCCACCACATGCTAGAGTGTCTATTAGTGCTGAGTCGTTTGCCCAACACATGAAAGAATTGCATGAAGAAATCTGCAAACACATTAACAAAAGCAATGAGGTGTATAAAAAGTCGGCCGATTCCCACCGTCGCCACCAGGAGTTTCACGTAGGTGATTATGTGATGGTAAGAACTGAGAGGCTTTCCCCAGGGAATGTCTCCAAACTGAGGTCGCGTGGATCAGGCCCCTTCCAGGTTTTAAAGAGGATTGGCACGAACGCTTACGTGTTGGACCTCCCCGAGGAGTACGCAGTAAGTCCCACATTCAATGTGGCTGACTTGGTGCCATACAGGGGACCCACGGTGACACCCAGTGAGGAAATTGAGCCTGTTCCACCTTCTGAGAGAGCCACCACTCATGAGAGAGTTCCACCAATCCAGAGAGGCCAACGGGAGCAAATAGAGCGGATATTGGATGAACAGGTCACTGTCACCCGGAGCAAAGCGTACGAGCGATACTTGGTCAGGTGGAAGGGCCGGCCCCCTTCAGATGATTCATGGGTGAGCAGGGAGGATCTTCAGCAGCTGGACCCCGACCTCCTGGAGCATTACCGCAGCCGAGAGGACCCTTTCTCGACAGAGTCGAGTTCTTCACAGCCCGGGGGAGTTGATGGGGACATCACCCAGCGTTCCCTCTGGCTAGACACCCCTCTCCCTTCTGGAGACGGGTAGGCTGCGACTGCACGACTTGATGGGTCCTCGACGACATTAGAGTTTATTACTATGGACATCATGATGTATTTTCCATTTTCTTGAGTCTTTTTTAATGTATTTTGAGTCATGTCCTAGGTGCTCATATTAGTGGATCAACATATTGGGCTTGTTTTGGCTTTGTGGCCCATCTAGAGGAGCTAGGCCCATGAGCACCCCTTCTTGCACCTTGGTTATCTGTCTTTTGTTCTTTTCTCAGGGGCTTTTGTACAAAGTTGGGATCTCTATATATAGGACCCCAACTCCCACATGAGAAGGTTAATGAATTATTGAGTATTTTGAGCATAAGTGCATCTCCCCCCTCTCTCTCTCTAGCTTTCTCACTCTCTCTCTCTCTCTCTCTCTCTCTCTCTCTCTCTCTCCTCCTCTCTCTCTCCCTAGGGCGCACCTGCCCCTTCACCTTCCCCACTTGCCACATCAGCAGCCACCTCAGCCCCCACCCTTTCACATCCCCTAGGTCCATAACTCCCATTAACACTTCCACATTCCCAAGTGACTCTTCCAATCCCCCACACACCTTCTCCACCTCCAAGGCAACCATCCCTCTCCCCCAAGCAACCCCTCCACTTCCCCACATATCCTTTCATATCCCCAAGCAATCAAACACCCCCCCCCCACTTCAAACTTGCGCACCCCTCTCCACCCACTCACCTCCCCACTTGCCTTGGCCGACCCCCTCATTCCCCTCTCACCTAGCCGCGGCCTCCTCTCCCCTCCCCCTCTTGGACCTCCATCTCCCCAGCTCCAATCCTCTCCACACCCCTACACTCCCTCTCCCATCGACCCTCCACCCCACCATCTCCAATATTGCCAATCCCCATCCCTACCCCTAGTTCCACCACCATCCCTTCTCTTCATCTTGATCAGTCTGCAGGTGGCAGAAAAGGGTTGCAACTAGCAGAAGTGTCCCCGGAGTCATAAAGCTACATCCAGAGGCATGGCCTACATCGACGGAAAGATCTGCGAGTCTCCTTCGCAAGCGAGGTGTAATCATCCCGTTCCGAGTTCGTGGCCAACCGGGAGAGCTGTTCTACCACGACTGCGCCAGACATCCTCTACAGAGAGCCTGAGCCCGATTGGAAGCAGCTTCACGACCAACAGCGAAGGAACCCGACAGAAAGTTCTTCAACAAAGTTCTTCCTTCCCCTGTCCCCGATCAGGAGCAAGAAACGGGACCTCGTTCGGCATCCAGGAAGCAGAGTTCCGAATTTTCTCCCTCAGTCGCGCGGGTCTGCCTCCTGCTGTCTACAGCGACCAGTGACTGATCGTCGGCGTCCCCCAGTCCACCCCGACTTCAGAAAGAGTTTCCGTCTGTTTTTCTGTGCAGAGGCTTCTTCCACGATTCCGGCAACTCCGACGGTTCGTAATTCGGCATCCGGGAGCGTCTGTGGCAATCTCTGCATCCTACTGCCTCAGACCTGAAGCCGTCAGCATCAGAATCCCTCATCCTGTTCGAGCCACCGCCGCGGCCAGCGACGACGCCAGAAGAATTCGCTAAAATTCAGAGGTGTCCCTGTCCCTGTTACGAAGAATTCCCCCTTGGTTTCGTCACCGGAAAAATTCCTGAGGATGAACCACGACTATGGCAGTGGTGACCTGTTCCCTCTCACAGCAAGTGAACAGAACCTTCGACGGCTTCCACTCCTTCATCGTTGGCAAGTTTTCCCCTTCCGCCTGGCCGGCTTAGCGCCCCTCCCTGCGTGGAGGTAGTGTTTGATGTAAGTTTGATTTCCCCACCCCTAATCCAACCCTCCTGCGTGAGGAGTAGTTCATGTACTAAGCAGCTCAAGCGACATCGGCGCAGTGTGCGGGATCCACACTTCCCCGCTCGCCCTCGTCTCCGAACGGGGTTGGTTTCTTCAAACCAACCAGGTGAGCTCTAAACTTTGCTCCATTATTCTTAGTGCTTGTTTGTTTAATATCCGTAGACATAGCCCCGTTGTGCATGCGAGCGAGTGTCCGATCCCGGTTCCACCTTCAAAGTGTGGTCACCGTGGTTAAAGTAAGCGAGTGGGACCTAGTGCCCCAATTGGCACCGGCCAGCCCCATAAGCGTGGGCTACGTACCCTCGGGAGGGCAACCCTAGCCCTGCTGGCACTCTACCAGCAAGGGTCTTGATCCTTCACCTCCCCTTAGCATCCTATAGTCACCCCGGGCTCACGTGTGTGCGACGGCGTTTTGGTCCGGATTTATCAACTTAATTGTTATGTGATTGTGAATACGGAATAGGTCCTAAGTTTACTTTTGGCTTGCTGCATACCCCGTAGTGGTGTCACATCACTTGCGCCCCATCTCCCCACCTCCACCCCCCCCCCTTGACCATTTGCGCAATCACCCCCCCTCCCCTGCTAGCTCCGCCCCTCCTTCCTCCCTCACCTCCCCTTGCCACCTCCCAACCATTCCCCATCACCAAAGCAACCATTTCCCCTCTCCTTCCACCAAAGGAACCACCCCTCCACCCTTTTCCCCCTTCTCATTTGCATACAGCTGAAGACCTGTAGAACAGCCGCCAGTTGCAGTGCTGCCCACGACCTCTTCCCGAAGCTCCTGGGGGCGTGGCCTACATCGACGGAAAGGTCTACGAGTCTTCTTCGCAAGCGAGGTGATCTCATCCCATTCTGAGTTTGGGGCTGTCCGGGAGAGCCATTCTTTGCTGACTGCACTGGGCTCCCCCTGTAGAGTACCAGAACCGGTTTTGAAGCTGTGCCACGGCCAACCCTAGCAGAACCAAGCCGAGGCCTATTCATCAAAGTTCTTCCACGTCCTGTCCTCTTCCAGAATCAGGAAGCGGAACTACGTTCAGGTTCCGTGAGACAGAGTTATAGAGTTTCTCCTTCGACTGCTCCAAGCTGCTTCCCCAAGTCTGCTTCGACCTGTCAGCACCTTCTTGGATCCCCCGGTCTCCACCGACCTCATCCGGCTTCCCCGTCGATTTTTCTCCGAAGCAGACTCGACCACGATTCCAGCCACTCTGACGGCTCATGATTCAGAGCTCGGGAGCGGCCGGGGTAGCTTCTGCAAGTTACTGTTCATATCAGGTAGCTGCTGCGGCCAGATTCTGTCACCCTGTTCGAACCTCCACCACGGCCACATCCTTCAACTTCTGGAGGCACCACTTGTCCGAGAGTTGTAACCACGAGTCTTCCACCACCACCAACAAGAGGTGTCCCGTTCGGCATCAGGAAGTGCCTTTCCTAATTTTTCTCCCCCGGGCGCGCAGACAGTTCGTTTAGGTCCTTCCCCGAAAGTGCCTCACTCAACGGACTCCCCCTCACCGCCCCGACATCCTCTGGTGCTGTTCTTGGTTGCTGCTCGAAGAAGACTCATCCACGGACGTCCTTGACTTGGTCCCACCTCATTCGGACTTCGGGAGCTGCCGTGGTGACTTCGGCCATCCGTTGCTGTCCCTGGGAACAGTCTGCTTCTGCACGCAAGGGACCTGTTCCAGAGCCCGTCCCCGTCGGCGACGAACTCGGGACCACCCACTAAAAATCACAGCCGTACCTGGGTACGTCAGCGACATTTTGGTGCAAGTCTCATCAAGTTCTGAGTCCAGGGGAGCTCACAGCGGTGACTACATCGACCCCCTGTCTTGCTGTCCCAGACCCGGCAGATTCGGCCGGGTGCTCCGTCGGCGCGATCGAGCTTATCTCCCTGCCCCGCCTGGCCGGCTTAGCGCCCCTCCCTGTGCGGAGGTAGTGTTTGACTTGTAATATAAAAATCCACACCCCAAATCCACCCTCCTATGTGAGGTGTAGTGATTGTAATCTTTAAACAGGTCAAGCTTCATCGGCGCAGTGTGCGGGGAATCCACACTTCCCCGCTCGCCCTCGTCTCCGACCGGGATCGATGTCTTCACACCGATCAGGTGAGCCTCGGGTTACCCTACTCTACTGGAATTGTTTTGCTTGTTTAGTATTGCTGCTTAGTGCCGTTGGTCAGTGAGTGAGCGCCCGATCTCAAAATATCATCGATTTGAGTGCCACCGCGGAGCGAGTTGAGAGAGAACCACTACATCCCACGCCCTTGGCGTGCTGGCCACCCACGGAATTGGGGCATCCCTGGCCCATTGGGGTCCATCCTTAGCTGGCCATACCCTTGGAACATTGAGGTCCAACCTCGGACCCTCACCGTCATCGCTGGTCCTCCTACGGACCCGAGTGTGCCAACGCGAGTGAATCCGCTTGTGTCACGTTGCCAAAATCGTTGTGTTGCTTGCAATTCTAGGTCCGAGGGGTTGTGTCACATCAAATGGTATCAGTGCAAGTTCTAGACTTGTCTCTACTAAGTCTGTCCCAGGGCACATTGCATTGAGGTCATCCGATCATCCAAACCATGTACCTCACCAGGCACTCCGATGACTACTTCATTATCGGGCCGGAGTTGCCCCGCTTCGATGGGACCCGAAACCCTCACACATATAGGAAATGGGAGACCTCCATGGATAGATACTTCCACCACTACTACATGACCGAGGAAAGAAAAGTGCGCCTCGCCAAGACGACCCTTGGTCCCTTCGGCGAGACAGAATGGAGAAAGCTTGAGATTCGAAGGGGGATTGAGAGACAAGAGCCCATTTACTCATGGAAGAGATGAAGGTAGAACTTAGGAAGATCCTCATTCCAAAACCTTCCCACTCTTCCAACTCAAGCACCCATAGCCCAATGAGCACTCCCACTCCACCTTTCTCTCCCAGTCAACCAAAGACCTCCCTTAGGGTCCAATCTCCACCACCCCAAATGATTCCAATCCCGATCACCACCACCATTAAAACCAAATTGGCCACCACCCAACCCAACATTCCCCATCAAACCCACACCCCACAAGCTTCCACAAATCCTCATCCCACCCATTTCCAAAAGGAACTTACGGAGGTGACCGAAGACTATGAGGCTCCCCTAGATTGGGAAGAAGAATATGAGGCCCAAATAGGTCAAGAGAACTCATTCCTACCCAAAGAAGACCCATTGAGCCAAATGGGGTGCACCCTCCCCCATGAGTTACAAGATGCCCAACCTAGACCTCCACTTATACCCCTCCCCATCCTATCCCAAGTCCCCCATTACCCACCACCCCAAAAGAGCCATATGCCAGTCATCAACACCCCACAAACAATGGACTTACTCACCTCCTTGGTAGAGGAAACCATGATCCCCATACCCGACCCCATAGTGGTGAATACTCCGGACCCAACCCCCGCCATGGAGATCACCCATGTCCAGGAAGAAGAAGAAACTTCACATGGTGGACTTCACCTTACACCACCCTCCCTAGTAGGGGCCGAGCTCATCTTAGGAGAACCCCTTTCACGTTGGCTAAAGGAGAACCCATTTAGAGATCTCATGGCCCATGTTTGCCCTCCTATGGAACAAAACCTCCCTATAGTACCCTTACCCACCTATCACACCACAATCCAATCATCCTATCAAGTGGAAACATTAGGGGATTTTCTTAAGGGTCTATCTTGGCAAATGGATTTAACTAGCATGTTGACCATTGTAGCCGACCAACCTAGGAGCCTTGACCTCCTACACCTATGTGTCGGGTCCATCTCCTCGATATACACTATGGGTTGCTACACTAGTGACCTTCTTTTATTCCTCCCAACACCCGAAGAGCCCGATGCTATCCGCGAATTAGAGTTGCTTATTTCGGGTAGGATGCCAAGCCCTCCATTCATGGCCAACCAACCCGCCAAGGATTTCGGTTCAATTACTTCATTTGAGGAGGAGAACTCACCATCATTTGAAGACCTTGAGGAGATGGAATACCCCTTCCTTGGTAACACATTCCATGACCCCTTTGATCCCTCCCTATGGAAGACATTGAACCCATGGGACCTAGCCGCCTTACCCACCACCCACTCCCTCCTACCCTCACCCACCATGTTGAACCCAACCCACCCATTCCACTACTTAGTTCACACTAGGAGAGCCATGACCGAGGGTGACGTCCACCTAGGAAATGAAGAAGTGACCTATCCCAAAATGTCCACCTTCTTGGACCCCTTCGACCCCTATAAGTGGAAACCCCCAAATCCACCCCTACCTAAAGATGGGACCATCTTGATTGTAATGCATGTGCCACAACATTTTGCCCCGCCTGGTAGGGCTAGTCATCTCATTTGTGTCTCATACACACTAGGTCCGGTGCATGACAGGTTCACATTTGGATATGTAGGTCCACCCCCATTCATCATCCATCTTATGCATGATAGGAGTCTACATGGAAGTCCAGGTCCTCCGGCATTCATTGCACCCATACCTGATAGAGCCACGTTTGGACATGCTGGTCCTCCCCCACTCTTCATCCACCTCAGGCATGATAGGGCCATTTGTGGCTGCCCCGGTCCACCTTTGCATACTATCCTCTTCCACACCCACTCACTGCATCATAGTGCATGGCATACACATTCATGCAAGCATCTAACAATGAGCGGTGAGGTTCACAAAGAGCGGGCAAAAGCTTGCGAGCGCCACTTGGAATTCCAAGTAGGCAATCTGGTGATGATGGCATTGGAGTGGCTCTACCCTAGGGTCACATCCAATTCGAGGGCACGTGGACTTGGACCTTCCCAAGTTCCAAGTGATTTTGGCAACCCGGCCATCGGGTTGGACTTACTAGTGGGTTTTGGGATTCACCCCATTTTCCACGTGGCGGATCCGGCACCCTATATGGGCACCGCGGTGCATCCTAGTAAGTGCCTCGAGCCTTTATCTTCCTTTGAGAGGGACACCCTCGGAGAGCCACCAAAAATCAACCTGAGAGTCCGACATGTGCACACGGAGGCAATACTAGGCAAGCAGTGTTCCATCGCCAGCAAGAGGGTGCGCCTGAGCCGCCTCGAGAGGATGAAGGACCGACTCCTGGTTGCGGACGCAGGGTTGAGTTTGGAGGTTGAGGCTCACTCTGAGTTGCTTGAGAGGACCACTTCCCTGGTGGGCCCATACTCGACAGAGTCGAGTTTTCCGCACCCCGAGGGTATGATGAGGACATCACCAGTAATTTCATATGATCGAGGATCCCGATACTCGCCGCCTAAGCTACATCTTGTTCACCACGTTATTTCGAGTCCTATGATGTAATTTTCATTTTCTACTCATGTAATTTGCCTTTTATTTGAGTCTTGTACCTAGGTTATTAAGTCATTTCCCTAAGTTCAAGTCTCATTAGGCTATGGTGCTTGCTATTGGGCCTATTTCTTTGGGCTAGGCCCATGGGCGCACCTCCCCTTCCTTGGTTATCTGTTAGTATGTTAAAAGTCAGGGTCTTATATGTAAAAGTGGGTTTCCTATAAATAGGACCCCAATCCCTCAGTTGGAAGCTAATGAATATTTGAGTAAAAATTTGCCAAGGCATTTGTGCATCTCTCTCTCTCTTCTTCTCTCTCTCACTAAAGGGGGCGAACCCCATTCTCTCTCCTCCCCACTCCAAATTCGAAATTCACTCTCTCTCCTCCCTATTCACCTCTATTTAAGACCCCTTCCCCATACCTTCCATTTACTTCCCCTCCAACCCCTAGGTGGAATCCCTTTCTCCTAGGCACCTCTCCCCCTTCCCAAGCAACCTTTCCCCTTCCCCATACAACCCCTTCACATTCCCAAGGGAGAATCCATTCTCCTAGACACCCTTTCCCCTTCCCAAAGCAACTCTTCCCCTTCCCTAGGCCCCCATTAGCACCTCCATTAACCCTCCACCCAAATCGAAGAGAACCCTCCCCATTTCCCCAAGCCACTTGCGCCCCATCTCCCCACCTCCACCCCCCCCCTTGACCATTTGCGCAATCACCCCCCCTCCCCTGCTAGCTCCACCCCTCCTTCCTCCCTCACCTCCCCTTGCCACCTCCCAACCATTCCCCATCACCAAAGCAACCATTTCCCCTCTCCTTCCACCAAAGGAACCACCCCTCCACCCTTTTCCCCCCTCTCATTTGCATACAGCTGAAGACCTGCAGAACAGCCGCCAGTTGCAGTGCTGCCCATGACCTCTTCCCGAAGCTCCTGGGGGCGTGGCCTACATCGACGGAAAGGTCTGCGAGTCTTCTTCGCAAGCGAGGTGATCTCATCCCATTCCGAGTTTGGGGCTGTCCGGGAGAGCCATTCTCCTCTGACTGCGCTGGGCTCCCCCTGCAGAGTACCAGAACCGGTTTTGAAGCTGTGCCACAGCCAACCCTAGCAGAACCAAGCCGAGGCCTATTCATCAAAGTTCTTCCACGTCCTTTCCTCTTCCAGAATCAGGAAGCGGAACTGCGTTCGGGTTCCGTGAGACAGAGTTATAGAGTTTCTCCTCCGACTGCTCCAAGCTACTTCCCCAAGTCTGCTTCGACCTGTCAGCACCTTCTTGGGTCCCCCGGTCTCCACCGACCTCATCCGGCTTCCCTGTTGATTTTTCTGCGAAGTAGACTCGACCACGATTCCAGCCACTCTGACGGCTCATGATTCAGAGCTCGGGAGCGGCCGGGGTAGCTTCTGCAAGTTACTGTTCATATCAGGTAGCTGCTGCGGCCAGATTCTGCCACCCTGTTCGAACCTCCACCACGGCCACATCCTTCAACTTCTGGAGGCGCCACTTGGCCGAGAGCTGCAACCATGAGTTTTCCACCACCACCAACAAGAGGCGTCCCGTTCGGCATCAGTAAGTGCCCTTCCCAATTTTTCTCTCCCGGGCGCGCAGACAATTCGTTTAGGTCCTTCCCCGAAAGTGCCTCACTCAACGGACTCCCCCTCACCGCCCCGACATCCTATGGTGCTGTTCTTGGTTGCTGCTCGAAGAAGACTCATCCACAGACGTCCTCGACTTTGTCCTGCCTCATTCGGACTTCGGGAGCTGCCGTGGTGACTTCGGCCATCCGCTACTGTCCCTGGGAACAGTCTGCTTCTGCACGCAAGGGACCTGTTCCAGAGCCCGTCCCCACCGGCGACGACCTCGGAACCGCCCACTAAAAATCACAGTCGTACCTGGGTACGTCAGCGACATTTTGGCACAAGTCTCATCAAGTTCTGAGTCCAGGAGAGCTCACAGCGGCGACTACATCGATCCCCTATCTTGCTGTCCCAGACCCGGGCAGATTCGGCCGGGTGCTCCGTCGGCGCGATCGAGCTTATCTCCCCTCCCCGCCTGGCCGGTTTAGCGCCCCTCCCTGTGCGGAGGTAGTGTTTGACTTGTAATACAAAAATCCCCACCCCAAGTCCACCCTCCTATGTGAGGTGTAGTGATTGTAATCTTTAAACAGGTCAAGCTTCATCGGCGCAGTGTGCGGGGAATCCACACTTCCCCGCTCGCCCTCGTCTCCGACCGGGATCGGTGTCTTCACACCAATCAGGTGAGCCTTGGGTTGCCCTACTCTACTGGAATTGCTTTGCTTGTTTAGTATTGCTGCTTAGTGCCGTCAGTCGGTGAGTGAGCGCCCGATCTCAAAATATCATCGATTTGAGTGCCACCGCGGAGCGAGTTGAGAGAGAACCACTACATCCCACGCCCTTGGCGTGCTGGCCGCCCACGGAATTGG
The DNA here is from genome assembly GCA_022559845.1 of Amorphophallus konjac. NCBI lineage: Eukaryota > Viridiplantae > Streptophyta > Magnoliopsida > Alismatales > Araceae > Amorphophallus > Amorphophallus konjac. The sequence goes on along the minus strand of CM040129.1, from coordinate 106,124,337 downwards.
GGCATCCCTGGCCCATTGGGGTCCATCCTTAGCTGGCCATACCCTTGGAACATTGAGGTCCAACCTCGGACCCTCACCGTCATCGCTGGTCCTCCTACGGACCCGAGTGTGCCAACGCGAGTGAATCCGCTTGTGTCACGTTGCCAAAATCGTTGTGTTGCTTGCAATTCTAGGTCCGAGGGGTTGTGTCACATCAAGGGCACTAGGACCTGTAAGAATTAATTCACATTAGATAAATGAATATTTTGGTGGGAAATCATTAATTTTCATAAGTAAATGCAGCACATTACTGAAAATTAAAATAGATATACCTGTAGCGGGAGCTGGTGGGAGGGCACTAGGACCTGTAAGAATTAATTCACATTAGATAAATAAATATTTTGCTGGAAATTCAAAAAAATACATAGGTGGGAAAGCATTAATTTCCATAAGTAAATGTAGCACGTTACTGAAAATTAAAATAGATATACCTGTAGCGACAGTTGGTGGGGGTGGCGTCGGGACAGGTGGTGGGAGGGCACTAGGACCTGTAAGAATTAATTCACATTAGATAAATGAATATTTTTCTAGAAATTCAAAGAAATACATAGGTAGGAAAGCATTAATTTCCATAAGTAAATGCAGCACGTTACTGAAAATTAAAATAGATATACCAGTAGCGACAGCTGGTGGGGGTGGCGTCGGGACAGGTGGTGGGAGGGCACTAGGACCTGTAAGAATTAATTCACATTAGATAAATGAATATTTTACTAGAAATTCAAAGAAATACATAGGTGGGAAAATATTAATTTTCATAAGGAAATGCAACATGTTACTGAAAATTAAAATAGATATACCTGTAGCGGGAGCTGGTGGGAGGGCACTAGCGGGAAGTGGTGGTGGCGTCTGTACATGTGGTGGTGAGCCGACACTTGGACCTATAAAAAAATTCTTTTAAGTTAGTAAACAATTAAAATATTCATATAGCTAACTTATTGATCAAATATACATGTGTCTGAAGAAGATGCTAACGAGGAGGGAGTAGCGCCCCTCTCACTGCCTTGTCTCCTCCCACTCCTAGTACGACCTCCTCGCACCATTTCCTTATTAATAACAAAATAATTAATACATATTAATCCACAATTATATAAGGCTAGACAAATGTTATTTAAAATTATGCTTTAAAAGTTAGAATCAGCTTACTAAATTATCAAAACATGCCTCCCTAATGTTGATATATCTAGCTCATCATCATCATCTTCGTCATCCATCGTAGTCTCATCAGATTGGAACTCTTCCTCTTCATCTGACTCCTCCTCCCCTCTAACATGAACATTTAACTCCGTCGGATCGATTTCTTCCACTTCATCTTCCTTACGTAATGACAGTGGCTCATCAGATTCATCCAGATTAACATGTGTGGAGCCGATAATGCCAACTTCATCTGATTGAAAATATTCGACGTTGCCAAGCTCTGAGACATTTTGACTCATATTTAACTCATAAGTGGGAAAATATTTTGCTTTAACCCTGTAAACTGCCCACCAATCTTTATTCTTGGACGATGGATACCTTGAATAATACACTTGGTGGGCTTGTGTGGCTAAAATGAACGGTTCATAGGTATTAAGTTTGTACCTATGTTTGACATCGACAATCCCAGTAGACGTGTCATGTCGAACTGAATTAGGATCAAACCAATGACACTTAAATAAGTATACATGATTGTCTCGTCCCAAATACTGAAGTTCTATGACTTCCTCAAGAATACCATAGTAGTCTAATTCCACTTCATTGTATACACTTCCCTTAACAGATACGCCGCTGTTCATCGTAGACTTACTTCATCCATAATCCCTCGTATGAAATCTGTATCCATTCACAATATATCCTGGATAGGCACGTGCAACGTTGGAGGGGCCATAACTTATCTCTTGTACTCTCTGATCACTAATGAGACCTTGTTCAACCTATATGTCAAGTAGAGTAGTTAAATATTTTTGAACAATTACGTCAACATTAGTAAATGCAATCATATATATTGAACGATCGACACTAACTTGATATCTCAACCATTTGGCAAAAAACTTCTCGCGTTCTTTTTCAATCTCTACGTCCTGGATATTTGGACATTTTTGTGCTAATTCTGAATCAAATTATCTGCAATATAAATGCACTACTACTTTAATTGAACTACAGAAGAAGGATGAACAAGTCATGGCATTGCTGAAAATGTGGGTTAAGAACCTACTCAACATAAGGTTCAATCTCAGTACAATTCAGAAGAATATATATCTCAGCAGCGTACAACTCTCTATCTTCGAGCATGCGGGTTTAGCAACATCCGAAAGCACGTCCAGGATGCTTAAATATGGAATGCCGATCTGACAAATCATCAACTCCCCCATCATCATTACGTGCAGGTCGAGTATGACGAGTTTGAATATCTGGCTCAAAGTACATGGAACAGAAGTTCGAAATTTCTTCAATAACATATGCCTCACCAATCGAACCTTCCACTTTTGCCTTGTTGCGAACTTTCATTTTCAATTCATGCATGCACCTACAACAATAATTCAGATGGCAATGACATGTAGCGACCATGGACAACATGAATGTCTTCATGAAAATTCTCGCATACCTCTCAAATGGATACATCCATCGGTATTGTACTGGCCATCCGACAATAGCCTCGTATGGCAGATGGACGACCAGGTGCTCCATCGAATCAAAGAATGCCGGAGGAAATATCTTCTCTAACTTGCAAATAGTTTTGACCACATTTTCTTCAAGAGTTTGTACGTCCCGAAGTCTGAGTTCTGATGCACATAAAATCTTGAAAAACTGACTCAGCTCGGTCAGTGCTCCCCATATAGGCTTCGGCAACAAATCACGAAATGCAATGGGCAGTAGCCTTTCCATAAACACATGATAGTCGTGACTTTTCAGACCATATATTTTTCCCTCGTTAACATTCACACAACGGGCTATGTTGGATGCATATCCATCTGGAAATCTCAATTGTTTCACCCACTGGCACACTTCCTTGATCTGTGTATTATTAAGCACGTAAGCTACTTTTGGCTGCACAACCCTTCCATTTATGTTTTGTAGTTCCAGTTCTTGACATTTACAAAGCATCTTTAAATCCATGTGCGCTTTGGCGTTGTCCTTTGTTTTGCCTTTAACATTCATGACCGTGTTGAACACATTATCAAAAAAATTCTTCTCGATATGCATGACATCTAGATTGTGTCGTACAAGAAGAGTTGACCAATAAGGCAATTCCCAAAAAATATTTTTCTTGTTCCAGTTGTGATCCTTTCCAAAACTATTCAGTTGTCGTGTGCTACCAGACAATTGTACTACATCTGGTAAATTTTGCACCCGTGTCGACATATGTCGACCCGACACCCGTTGCAAGTCTGCTTCATCTACTTCAACAGTATTTTTTTTTAAAGAGTTTTTTTGCCTTCGAAAAGGATGGTCACTTGGTAGCAACCGCCGATGGCAATCAAACCAGCATACTTTTCCACCATGTTTCAATACAAATGATTTGGTATCTTCCATACAGTAGGGACATGCTAGCCTCCCATGTATGCTCCAACCAGATAGCATTCCATATGCAGGGAAGTCACTTATTGTCCACATCAGTGCAGCTTTCATAATAAAATTTTGCTTCCTACGTGCATCATAAGTAACAACTCCATCACTCCATAAAAATTTGAGCTCATCAATCAACGGCCTGAGATATATGTCCAAATTTTTTCCGGGACTTTTTGGACCAGGAATTACTAAAGACAAAAATAAATTTTCTCGCTTCATGCACATGTCTGGCGGAAGGTTGTACGGTGTCATGAACACTGGCCAACAAGAGTAAGATGCCACTGAACCATCGAATGGATTAAAACCATCTGTGCATAAACCCAACCTAACATTACGTGGCTCTTTTGAGAAAGCAAGATGAGTACGATTGAAGTGGGTCCAAGCTTCACCATCGGCATGATGACTTATTATATCATCGGCACGGCGTACTCTGTCATTGTGCCATGTCATATGTACAGCTATCTTTGAGGACATATACAGCCGCTGCAGCCTAGGCACAAGAGGAAAGTATCGCAATGCCTTGTAAGGTACATCTTTTCACTTTGAATTGACACCTCCCTTAGGTTTGAATCTGTCATGGCCGCAAATAGAACATGATATCTTATCTGCATCATCTTTGTAATATAACATACAATGATTCGGGCATGCATCTATTTTCAAATATCCAAGTCCTAGCTCATTGACCATCCTTTTTGCACGATAATAAGTTTCTGGAAACTTCTCGTCTCGAGGCAACATACTCTTGATCAAGAGGAGGAGACGGTCAAAACAAGTCTCACTGATGTGAAATTCAGATTTCAAGTTCAACAACTGTGACACTGCAGACAATCGAGTGTGCTTTTCACAACCATCCCACAGCGACTCATCAGCATCCCTAAGTAGTTCATAAAATCTTCCGGCTGTCTTATTTGGCGCTTCCTCATGAACATTAAAACTAGGACCAGCAGCATCTACAACCATATCCACGTACCCACTTGTGCCTGCAATATTGTCGGGCTCATACCTCAAGAATTGCTCACCATGACACGTCCAATTCGTATAACCATCCACAAACCCTTTCTTGTACAAATGATGTTGCACATCCCATGGTGAACGCCACCTCAAGTTTCTACAACTTGAACAAGGGCAACGAATGTGACAGTCGCGGTCTATTGATGTGTTTGGATTCCCCAATGCAAACTGAATGAAACTCTCAACTCCATGCTTAAAATCATCCGACACCACCCGGTCAACTATTCTACGATACATCCATGAACGATCTGTCAACATTTCGCCTGCACCCAATAAATGTTAATACACAAGTAATGTATAAATCATTACTCTTGAAAATAAACCCGACCCATTCCTCACATCGTTGGTCGCAGACCATTTGTAGTTGGATGAGGACTATTATTTAGATTATCACTTTTTAACCCATCCATGAAGGTTTGATCGCACAATCAATTACTATATGTGTTGCACAATTTACTGAAAATTTCGACAGCATCTCCCCACACTTCTCCGATATACCAAAAATATTTATTGATTTTAAAGTTTTCTTAAACACTTATAAGTAAGTGGTTAAGAAAACACTCAAAATCAATAAAGGTATATCGAAGAAGAGTGAGGAGTCGCAACCGACATTTTCAGCAAACCATACAAACACATATAGTAAATGACTGCCTAAGTGCGATCAAACATTCACAGACTGTCCAAACGGGACAATTCAAGACTTTGAGATAGATATATACATTCTCATAAAAAAAATGAGAACATACACATCAATCCCAAAGTCTTGAACGGGAAGGTTCATTGACACGGGTTTAACACGCTCTCCTGAGGTGCGTGTAATGTTAGGTCGCACCCACGCACCTCAGCTCACATGGAATACCCCATGTGTTTATATAACATAAAATTAAATAACATCGCACTTAACATTCTGCATACATCCATCTAAATAATATCTAATTTAAAAAAATACTCACATGAAGAACATCAAAGCTAAACAATCCACATTTTTGAGTCAGGTCAACATCAAATTTCTGTGCATATCCATCTAAAAACAAATTTATATGCAATTAACATCCACAAAGTTTGGAAGCGAAAGCATAATTTTTAGAGTATTTACCTATTGCTATAAGTCGACTGTTGCTGTGGATGCACTAAATTTTAAATAATAATTTTATTCATCTATTTATCTAGTTGTTTCGTTTGTTTAGTGCGAGGGCAGCCCAGAGGGTCCCTTTTTTTTGAGGTGAATGATCTCATTTAAATGAGTTCGGGTCTGCCGACCTAGGGAAGGGGCAGCCTAGAGGGTCCCATGACCTGGAGATATGCCGCTATGATTCCCTCTTTTTTTCTTCTTTCTCTCTTTCTCTTCTCTCTTTCTTTTTCGTTTTACACAAAGCAGAGAGGGGAGGCTGTGCAACTTTGTTTATTACATTAACATTTACCTTATATGTGAGCACATGGCTCCTTTGCTGCCTGCCATTATATCCCAAGAGCAAAGAGCTTTTGTCAAAGGACATTTCATTCTGGATAACATATCTCTTTCCAGACAATTGGTCAGGGATATTTATAGGAAGGTCCATGGTCATAATGTCATTTTCAAGTTAGACATGGCAAAAGCGTATGATAGGATGGAATGGGATTTCACTCTTTCATCGGATGCGATATCCGCCTCCGCTATTCTGAAAATAAAGCGACCCTGATAAGGGAATCTAATCAATTGTTAACAAGGTTAGCATCAATGTTCTTCTGCTTAAGTTTGCATTGGCATCGTATTTTTATTAATAACAAACGCTAAAATTAACCATATCTATGTTTTGCTTAGAGCGTTAAAGCCAGTTCTCGGCTTTTATTAATAACAAGACGTTTGTTTTGGAGTTGAAACGTCAAACGTTTCATAATTCCAAGAGGGGTGAACCAATTGGGATTGGATGCCGGTGACATTTCTCTACCATCTTATGTTGACAAATGTTTGAATATAATATAATCAATTATAAAAGATTGCGATTTCTCTCACTCATCGGCTTTAACATAATAAATCACCAGCATAGAGCAAACCGTCCAAGTTTGTCCCGGTACTCCGGAGTCTCTTATGAGCTCTCATGTGGGTGATAAGGCCAATCTCAACCGACATATCCAACATAATAAAATAGAAACACCAATTTATAATTAGCTTTCGTAAAAATAATCTTGTGAGAATAGAATCTTATGTTTGTATATATATATATATATATATATATATATACATGCCATCTCAACGCAGACAACGCGAAAGGAAGATAATAAGGAATAAGCTAATAAGAGTTTATATATATGTCACACGGTTAATAGATATACATAGAAGATAGAACCCAACTAGCCAGTGCCATCAAGAAAAACACATACCGGCCATCTGCAGGCAAATTAAACATAATATCTCTGTTTACTGAAGAAATTAAAATTGAGGATGATCTGCCAAATGGGGCCATCACACAAGAAAATTAGGTTTTACACGTTGAAAAATGACTCTTACTTGATTACATATCAACTAAGTTTCAATCACCCAACTTAGCTTTGAATCGTTGCCAAGTGTTGATAGATTTATTTTTATTTTTTGACTGCTTAATTTGGATCCTTTAATGGAGGGGGAGGGGGGTGCGGTGGAGGGGGGTGGTCGCAGGAGGGGGAGGGGGGTCGCATGAGGGGGAGAGGGTGCGGTGGAGGGGGGTGGTCGCAGAAGGGGGAGGGGGGTCGCAGGAGGGGGAGAGGGTGTGGTGGAGGGGGAGGGGGGTCACAGGAGGGGGAAGGGGTGCGGTGGCGGGGGTCGCAGGAGGGGGAGGGGGGTACGGTGGAGGGGGAGGGGGGTCAGCAGGTGGGGGAGGCCTATCGGTGGAGGGGGTGGCAGGAGGGGGAGGGGGTGCGGTGGAGGGGGAGGGGCTGCGCTCGGGGAGGGGGGTCAGCAGGAGGGGGAGGGCTGCCGGTGGAGGGGGTGGCAGGAGGGGGAGGGGGTCGCAGGAGGGGGAGGGGGTGGGGTGGAGGGGGGGTCGTAGGAGGGGGAGGGGGTGCGGTGTAGGCGGAGGGGGTTGCAGGCGGTGGAGGGGGGTCGTAGGAGGGGGAGGGGGTGCGGTGTAGGCGGAGGGGGTCGCAGGAGGGGGAGGGGGGTGCAGTGGAGGAGGAGGGGGTCGCTAGGTGAGGGGGGTCAGCAGGAGGGGGATGGAGGGGCTTACCGGTGGGGGGAGATGATCGAGGCCGGCGGCGACGGCATAGCTCCTCCGGCGACGGCGGCGATGGCGCACCTCCGACGGTGACGGCGGCGACGGTGTGAGAGTGAGAGGGAGAGGGAGAGCCGGGGGGGAGTGAGAGTGAGAGGGAGAGCGGGGGGGAATGGGGGGGCGTGGGGAGTGAGAGTGAGAGGGAGAGCGGGGGGGAATGGGGGGGAATCGAGTGAATTTTTGCGATGGTATTTGGGACGAAAAAAAAATTCGTCTCAAATTTAAGACAGAAAATAATTCATCTCAATATCCGTCTCTACTTTCAGACGTCTTAATTTTCGTCTGCAAATCCGTCTCTTTTTGCGACGGATATTCAGACGAATAATTTTCTGTCTTAAATATTTAGATGAAATAGGTCCGTCTAAATTTACAGACATATTTGCGACGGATTAATATCCGTCGCAAAATGCCGTCGCTAAATCCGCTTTTTCTTGTAGTGATCGTATGCAGGTGTTCATTCACGCCCAAGACTATGAACTTTGGCGAGTGATCAGCAAAGGTCCGTATGAGCTTACGGATAATGAGGACTTGTGGACCAAAGAACATATAAGGCAATCCACTGTCAACTGGAGTGCCAAACACATCATGCAATGCTCACTCCATCCAGTTGAATTCTCAAGAGTGGCTACATGCGCATCTGCAAAACTAATGTGGGACAAGCTAGAGGTAATCTACGAAGGAACCTCTCAGGTATGAGAAACAAAAGCCAACATTTTAGTTTCTGAATATGAAATGTTCCGCATGAAGCCTGATGAATCAATTCAAGATATGTATGCTCGATTGACTGTGCTTACTAATAGTTTAACTAATTTGGGAAAGAAATATTCAGAGCAAGAAATTGTAAGGAAAATTCTCAGATCGTTAACTCCAGCATGGCACACAAAGGCTACCGTGGTTGAAGAATCGAGAGATCTCGCAACTACCAAGGTAGATGAACTCATTGGGTCATTCATGACCTATGAGATCAACCTCAAGAACAAAGAGGCTGAGGCACCTAAGAAGAAGTCCCTAGCTCTTAAAGCAGGACCCAGCGGTCATGGCACTTCTGATGAAGGTGAGGATTCGGCAAGTGAGCGAGAAGAGGATGATGTGGCCATGCTCACACGTAAGTTCAAAAAATTCCTGAGAAATGAAGGTAAGAGCTTCATGAGAGGAAGGTCAAAGGTAAGAAATGGTTTCAAATCTAATTCTGAAAACTCTAAGAAATCTGACAAAATCATTTGTTATTCTTGCAACAAACCAGGGCATTTCAAGAATGATTGTCCCGACAGATTCAGAAAAGCTGACAAATGGAAGGGCAAGAAGAAGAACAAGGCCATGGTGTCCACATGGAGTGATGAAGAGGAAAGCGATGACGGAACCAGCTCCTCGGACAAAGAAAAAGAAGATTTCTGCCTTATGGCCAAAGGTGATGAAGAAACTGAGGTAAATTCTCCATTTGAAGATTATACAATTGATGATTGGGAGGATGCATATATACAACTCATGGAAAAATATGAAATGTACAAAAAGGAGAATAAATCATTGAAAAAGAAAATTAACTTATTTGTGCATGATCATAATATGAATGATAAGAATGCTCTACTTGAGACTGAAATTGAAGATCTTAAGAAAATGATTGAGGATTTGGAGGAAGGAAGAAAAGAAATGGCTGACTTGGAAACTGAAAATGGGGATTTGAGAAATGAGATTGATAGTATGAAGCTCAAAATGTAAAGCTATGAAAAAGATAGTAAATTGAGTAATGAAAAGTATGAAGCTGTCAAACAAGTCAACATTCAACTTCTTCAAAATACTGAAAACCTACAAAAAGAGTTGAAGGATAAACAACAATCTTTAGAAAAGTTTGTGGATGGAAGAGAAAACCTAGATGCTTTGCTAGGTACCAGAATGAACTTCAACAAGGAAGTGTTGGATTTTGAACCAACAAACAAAAGGCCAATTGGGCTCAAAACTGTCACATTTGTTTCATCTTCCGAAGCTTCCACCTCAAACACAACTCCCACACAAAACTAGCAAAAACAAAAGGAGAAAGGGAAAGAAAAGATTGAAGAGGCAGTCACCAACATTCCCAAAAAGCCTGTCCAAAAACCTAAGAAAGGTCGACCTTCCCCGCAGCATACGTCAACACTTCCTTGGCCATTGCATGCTCAATCTTCCAGATATCACCAAAACTGGATTGCTCATTCATATAGGCCAACACCACCATACTTTCGGAGAAATTATGATTCATGTGTTCATCAATCCTATAACTTTCAATCTCCTAGGTGGCAGAACAATCACTTTCAACCCAAAAATAACCAATGGCCACAATGGGTTAAGAAGCCAACTTCATCAAACTTTCACAAAATCTAACAAAGAGCCTCTAAACAAAAAGGAAATGTCAAGGCTGAAAAGAAAAACCAAATCCCTGCTTTAAGCAAACAAAACATGAATGTTAGAAAGGTTTGGATTCCAAAAGAAATGGTTTCATATTTTGAAAATCTTAAGAGTTTGATGGGACCCAAAATTGGTTGGGTCCCAAATACAATTGCTTAATTGTTTGTGCAGGAATATCTTGCAGCCATGCATAACAGGTGGTATCTTGATAGCGGCTGTTCAAGACACATGACTGGAGACAAAATAAAATTTTATCTCTTGGAGGAAAAGGAAGGAGGATACGTTGCGTTTGGAGGGAATAACAAAGGAAAAATCATTGGAATAGGTAATGTAGGTAAGAACCTCTCCAACTCCATTTGAAATGTGTTGCTAGTTGAAGGTTTGAAATATAACCTACTTAGCATAAGTCAATTGTGTGATAAAGGTCATAAAGTGTTGTTTAACTCTCATGAATGCAGAATTCTTGAACCAAAATCTGACAAGGTAAAATTTTCTGGTAAGAGAGTCAACAATGTTTACATGATTGACTTAGATGATCCTGCTCATTTAAATCTTTATCTTGCTGCACCAAAATCTGAAATTACTTGGTTATGGCATCGTAGACTATGGCATGCTAGCTACAATGTCTTACATAAATTATTAAAGCATTCAATGGTGAAAGGGTTGCCTGAATTATTATTTAAACAAGAAAACAAGTTGTGTGATGCATGTGCCCTAGGTAAACAAACAAGAAAATCTTTCAAGGGAAGATCTGAAAATACATCATCCAAACCACTCGAGCTAATTCATATGGACTTGTTTGGTCCAACCAGAACTGCTAGTTTAAGTGGTAGAAAATGTGGATATGTCTTGGTGGATGACTTCTCTAGGTTCACATGGGTTTTCTTTATCACACATAAAAATGATGCTTTTGATGAGTTTCAGGCGCTCTACATGAATATAAAGCAGGACGGTGTGTTCAAGATCTCCAAGATTCAATCTGATCACGGTGGTGAATTTAAAAACGCTGAATTCTATAATCTTTGCAGGGCTGAAGGCATTTCACACCGATTCTCTTCACCAAGAACGCCGGAGTAAAATGGTGTAGTTGAAAGGAGAAACCGAACACTTGTAGAGATGGCAATAACCATGCTTGCTGAACGGCAACTTCCAAGGAGGTTTTGGGCTGAAGTGGTAAACTCGGCATATTACATTATCAACCGCTCTATGGTAAGGCCACACACCAAAAAGACTCCTTATGAGTTGCTGAAAGGTAAAAAGCCCTCTCTCTCACATATGAAAGTGTTTGGGTCAAAATGCTTCATCCACAACAATGACAAAAGAGACTTAGATAAATTCGAGCCCAAGAGCGATGAAGGTATATTCCTTGAATATTCTGATAGATCTAGGGCTTATAGAATTTACAATATCAAAAGTCAAACTGTGGAAGAATCACCCCATGTTTCCTTTGATGAATATCATGATTCTAATAATGATAACTCTTGCAGGAAAAATGATGAAGATGGGGAATTCGTAAACATGAAGGACAAGAGTGATCATCCACAAGAAGAAATAAAAGAAGATGGTGACCTAGTTGAATCAAGCAATGCAAGGGATCAAGCTCCAGGGGAAGGTAACGATTCTACAAACATTAGAATTCTTAAGGATCATCCCTTGGAAAATATCATTGGCAGCTTGAATGACCCACCTAGAACAAGGTCACATTTTAGAATTGTGGAAGAACTAGATCAACTTGCTCTTGTCTCTCAGCTTAAACCCAAAAATATTGATGAAGCATTAAAAGATGAAAACTGGATAAATTCAATGCAAGACGAGTTAAACCAGTTTGAAAGGAATAAAGTCTGGCATCTTGTTCCTAGACCTTCATCACAATCTGTCATAGGCACTAAATGGGTCTTTAGGAACAAACTAAGTGAGGATGGCAAGATAATAAGAAACAAAGCTAGATTGGTGGCTCAAGGGTATAATCAAGAGTTTGAGGTATATTTTGATGAATCTTATGCCTCAGTTGCTAGACTCGAAGCCATCAGAATTTTACTTGCCTTTGCATGCTCCCTTAGAATAAAGCTGTATCAAATGGATGTCAAAAGTGCTTTATTGAATGGCTTGATCAAAGAAGAAGTCTATGTTGAGCAGCCCCCTGGCTTTGAGAATTCTAACAATGCATATTTTGTATACAATCTAGACAGGGCGCTTTATGGACTTAAGCAAGCACCAAGAGCTTGGTATGAGAGACTAAGCTCGTTCCTCATTGAAAAAGGGTACACACGAGGTAAGGTAGATCAAACACTTTTCACCAAGAAGCAAGGTAAGAACATCTTGATTGTTCAAATTTATGTTGATGACATTGTGTTTGGTTCTACAAAATCTGAAATGTGTGAGGGATTTGCTAACCTCATGACTAGCGAATTTGAGATGAGCCTAATGGGAGAACTTCAATTCTTTCTCGGTTTGCAGGTCAACCAAGGAGAAGATGGTTGCTTCATAAGCCAAGCCAAATACATCAAGGAGCTGCTAAAAAGATTTGACATGGCAAACAGCAAAATCATTGCAACTCCGATGAGCACCTCAACTTCACTAGATTCGGATGAAAATGGTAAATTGGTGGATGCAAAGGTCTATAGAGGTATGATTGGTTCTTTACTTTATTTGATTACATCCCGACCAGATATCCAGTTTAGTGTATGTCTTTGTGCTAGATTTCAAGCTAGTCCTAGAGAATCTCATTTGACTGCCGTCAAACGTATCCTTCGGTATCTTGCCGGCACTCAAGATTTGGGATTGTGGTATCCGTCATCATGTGATTAATCTCTTATATCTTATTCTGATGCGGATTACGCTGGATGCAAGCTGGATCGTAAGAGTACTAGTGGCTATTGCCAGTTTCTAGGCGGGTGTTTAGTTTCTTGGGCCTCCAAGAAACAACACTCGGTTGCCGTCTCAACCGCAGGGCAGAATATGTTGCTGCGGGGAGCTGTGGCACCCAAGTGTTGTGGATTAAATACCAACTCCAAAACTACTTGGTGGATCTTGGTTGTGTCCCGATTCTGTGTGATAACACTAGTGCTATCAACCTTGCAAAAAATCTAGTCCAGCACTCTAGGACTAAGCATATTGAGATTAGGCATCACTTCATTAGAGACGAGGTCAGTAAGAAAAATTTTGAACTGTATTTTGTTGATACTCTAAATCAAATTGCTGATATTTTCACCAAGCCCTTGTGTAATGACAGGTTTTCAACACTCAGAAGGGAGCTTGGTCTTTGCCGACCTCAGGCCAATAAGAATTTGAAATGATGATCATGTTCAATTAGTTGTGTGTTTTGCACGTTGGTATTCATGCATTATTTATATGTCAATATGTCTTTTTGCATATGGTGTCGCATTGCATGTAGTTGCATAATCAAGTTGAATCTATGTTCCCAATGCATTGCATGGTTTGTGTCGCATCATTCTTGCATGGCCATGGTATATCAAATGTTGATGTATGAAAGGGCAGGTTATGCTTGTCTCGAAGCACTCAATATGCGTGAGGTTTCACCTCCGCCAAGTACCATGTGTCAATGTCGCATATAGGCCATATAGTACGGGGGAGTTATCCTTTTGTAGCATTCATGCATATATTTCATATTCATTCTGTGGCATTTAATAAGTGTACAACCATGGGTTGGGTCATACATTTCATTTCTGCCACCTTCATGAGTGACTAGGTCAACCTCCTTTGTCATTCCACTTGATTGCAAACATAACTCCTTCGCGCATCCATTGCATATCCTTAGGGGGAGTTTTGTTGATTCTCTTAACCTCTTGCAAACTGCACTTCAGTGGCTTACAGTCTGGTTTGAGTTCATGAGACAGACTGATATATGGTGTAAGAGCTTTCTATTATATGCCCTAATGATTATCCATTCAATGAAAATGGTTCAGATTTAATGATTTCCTTGTAGTTCTGATATATCTTGTTTGAAATCATCTATGTTTTGTAGTTTTAATAGACTTTCACTAAAGACTGCATGTTATGTCTTGAATGACTACCCTGAAATCTGAAAATCCAGACTTCATGACAATCTTGGTGATACTCTAGAGCTTAGTATTGTTTCTAAACATCTTGATGAGCTGGAATTCATGAAAATCAATTTGCAGAGTAATGATAGTGTTACACGGAGAAATATGTCACGTCATCAAATCAAGTGACGAATGATATGTCATGATGTGCCTCTGTTATCTCTGTCTTAATTCATCTGGACTCTAGGCAGAGCAATGGCATAATTGATGAGAAACATATCTTCTCATCAATGAAATGAGTTTGGATATGTCATGACGTGACTTTGCTATCTCTGTTCATTCTGAAGTATAACTGTCAATCTTGCCAAATACCTAGGAATACTGGCGTCTAAACAACGTGTATTCTTACGGCTTGGAGGCTTGTACTAGACTTGATTGCTCGTAAAATATGAGTCATGTGCCTTCAAATTCAAAAGATATTGAAAATCAAATTTTTTGAACTCATAAAATTCCATGCTTTAGACATGATTGTTTAGCCTCAATACTCATTTTTTTTGTTATTCCCTTTGTAGTTACTGAATATGGATATATAAGACAAGGGACGGTTAAACATTGCCATGATATGCACCTTTGGTTCATTTCTATTACATCTTGGATGTAGCTGCTTTTCGAACTCTGTTGATGAATTCGGATTTCATTAGCTTTGAACCATATATATTGCTCATGGTATGTTTCAAGTTTGCATATAATGGCTTGCTCTTAACTCCTTTCAGCTCTGGTCTCACAGACATTTTACTATTATCACTCTTTTTTGCTGTTGGCAAAGGGGGAGATTCTTTGTGTGAGTCCTTTGTAAGAGCTATATGCGTTATCGCATTGTCAAAGGGGAGAGCTTATGTGCTTTGTGAGTTGTCATGGGGGATGTGTGAATGGTGTACAGGGAGAGTCCAAGGGGAGAATCCATTGTTCACTTTGCATCTCATATGTGTATGTGATGAGGTTTGCATAATTGCATAGCATTCATATCATAATTACCTTCACATGCTATTACTATCATGGATCTTGAGCTACATATGTTACATTTGTTATAACTTGTGCCATTTTAGACATTTCTATCACATAATGACTCACAGTATTGTCATCATCAAAAAGGGAGAGAATGTTGTGTCCCTGAGGTCATTTGAGTCATTCTGTGGTCACTTGGGTCATTCTATAGTCATATGAGTTCTGTGGTATTCTTGGTTTTGATAATGACTAAACACTATTAGTCATTGATATCTTCCACTTTCATGTGATTGACATACGTGATATTTTTATTCATGACAGATATGCCAATGAATGGACAAGGAATCAAGTGGCAATGGCCAAAGTGAAAGCTCATTGATCGAGCCCAAGCAAGGATGCAAATCTCATCTCTCTTACAAGCAAAAGTCGACATTTCATATTCGGCTTGTCACTCATCCAAGGTCAATGCACAAAGAACTATAGCCAAGAGAATCCAAGGTTAAAGACTCGGTTGATACCTTCTAGACTATCAAGGGTGATGCCACAAACATGCACGGGCTGCTAATGGAGTTGAACGACGGAGCTGAAGCGGATAACGGACCGACCCGGGCAAGCCCGGAATCAGCCTAGCTGGCGGTCGACCGCCAGCACAGGGGCGGTAGACCGCCCCAGCCAGCATCCGCCAGAATGTGTGTCTTTCAGTAGCGGTCGACCGCCAGCCATTAGCGGTCGACCAGAAATTCCAGGGACTAATCCTCTACAGCGATTCTCAGTGGAGGTCGACCGCCAGAAGCCACAGGTCGACCGCCAGCCCCGATGCAGCCATGTTTGACTTCGAATTCCACCTCGTGGCCAGCCCCTTTCCATGGATTTGTTTAATCAAAACTCACCTAATCTTCCATGATTTGTGGATCTGGTCTGGGGGGTGTCTATGGACCATTCAAGGTCTATAAAACCAACACATGAAGGGTTAGAAACCCAAATGCTTCAAGGGGATTCAAGGGAGGCTACAAGGGTGAGAGGAGTTTGAGTACTGTAGCCGTGAACAGTACTCCGTGAATAACTCTTCATCCATTCCAAGGCATTCAAGTCTAGATCTGAAGCCATCTCAACCTCCAAGGAAGAAGAAGCAATCAAGACTCTTAAGGGTGATCTAAACTGCATCATTCTTCCTCTTCATCAATTCAAGAGGATCAAAAGGAAGATCAAAGCTACATCCAACACTCTCTCCATCAACTCAAGGTGATTCAAGTTCATATCTCAATCCAGTAACCTCCAAGGAAGAGTAGAAGCAAGAAAGGCTAATAAGGGAGATCAAAGAAGGCTGCAAGGGTGTGTTCAAGGGAGAGGAGTTCGAGTACTGTAGCTGTGAACAGTACTCCGGGAAGAAGTTCTTCATCAAATCTCCAAGTGATTCAAGCTACTTCAAAAGAAGATTCAAGCCCCAGCAATCTCAGATAAGATCCTTTCTCTTTGAGCATATTTCATATCTTGTTTGAGTGTTTTCATATCTTGTTCTTTTCCATTTCATTCAAACATTTGGAACTGAAGATCGTCCCTACCGGTGGTTAGTAGGAAGGTAATCGGAAGTTGTCTGATCTGCGGTGTTGACATCCCTACCGGTGGTTAGTAGGAAGGCAATCGGTGATCTTTCGATTTACGGTTTAGTGCGTGGCACTAGTGGAGCCTCACCGGATTTGGTGAGGGGTGGACGTAGGACTGGAAATTCAGTCCGAACCACCTTAAAATCTCATGTGTTGTGGTTTGCTTGTGCGATTGCTTTATGTTAGATGCATGCTTAGGTTCAATATCTATATTACATAATCATCTTGCCAAGTAAATCATTCGTGTTCTTCGTCAAGCTAGTTATATTCCGCTGCTTATTTCATCATCTAGCTTTAAAGAGGGTTGCATTACGAAAAGAGGGGCAGATCTATTCACCTCTCCCCTCTAGATCCGCTGTCCACTACACAACACCTAAAGGCACGAGCACCACTCTCCTTGAAAATGAAGAAGGTAGCCTAAGGGTTCCCTAGAGGCGAGCACTGCTCTCCTTGAAAATGAAGAAGGTAGCCTAAGGGTTCCCTAAAGGCGCGAGCACTGCTCCCCTGGAAAACGAAGAAGGTAGCCTAATGGTTTCCTAAAGGCGCGAGCACCGCTCCCCTTGAAAATGAAGAAGGTAACCTAAGGGTTTCCTAGAGGCGTGAGCACTGCTCCCCTTGAAAATGAAAAGGGTAACTTAAGAGTTTTCTAAAGGCGCGAGCACTGCTCCCCTTGAAAACAAAGTGGTAACCTAAGGGTTCCTGTGGAGGACACGAACATTGTGGAACGCGAGCACGGAGGATCACCATGAAAGCACGTAGAAGCACTCCAGCAAAAGGTACACAACAGTATTGGCTCAGAATAAAGAATTTATATTTCTTTTGTCAAAATACAAGCTACCAGAAATTGACAAAATACCCTCACATGGGCCAAATACAAGTACATGGAGAGACAAAACGTGCTTGACGATGGTGACATATGACTCCACCGACTCGCTTCTTTGGCATCGTCCTCCACCAACGACCATGCTGAATCCCCGAGCAGGCGTAGGTACCCATTTTTGTTCTGTGGGAGGGTACCTATGGAGAAGCCTCCTATGCCAGAGAAAAGGGACAAAGCTCCCGGGCCAACAAAGGGCTTCACTGGTAGAAGACCTGCATGAGGAAAACTAGGCCGGCTGCTCCAGCCACCCTTGCTCGGACAGGGGACAGTGGAACAACGAGGCCCACCCATTACATGGAACCAGCAGGCCTACCCAAGCCAACGGGGGGCAGCGGTACTACAAGGCCAACACATTATAAAGGCCACCCCAGCGTACTGGCCATGCCTCCAAACTGGCGAACAAGGCCCGGCTGCCACCAGCACCTCCCTTGAATTGGGAGGTTGTCTTGTGTCTTGCCGCGGACAGCGTGCGACGAGTCCCCATCAGCGGCGGGGAGAGGTGTACTGGCCATGCCTACAAATAGAGGAGCCCACCGCCATCGTCCAAACTGCATGGCCTCGTCTGCAAAGTGGAAGAAGGGAAAATAGCTCCCAACCTTCCTTACGATCCTTCCTACCAGAAAGTAGGAAGATGTTCCAGCAACGGAGAGCATCTCACCAAGCACCTGCAAAGAGACAAACAACGGTTACATACCACGAAGACCTACAAGGGGAACCAGCTAAGGAATGGAAAGCGGCATTACCCTGACACCTCCCGTCCCTTCAAGGATGGAACTTATCCGGCTCAAGAAGTAGGACTCCCCTACCGGCATACAAGTGGTTAACCTTCTCCAAGGCCTCCCGTTAGCCATCCAGGTACCCGAGCCTATACTGCTCAGAGACCGGGCCATCCTCTTCAGGCGCAGGCCATGGTCGCCACGGTACCGGCGCTGGGTTTCTCTGGAGGACCAAGGGTTGACGGAGAGCCTGCAGAAATTCGTCATCCGACGAAGTACCAGACTCTCCTGATAGCATTCTCTAAGAAGGCTACCTACAAGGGTTCTCTAGTGCAGAGCTGATCGCTGGAACGCTGCGAAAGCCACCATTTATAGGAGGAAGTGGAGTCCCCGGAAGCAGAGGGTTCCCACCGCCTCAATCAAATCCGTGAAAATAGAAGCGACGGATCCCGAAAATCGTGCCCCTTCAAAGTCCTCATCAAAGATGCTGCTTCATATCCCCAGTGGATCTCCGACGGTTCAGGAGGAGGGAAGCACACGGAAGAAATGTCAAAATTTGTAGATAAAAGGAAGGCTTTCATTTCCAGAAAAAGAAATTACAAAAAAATGCTACTACCTTAGAAAGTGCAAAAAAAGGAAAAGATAGCTAGGGGCATCCTCTCAAGGACTTGCCCCGATTACATCATCACGTGCCCTGGCCTCAGCAGGTGCACGTACAGCAGCAGCACTAGGAGAAGGTGGCTCGTCGATCAAGTCCACCACGGCAACGTCCGCAAGTGCTCGCTCACCCGCGTCCGACGCCAACACCTCGGCGCCCGCCTCTACGGGGTCCGGCACCTCCTCTCCGTCGTCGGCCTCCGAGCCGTAAGGAGTTGAAGGAGGGGGAAGGACCGGGGCCTCGAGGTCGAAGTGCTCTGCTATGGCCTTCACGGCAGTACTCCAGCCCTCTCAGAAGCCGCGGTCACGCGCCGGCCTGTAGTACTCCAAGGCCGCCTCCGTCAGCTCGGCCCGGTAAGCCGAGGAAGAGCAGAAGGTCTCCACAGCCTCCTCGCCAGCCGAAGACAAAGACAAGCGCAGCTTGGCGAGCTCCACCTCAGCCTCCCGCGCACGGGCCTCCATGGCTCGGGCCTCCACCTCCAACTTGGCCGCCCGCTCTCTGGCCCCGTCAGCCTGCGACCGGAAAGAGTCCCGGTCGCGCTCCATACCGACCAGGGCCGACTCCAACTGGGACAACTGTCCTGGGAGTCCGACGTTCGCAGCTTCAGACTCCTTCAAGCGCCCTTCGGCCCCTGCCTGAAGGGCCCGACTGGCCTCCAGCTCACGTACGGCGTCCAGGAAACGGTGCCTCCACAGTCCAAAGGCGCTGACGGCCAGGCACGCGCTCCTCGCAGCAACGGCCGTCAACTCATCCACGGTCCCGGGACCAAGCTCCCCGACGTGCTCGTGCCAGTGAGCACTCCGCAACATAAGGTCAATGATGCCCGGAATACCAGGCATCCCCGCCAGTGAGTCCTCGGGCTGCGAGGATCGACCATGCAAAGAAGTCCCCAGCGGAGGAACTCCGGACGCCGGGGGAAGAGAGCCGACTTCGGCAATGACTGGAGCCTTGCCCCTTTCACGCCCTCCGAAGGCAGATGCCGACATAGCAGCTGCCGGCACCACGGGCGATGACGGCGGGAGAACGCTAGGGGGAGGCGCCCCAGATGAGGGTGGGACCCGGCTCCTGGCAGGAGTCTAATACCTCCCCCTCTTCCTCGACCGGCGGTGACTGTCCATCTCAGCCAGCTCATCCTTGGTCAGATAAGCTCGACCACTGCCAGCCATGGCAAACTCTTCACCAGGAGCGCTGAGAGAGGCTTCGGGGGAGCTTCGCCGAAGACTGGGCCCTCCGCTGGCCACCGACGCCTCGGGGGAATGCACCAGAGGAATACCAACAGGGGCCGAGTATCGCAACCTCCCCGGGGCAAATGCAACCTGGGCTGGGGGGGCGACGATCGACACCTGACCAGCTTCCGGAGCAACGTGATCCACGGGGTGAGGAGCGAGCCGCGGCAGTCGAACGACCTCGGGGGTCCAACCTTGCGCTTCAGCCGCCCCTAAGAATAGAGTAAAAGTTAGTCAAACAGCAGTCACAATCACCGTGACCCTGCTGGAAGATAAAACCAGTACCCTGCGGCAACGGAGGACACAACCCCAGCTCTCGAAGCAGTACCGGGGTCAGAACGCGGTCTGCATCCGCAAGGGGATATCGGGAGACAGCCTTCAGATCCCGACGGCCCTCGGTATTGAGGGGAGGCTTCGAATCACGCCAAGGGTGAGGAAAGCCACTCCGCATCCAACCGTCAGAGGCACTTTCCCAATCCTTCGACTTGATCAGGAACACGTACCGCTCCGCCCATCCCTTACGGTTGGAGGTAGTACGGGAGACCGTGATGAAATGGTCATTGGCACGCGCCTTGAAGTAGGCAAAATATGTGTCGGATGGGCAACTCTAGAGAAGAAAGAATTGCCGGAACAGATCGACACTCGGCTCCACCGACGCTCTACGGCACGCATAGACAAACCCGCAGAGGATACTGTAAGAATTAAGGGTTATGCCCCCAGGGTTCCGCCCATAGTGGCGAAGGACTGCTGCTGTGATGACTCGGACTACGGATACCGGATACACCCGATAGGACTACCGAGTAGACCCGATACCGCTTGGAACCCGTGAAGCCTCCCAAGAGCTGTAAAGCTCCGAAGGGATATAAAAGGAATGTCGTGTAGTACATTGAAGTCGTAGATATAACAGTAAGCAATTAAATTTCATTAATCAAGTTTGCTAAAGTAGCAGAACTAAAATTAATTTTTAATTAACAATTAAAATTAACAATTATACCAGAGTCCAGTCCAAAGGAAAGATAAGTATAGTCTACAGAAAGAAAGACGTACACTAAGGTTGGGGGAAGCCCGACGTAGGTACCGCTGGCAACTACGAACACGCTACACCAGGAACCGCAAGGAAGCAGAGACGCCACACCTGAAAAGCAGGGGTGAGCCTCGTGTCACTGGCTCAGTAGGGGTCACGCGGATCCCCACTGAAAAACACGCAGTAACACGGAACAACATCTAAAATAGCAGGAGTAGTACAGCAGGAAAAGCTAAACTATAACTAGAAAGCTATAAAAGAAAGCCGGAAGAGCAGGAGTAGAAATAGGTAAAATAAAGGGAAAACAAGCCGAACCGAACCAGAACCTCGGGTCCTACGCTACTCCAACAGAAACAGAAAGGCGAACCCAGATCTCACAGAGTCAGGAGTTACCGATCCGTTGATTAAGCACAAGGCCTAAGGCGAAGGCCTACAAAGATAGGCAAAAGACCTAGAAGAGACCTAGATGGACACGAAACACTAAAGCCTACACGACTGGATTGTCAAGCATGCTCCCTAAGCACAAATGCATACACGACTGGATCGTCGTGCATACCATACAGTATTGACCTCGGGTAAGGCCAAGAAAAGACTAACCCGAAGATGTCACGACGCACGAGAAACGTGAGAGTCATGTGTCACGTGACGGAAGCACCTCCTCACTAGAAGAACAGCCAGATGCATCCACTAACATCTTACACTGCGCCACAGGTATCTCGCGACGGACGCCGAGAACGACGGAGACTGAGATACTCACTGAACAAGAATAGGAACTACAGTAACGAGTGACTAGTCAGGATCACGCCCGTCGGCGCTCGTCCAAACGCCCCTGACCACGTGTGCACACACCAGCTCACGCCTAGAGCCAGGCCTCTAACTAGTTTTCCCCCCCAGCAGGACGCTACCGTAAGACATGGGACCATGGAAACTAGCCTAAAAACTGTATCTCGGGAACTGCCCTTACCACCACTCCCAGGTGGACCGACACTCAAGGTCGTCAGGCTACGACTAGTGGAGGCTCACTAGACATAGAGACTCGAAAACACGAGTGCTGGAGTACAGACAGGCCGAGAAAGTACTGTCGCATGTACTACAAAGCACCAAGGTAGCATACCAAACTGCCAATAGACTTAGGACATGACAACTAGATCTGCTGACACAACGATCCTTGAGTCTCACGACTCGGAGTCAAGATCGCCACGTAACGACGGAACAAGCCACCAATCGATCTAATCCTAAGCCAGAGGAAACAACACATCCGCATAAAATGACTCGCGGAGACCTGAGGAATCACCAAGACCCTCAGCACACATGGACACACAAACCGAGGTATGATGATATCTCAAGGCATCCAGAACCACTGTCTCGATCTATCCAAAATAGTCGAGACACACACAAGGTTACTTGTCAACCACTGGGTCTCACCGTGTTGACCGGAACCTGACAACGATTCTACAGCAGTACAGACACCAAGGCATGCTTGACTACCTTATATCGCGGTCATAGCCCTCATAGGACATCAAGAGACATCCACGGGACGACGGACAAATCACAAGGTCAAGTCAAGACAATCGGAAACCAAAATACCGGTAAACCATCCTCTGGGACAGAAGCGGTGCATCACTCGGCCACTAAGCAACACAAGCAGTCAAGGAAGAAGCCGCTACACACACAGAGGCAAAGACTCTGGCAGTCTTACACTGGGCCGTGAGGTGACTGTGGCGGTCAAAGATATGGCCGCTACACCCAGTCAACCCTCGAACCGACTTATCCAGTTAAACCACCATAGCGGTCTAAGATAGACGCGCTACACGGACTAAGGCGGTCTAAACATGAGCCGCCACACTAACCGTCTTAAAACATTGACCTAAGACGAACCGACTGTAGCAGCCTAAGAAGGGCGCGCTACAAGGAAGAGGCGGACAAAGGTTAGGCCGCTAAGGCCAACCGACTTAAAACATTGACCCGGTCAAACGGACAGTAGCGGCCTAAGAAAGGCGCGCTACAGCACATTGGCGGTCAGAACTAGGGCCGCCAACTCGAACCGACATACACTAGAATCAAGGAAAAACGAACATTGGCGCACCCGCATAGGGCCGCCAGAGGCAAGTGGCGGTCAGAGGTTGGGCTGCCAACCTCAGCCGACCTAAAACTAACCGACACACTATGGAGTGTGGCGGTCCATCGTGGGGCCGCCAGAGACCTGTAGCAGTCTCTGAAACGACCGCAAGCACGGTACGGTGGGAAAACAGGGGAAATGGCCGATCTCGGCCATTCCACGCCCCATTTGCGTCGAAACGTAGGGGAAACAAACCTAATTGACAAAAATAACCTTCCACAGGTCGGAAGGGGTCCATGCAACAACTAAATCGCAAGAAACGGACGATTCCAACGAATCGACCCTAATTGGGTCACCGGGGTTCCCGGACTTGTACCGGCCCCAAATGACGACCAATCAACACGAAATCGGTGAAAATGGAATACAGACATGCTGGGGGTCACAATGAAACTAATTTAGTCAAAAATCATCGTCGTTTTCTGGCGAACCCAACGCACACCCCCCGAGCATGCTTTTCCCAAAATTGAACGAAACCCGCTCGAATGCGCACCGCTCGGCACGAAACTGCGAGGGAACGCAGAAGAGAAGTAGGTAATCCGTCTCCCTACCTCCACCGGAGATTCCATGCACCGAAGTGACTAAACCACGCCGAAAATCGCATCGCGAGCTCAACCATCGGCTTTAAATCCACCGTTTGGGATCGCGCCAGAAACGGTCCGATCCTCGCCCCATCGTGCTCCGGACCACTCCCACGGCATCTCCTCAGCCTGCCCGTGCCTCCTCCGTCTGCAGCCGGAGCAGAGGGCGAGAGAAGAGAGAAAACGGGAGAGAGAGAGGGTCGCGACGGCGAATGAGAAGGGAAAGAAGAAAAGGAAAGAAAAAGGAAAAGAAATTAGGAATTTTCCTAATTTTCAAAAATTCTGATTTTTGAGTCGAAAATGGACTAATTCAGAAAAATACGTAAAAATAGTCGAAACGATCCCCTCAAAGAGTACATCGCAACTGTAGCGCCCTCGAGTCGATGAACTGAGAAATAAACTCACCACAGGGTTCCGTAACTTGTACGAGAGAAAAACCCACGTGGATCATAAAACTCAACTCAGGACCTACAAAAGTGATCTGAAACTCTCCGAAAAGGATCCGAAAGATTTGATAAGAATCTAGGGTATTACAGCCTT
Source organism: Amorphophallus konjac (assembly GCA_022559845.1). Classification (NCBI taxonomy): domain Eukaryota; kingdom Viridiplantae; phylum Streptophyta; class Magnoliopsida; order Alismatales; family Araceae; genus Amorphophallus; species Amorphophallus konjac. The sequence continues at coordinate 106,099,781 of CM040129.1, read as the reverse complement.
CCCTCCTTCAAGAAATTTCATCCTCAAAATTTAAGGAACGAACAAGAAGAAGCAGGGACGAACAAACCCCCAAGACACAACTTGAAACAGCACGAATCTCGAAAATCACAATTCAGAGAGAGATCGCCAGACCATCATCACAAGCACACGCTCTGGATCTCAAGGAAAATCGATCCAAAGGACGAGCATGGCACATAAGTGAATGCAAGTCTGACACCTCCGAAACAAAGCAACGTCGCTTACGTCTCACAGGGAAGGAGACACGACCCATGCCACGACAACAACTATCGGGAATATAAAACGACAGACACGGCAAGCATCAACATTAAATCTGATCGAGTCGCATGCTAACTCTACCAGGAAATAAGAGTACAGCACAACTAACCGACAAGATCATGGTCCACATGATGCTAAGACAAATTCACAGGGAAACAACGACAAAAATGACAACAACAACAACAACAACAGCACTTGCAGGATTCCGGCTCCGTACTGAACACAGAACCACGGAACATAGCCGCAAGCTGGGTCACATCACGGCACAATAACAGCTGAACATACGACTACGATGGACTAGTCATGCATCGAGCAGCTCACCAAGGAAAGATCCACTACAACGAGAGCAACAATCTCGGGAAACGCATCTCAAGGACCACGATCACGCCCTGAGAGCACAACACCCAAGAAAGGATACAGAGGAGCAGAGGGTACTCAACCAGTAAAAATGCCGACAGATTCCCCAATACTCACAAATACTAGTGCCAACACCAGAAGGCCTCCAAGAACAATGGCACGGCAACTGACAACATCAAGGCACAAGAAGCCAAGACAAAGTCACATCGAGAAAAATAATTCTCTCGACCGGTCAGAATCTTACAACCAACGATCCTCGACCCATGGGTTATCAGCCCACACGCTTCCGCTGCGCACTCATACAACGCACACAGGCATCAGAAACATCTCGATATCTGCATCTCAGCACACACTCGGTGCCATCGCAATTCATGAAAATTGCAATATATCACGCCACGAGTACTGATCCTGCGAACAACTGATCACAAGTAGCCTAAGTGCAAACCATGAAGAGCACCAGTTTCAGCACAAAGCACAAAGAAAACTGCTAATCTCAGCTTACCCTTACGTCTTGAAACAATTATCGAGCCTTCACAACACATCGACCGTTAGACACGGCACGACGAACATGGTGCACAACGGCTCTCAACACAAAGATTAGGTCCAAAGCCAAGCAACCGTAGAATAAAGAGGCAGATCATGCTCAGAAGAAATACTGTCCATACTGAAGTAGACATAGGACAAAGGTCTCACTAAGATGGCACTTCCAAGGCTTACCTCGAAAAGACTCCACCAAATAGGATGAGAAGCATCAAGCTCACTAACAGTAGCTCACCATGAAGGAAAATCCTAGGTTCGCTTGAGCATCTTCTTAGTCGAGACAACAAAGCAACCACTTCAACAGAAGCGAAACACCTCAGGAGCTACACAGACTTAAGCTGGGACGACCAAAACAACGTAAGAACGTGTACGGCCATCATACCAACTCGAAAAGTCACCAGTCACCTGAACAAGCCATAGAAAAATCTCGAACAATGTACTGCAGATTCAAGCCTATCGGCGAACTCTGCCAAGTACAGCATGATCGAGACAAACACCACGACAAAAAAGAACGTCCCGTCGCATCCTGACGAGAGCAAAACCATCTCACACAGTGCTGACACAGCACGTACAAGACAACACACGGAAACAAAGCGACAAAGAATCGCGAAACCTAAACCAGCGAAAGACTGTACTGGACTTTCAGGACTCTGGACACTGTATATCTCATATTCCCATGTACTTCACACAACAACTGCTCTGATACCACCTGTGATGACCCGGACTCCGGATACCGGATATACCCGATAGAACTACCGATTAGACCCGATACCGCTTGGAACCCGTGAAGCCTCCCAAGAGCTGTAAAGCTCCGAAGGGATATAAAAGGAATGTCGTGTAGGACATTGAAGTTACAGATATAACAGTAAGCAATTAAATTTTATTAATCAGGTTTGCTAAAGTAGCAGAAATAAAATTATTGTTTAATTAACAGTTAAAATTAACAATTATACCAAAGTCCAGTCCAAAGGAAAGACAAGTACAGTCTACAGAAAGAAAGACGTACACTGAGGTCGGGGGAAGCCCGACGCAGGTACCGTTGGCAACTACGAACACGCCACACCAGGAACCGCAAGGAAGCAGAGACGCAACACCTGAAAAGCAGGGGTGAGTCTCGTGTCACTGGCTCAGTAGGGGTCACGCAGATCCCCACTGAAAAACACGCAGTAACACGGAACAACTTCTAAAACAGCAGGAGTAGTAAAGCAGGAAAAGCTAAACTACAACTAGAAAACTGTAAAAGAAAGCCGGAAGGGCAAGAGTAGAAACGGCTAAAAGAAAGGGAAATGAAGCCGAACCGAACCAAAACCTCGGCTCCTACGCTACTCCAACAGCAACAGAAAGGCGAACCCTGATCTCACAGAGTCAGGAGTTACAGATCCGTTGACTAAGCACAAGGCCTAAGGCGAAGGCCTACAAAGACAAGCAAAAGACCTAGAAGAGACCTAGACGGACACGGAACACTAAAGCCTACACAACTAGATTATCGTGCACGCTCCCTAAGTGCAAACGCATACACGACTGGATCATCGTGCATATCACACAGTACTGACCTCGGGTAAGGCCAAGAAAAGACTAACCCGAAGAGGTCACGATGCAAGAGAAATGCGAGAGTCACGTGCCACGTGACGGAAGCACCTCCTCACTAGAAGAACAGCCAGATGCGTCCACTGACGTCTTACACTGCGCCACAGGTATCTCGCTACGGACGCTGAGAACGACGGAGACTGAGATACTCACTGAATCAGAACAGGAACTACAGTAACGAGTGACTAGTCAGGGTCACGCCCGTCGGCGCTCGTCCAAACGCCCCTGACCACGTGTGCACACACCAGCTCACGCCTAGAGCCAGGTCTCTAACTAGTTTTCCCCCCCAGCAGGATGCTACCGTAAGACAGGGGACCATGGAAACTAGACTAAAAACTGTATCTTGGGAACTGCCCTTACCACTACTCCCAGGTGGACCGACACTTGAGGTCATCAAGCTATGACTAGTGGAGGCTCACTAGACATAGAGACTCAGAAACACGAGTGCTGGAGTACAAACAAGCCGAGAAAGCACTGTCGCACGTACTACGAAGTACCAAGGCAGCATACCAAACTACCAATAGACTCAGGAGAGGACAACTAGACATGCTGACACAATAATCCTTGAGTCTCACGACTCGGAGTCAAGATCATCGCGTAACGGTGGAACAAGCCACCAATCGATCTAATCCAAAGCCAGAGGAAACGACACATCCACATAAAATGACTCACGGAGACCTGAGGAATCACCAAGACCCTCAGCACACTTGGACACACAAATCGAGGTAAGACGATATCTCAAGGCATCCAGAACCACTATCTCGATCTATCCAAAATAGTCGAGACACACACAAGGTTACTTGTCAACCACTGGGTCTCACCGGGTTGACCGGAACCTGACAACGATTTTACAACAGTACAGAAACCAAGGCATGCTTGACTACCTTATATCATGGTCATAGCCCTCATAGGACATCAAGAGACATCCACGGGACGACGGACAAACCACAAGGTCAAGTCAAGACAATCGGAAACCAAAATATCGGTAAACCATCCTCTGGGACGGAAGCGGCACATCACTCGGCCACTAAGCAACACAAGCAGTCAAGGAAGAAGCCGCTACACACACAGAGGAAAAGACTCTAGCGGTCTTACACTGGGCCGTGAGGTGACTGTGGCGGTCAAAGATATGGCCGCTACACCCAGTCAACCCTCGAACCAACTTATCCAGTTAAACCACCATAGCGGTCTAAGATAGACGCGCTACACGGACTAAGGCGGTCTAAACATGAGCCGCCACACTAATCGCCCTAAAACATTGACCTAAGATGAACGGACTGTAGCGGCCTAAGAAGGGCGCGCTACAAGGAAGAGGCGGACGAAGGTTAGGCCGCTAAGGCCAACTGACTTAAAACATTGACCCGGTCAAACGGATAGTAGAGGCCTAAGAAAGGCGCGCTACAGCACATTGGCGGTCAGAACTAGGGCCGCCAACTCGAACCGACATACACTAGAATCAAGGAAAAATAAACCTTGGCACACCCGCATAGGGCCGCCAGAGGCAAGTGGCGGTCAGAGGTTGGGCCGCCAACCTCAGCCGACCTAAAACTACCCGACACCCTATGGAGTGTGGCGATCCATCATGGGGCCACCAGAGACCTGTAGCGGCCTCTGAAACGATCGCGAGCACGATACGGTGGGAAAATAGGAGAAATGGTCAATCTCGGCCGTTCCACGTCCCATTCACATCTAAACGCAGGGGAAACAAATATAATTGACAAAAATAACCTTCCACAGGCCGGATGGGGTCCATGCAACAACTAAATCGCAAGAAACTGATGATTCCAACGAATCGACCCTCTTTGGGTCACCGGGGTTCCCGGACTTGTACCGGCCCCAAATGATGACCAATCAACACGAAATCAGCGGAAATGGAATACAGACATGCTGGGGGTCACAATGAAACTAATTTAGTCGAAAACCATCGCCGTTTTCTGGCGAACCTAACGCACACCCCCCGAGCATGCTTTTCCCAAAATTGAACGAAACCCGCTCGAATGCGCACCGCTCGGCACGAAACTGCGAGGGAACGTAGAAGAGAAGTAGGTGATCCGTCTCCCTACCTCCACCGGAGATTCCGTGCACCAAAGTGACTAAACCACGTCAAAAACCGCATCGCGAGCTCAACCGTCGGCTTTGAATCCATCGTTTGGGATCGCGCCAGAAACGGTCCGATCCTCGCCCCATCGCGCTCTGGACCACTCCCACGGCATCTCCTCAGCCTGCCCGTGCCTCCTCCGTCTGCAGCCGGAGCAGAGGGCGAGAGAAGAGAGAAAATGGGAGAGATAGAGGGTCGCGGCAGCGAACGAGAAGGGAAAGAAGAAAAGGAAAGAAAAAGGAAAAGAAATTAGGAATTTTCCTAATTTCTGATAATTCTGATTTTTGAGCCGAAAATGGAATAATTCAGAAAAATACGTAAAAATAGTTGAAACAATCCCCTCAAAGAGTACATCGCAATTGTAGCGTCCTCGAGTCGATGAACTGAGAAATAAATTCACCACAGGGTTCCGTAACTTGTACGAGAGAAAAATCCACGTGGATCATAAAACTCAACTCAGGACCTACAAAAGCGATCTGAAACTCTCCGAAAAGGATCCGAAAGATCCGATAAGAATCCAGGGTATTACAGCTACGATAAAAGGGTGAACCGGGATACGGAGACCCGCCTGAAAGGAGGCCACACGAATCATGATCCCACCGGAAGGATGGTTCGTTATGTCATCTCCCACAGAGGGGAAGACGATGTCATACTCAGGGGGAATTTGGAAGGCCTCCCGTAAGCCATGGAATACCTTATAGGCCACTAAGGGTGGGGAACCGAGCCGGCTAGTGCCCGCACCTGAGGTGCTCGGCATACCGCCCCGACCTTGAGGCATCTCCTCCGAAGAGGAAGACTCGACGCTAAGGGCTCTCCTACGTGGAGGCATCGCTACCGAAGAGACGAAGAACAGAGAAAGAAGAATCCTCACCAGGCAAAGGGGGGAAGATACCTATGACGGAGTGTGACGATAAGCAAGAAGTGGATAGGGTTTGCGAGAAACCTCACAGCGCTTCTTATAACCGCCCACTACGGATCAACGGTTGTCCCCTGAGGGCCAGGTGAAGGGACCTCTGCCGCTACGGCTGTACGGCTACCGAGACCAGGTGACCGTTCTGCGCCCACATCCCCAGAACAGGACAAGACCCGGCGTCATCATTGCCAGCGTGGCCTCTGCCACTGCCAGAGGTGCCTTGCATGCCAAGTAGGTCTCGAAACCACTAACTCTCGTCGTACGAGGAGATCATCTTCGGATCACACTCTCCGGAAGAACCCTCTCTTGGGCTACTCTCAGTCCCCTGCAAGTGCTCGGCAACTAAGAGTAGGGGGGAAGTGAGGAGGGTAAATATGGCCCGACCCAGAAATGGCCCAAATACGAGCGGCCCATTAAGGTTTGGACAAGCTAAGCCCAGACAAGGGGCGAACATGCTTGCCCGATCCAACAAGAAGAGGACCGGCCCAGCAGAGTATCAAATTTCACGACGCACGATGGAACCAACCCAAGCGCAGTTCTCGCCAGAGAACACTCCGACGACCAACTTTGCCCCCACGACGTCGGCCTTGACCCCATAATGGGCGAGCACGCGCCATGAGTGTCGTAAGACTCGCCCAGGGACCAACCGACGTCGGGGCTATCGCCCTCCAAAGGAAATTCCCGCCAACATAGCGGGGAACGTTACTCTACTAAACGGACCCTTCCCTATCAAGGGATGAGGCCCCTCGCTCCAGGATAACCCATATAAAAGGGACATCGACAGAAGAGAGAGGACACGGTAGATTCTTCTACTAAACCCCATACTACTATGCAAGAGGAGACACAGTGAGCACTCCGGCCACTAGAGCCTCCTGCTGAGAAGAGAGCAACCCAACCTGCAACTACGACAGAGAGGCCATCCGCTACAACCAGAAAGCTTCCTCCTCCTGCACGGCCTTACCACCCAGCGAGCACTCTCCGAGAGCCCATTGAGAGCGGCGAGCACACGTGCGGAGGACCTACACGTCTCTCGGATCATCTACTACAGCCTCTACTTCTCTCCCACCTAGCTCCTCTCTATTGCTCATTAATCTCTTGATGACTTAAACATCGGAGGGTTGTCCCCTGGGATAGCACCCGGGACTCCTTCTGACGCCCTTCTGATTTCTTGGTGTGTGCAGGGCTCCACGGGCGCGAGACGACTTCCCCAACAAATAAATAGAGAAGGTGATACGTGACCTAAGAATTATTTTCCTGCCGCTACAGGTACTATATATATATTCATCTGATTCCCTCACAACGTTCTATCAATTTGATGCCGCGAAAGAGGATTTGTGATCAAGATGCAGATACTTAGAGTTCATTACTATATTAAAACATCTGCCATTTCATGTATGTGCGACTCTCCGGACTTTTATACTAAAAGCTCAGGTTTATATGCATACACGTCCGTCAAATCACATACACACACGTAGAGATCCCAATTGTAGGCTAATCAATTGAGATAATTAATAGTGTACCCCTAAATATTATTCACAATATTGTCATGTATAATCTTATAATAACGGTATTTTATCATGTATATCCATGTTGTTACCTACCACTTGTTCAATTTATTTTTAGGCAGATTAAGATGAAAAATAAAGACTAATATGCCTTGTTTAATCTTCTCACATAATTAAGATAATTGATTATATATATACATATATACACCCCTACATCTTTCATATTACCTTGTATAACCCTCTAAAATCCAATATTTTACATGTTCAACCAGAGATTCCAATAACTTTTATGATGTTAGAGCATGAGGGGTATTACTAGACAATATTCTTTCATACGGGCATATACAGGACAATATAAAAAATATGAGGATATAGAGTAGAATACACAATACATATCCTAGGGGTGTATTTGCACACACACAGCCTCCAACACACAAACTTGTGGAATTGACGTCTATGTAGAGAGGAAACTGTTACATTGTGTTGCCATGGTTTAGCGGACAAAACCGGAGCCAGCAAGTATATATTAAAATAAAAGAAAATGAATATATAGATATTTACAAGGATGGAAGAAATATCCCCCATTTTAATTATACACAAGAAGAATAAACGTACAAATGACTCAAAGTTAATTATCTTTGTACACATAGATTATAATAAGCTTTGTGAGAAAATGAGCATTTGCAAGTATATATCCAAGTTTAGTGACGTTGGATCCATTTTGAAGCCACCGATGGTGCAGGTGGGAATGTGGTGTACCTGAAGTTGGGCATAGACAAGGCCCAGCTCAGTTTGAACACCATAAAAATTGAAGACTTCAAAGTATTCCTTGACGTCGTTGCCTTTATAATTAGTTGATTATAAATACTTTCAAGTCTTCATATATAATATATATATATATATATATATATATATATGGTTCACACTAGTTTTGTAGATGATTTCGCATGAGAATGCAAACTCTAATTAATTAATTGTTTGTCGTTTCCATCGGAAAAGGGGGTTAATTTTATGTGTACGCTCTTTATATGAAAAATAATAAAATTATCATCTTTAATTGTCAAACATCATATATAAACCATCATTATTATTAGTATAAAAGTTGTAAAAATATCATTAAATGACGAAAATACTTTGAGTTTCTATGCGAGAAAGTTTGGAGTTAGACGTGAACATTGGAGACATTTTCATAATTATTCAGTGGTATTTTTAAAGTTTTTGATTAAAAATAATGATATTTATGATATTTGACAATCAAAGATGATAATTTTGATATTTCTATGTAAAGAGGGTATATATATATGAAATTAACCTAAAAAAAAAAAGGGTGATCTACCCACGTGGACTCACTCAATCATTATCACAAAGCCTTATTCCATCATGAAATTGCAAAAGAGGCACTTGAGTAGGGGGGCTGAGGGGGACCAGTGATATAACCGGCCGTCCACCATGGTGAAGTGGGCTGCTCTTGCCCGCGTGCGCCGTGCCTCGGCATGGTCGCGCAGGAGTTGTTGCCGAAGGAGGAAGTCGAGGAGAGGATCCATCTAGGAGGGTTCATAGTCGATGGCGTTTACTTGGGGCGTCGGATCATCTATGCTCGGCGCTAATAATTCCTCTATCATGACCGACCTCGAACTGGAGACTGTGGTAGCTGACGCTAGGCGGGAGAGAGCGTCTACTCAGATGTTCTCCTCACGTGAGATGTGGACCACCTCAAAGTGGGCGAACTCGCTTGCCGCCGCTTTGGCCTTCTCTAAGTACTTCACCATGGAGGGATCGCGGGCCTCGAACTCCCCCCTGACTTGGTTGGCGATGAGCATGGAGTCGCTATACACTCGCACGCTTGATGCTCCCAGGTGTTTTGCCATGCGTAGCCTAGAAAGGAGCGCCTCATACTCAGCCACATTGTTCGTGGTCGGGAAATTGAAACGCAGGGCATATTGTAGCTCCAACCCTTCTGGCGAGAGTAAAACCAATCCTACGCCACTGCCCGCAGCGCAGGAAGATCCGTCGACGTATAGCTCCCAGGTGGGTCCCGAGGACTGCTCGGGCGAATCCTCTGCGGGTAGGGTGCATTCGGCGATGAAGTCGGCGAGAGATTGGGCTTTGATCGTTGTTCTCGATCGGAACTTGATGTCGAATTCTCCTAACTCAATAGCCCACTTGACCAACCTTCCGGAAGCATCCGGGTTCTAAAGGATTTGTCGGAGGGGCTGATCGGTGAGGAGGACGATCGGGTGAGCCATGAAGTATGGTCATAGCTTGCGAGCAGTCGTAATCAGCGCGAGGGTGAACTTTTCAGTCTGTGAATACCGAAACTCTGGTCCTTGTAGTGCTAGGCTAACATAGTAGACGGGCTTCATGACTCCTGCTTCCTCCCGTGCGAGTACATCGCTCATGGTGTTGGACGTCACGGATAGGTACAAGAGTAACTGCTCTCCCCTTTGGGGTTTGGCGAGGACAGGAGGAGTCATCAGGTAGCGTTTCAACTCTTCGAACATCTGCTCGCACTCCTGGTCCCAGTCGATCCATCCCTTCTTTTCTGGTGCCAGGTTGGCTTGCTTGATCAGCCGGAAGAAGGGGAGACACCATTCGGCGACTCGGGATAGGAACCGAGCCAGGGCGGCGACGCGCCCGGTGAGACACTGTATGTCCCTCACCCGTTTCAGTCGCTCCATCTCTAACACTGCTCGGATCTGATCGGGGTTGGCCTCGATTCCTCGGTGGGTGACGAGGAAACCTAGAAATTTTCCCGACCGCACCCCAAACGCACATTTAGCAGGGTTGAGTTTCATGTTGTACCTTCTGAGTGTGGCGAAGGTCTCCGCCAAGTCGCGCAAGTGTTCGGCAGCTCGGAGGCTTTTTACGAGCATGTCGTCGATGTAGACATCCATGTTGCGGCCAATCTGCGAGTCGAACATATGGTTGACTAGGCGTTGATATATAGCTCCGGCATTCTTCAGTCCAAATGGCATGCGAGTGTAGCAATATAGGCCGTGGTCGGTGACGAACGCAGTCTTGTCTTGGTCGGGCTGGTGCATGCTGATCTGATGGTACCCAGAATAGGTGTCAAGGAAGCTCAGCATCTCGTGCACGGCCGTAGCGTCGACCAGCTGGTCGATTCGGGGCATGGGGAAGCTGCCTTTGGGCGTGGCCCTGTTGAGGTCGGTGTAGTCTACGAACATCCGCCACTTCCTGTTACTCTTGGGCACTAGGACCACGTTGGCCACCCAGTCTGGATACTGGGTAGGACAAAGTAGCCCTAATCGCAACTTTTCTCCCACTTGCTCCGTGATGATGGCCTGTCGCTCGGGGTTGCACCGCCTTCGGTGTTGCTGCACCGGGCGACAGGTGGGATACAATCTGAGTTGGTGCGTGATGACCTCCGGAGGGATTCCGGGGAGTTCGTCCTCGGACCAGGCGAACACATCCTGGTTGGTCGTGAGGAAGCGTGCGTACGCTTACTTATCGTGCTCGACCAAGGTAGCGCCGATCTTCAGTGTTATGTTTGTGTCGTCCCTAATTTGGATGAGGTATAAGTCCTCAGCCGGCGCGCTCGTGCTCCGGCCTGGATCATCGGTTCTCGCCTTCTTCTCCGGTGGCACTTCTTCAGGGCGCCGATCACGGGTGGAGATAAGGTAGCACCTCCTGGACTCCCTCTGATCGCCTCGGACTTCCCCTACCCTATGGGGGGTGGGGAACTTAAGCTTCTGGTGGTAAGAAGAAGGGACGCCTCGAAGCGTGTAGAGGATCCCTCGGCCGATGATAGCATTGTACCCTATCATTGCACGAATCACAGTGAAGTCGGCGAGGAAGGTTACCTCTTTTGGCGCAGTTCCGAACGTGATCGGGAGCAAGATACGCCCTTCTGGTCGGATAGTCGTGCCGGAGAACCCATACAACGGCGTGTGCAATGGCGCGAGTCGTGACATATCCACACCCATGAGTATAAGACAATCATACGCAATAACGTCGGGTCCGCGTCCATTATCTATCAGAATGTAACGCACAGTACATTAGTTGATGGTGGCAGAAACCACCAGGGCATCGGAATGGGGCGTAGTGACGCCTTCCAGGTCGTCCTCGGAGAAAACGATGGGGTCCCCTAGATGACCCGAGGGGGAGGGCTCCCGTGGGGTGCCGTCGCCGTGGTCCGCCGTGTTGATGGCCGTCGCGTACCATCGCCTTCTGCTCGCGCTATCACCCCCCGCGGCGGGACCCCAGAGATCATCATGATCTCCTTTCCGTTGGGCCGATTGTCGATCAGGGGAGGTGTCTTATGTCGCCCCTCGGAGGCTTTGGCGAGGAACTTGTCGAGGAGTCCTCGGCGGACGAGGTCCTCGATGGCATCTTTCAAGTTGATGCAGTCGGCGGTGTCGTGACCATGGTCTCGATGGTAGTGGCAGTACTTCTTCTTGTTTCTTGAGTTCGGGTCTGACTTCATCTGCGGGGGCCACTTGAGAAATGGCTTCTCACGGATCTCCATCAGGATTTGGTCGGGTGGAGCCGTTAGGGGCGTATAGTGGCGGTAGCCACCCCTCTCCTTCTCGGAGCGGTCGTGGCGGTCCTCATCCCGTCGCTCCCGTTTACTCTGACCCTCTCGTGGTGGGTCGGCGGCTCTCTTCCGGTTGGGTTGGTCAGTCCCGGTTGCACGGCGCAAGGCCGCGGTGTTCTCCTCGCAGTGCGCGTGCTTCTGGGCCAGTGCGAGGAGGTCTGGAAGGGTCGTCGGGGTTTCGACTCCGAGCTCGCGCCGGAGGATGTTGTCCCGCGTCCCCTGGGTGAGTGCCATGGTGGCAATGTCGACGTCGAGGTGGGGGATGCAGAGTGCCTCCGCACGGAAGCGAGAAACGAAGTCCCACAGCGTCTCTTCTTTCCCCTGCCTGAGAACGAGCAGGGTAACAGCTGACTTGGCTACCTTTCGGCAGCCCACAAAGTTCTCCTTGAACAGCTTCTTGAGCTGTTGGAAGGAGGAGACCGTCCCGGCCGGTAGGGACTCGAACCATGCTCGGGCGTTTTCCCGAAGGGTCGTGACGAACGCCAAGCATTTCACGGTATCCGAGGCCCAATGAACCACCAAATGGGACTCGAAGCCGTGCAGGTGGTCGGCCGGGTCGGTGGTGCCGTCGTAGGAGACGAATGACGGCAGCTGGAGCTTTGGCTAAATAGGGGCTTCCATGATTTCTCTAGAGAAGGGAGCGTGAAAGTCCAGGTCGTCGTCGATGAGGCTGCGATTCCTGGCGGCCAGGAGGACCTCATCCAGGTATCGGACCTTGTCCTCTATCTCGTCGAACCGTTGGAGCCGACGGTCCATATCTGGATTGGAGTGGAGTGGGCTACGTACCTTTGGTGCAGGTACGCTGCGTGACCGTTGGGTCCTTGTGACGGAGGCACGGGATGTCTCCCATACTCGTCGGAGGTTCTCTCCGGTCTGGCCTCCTTCATCTTCTCGTCGTTCAGATGGGGCGTACTGGGGCCTCACCCTCTGGTCCTGAAGCTCTCGGCAGAATTCTACCAAGGCCCGGACCTCTTGGCGGAGCTCATCTAGGTCACCTGGGGTGACCTCTTTTCGGGGGTGAGCGGAGGAAGCTTCCTGTGACCCCCGGCGAGAGTTGGGTCCCGGGTGGGAGTCCCGCCCCCGGTTGCTAGCGTTGCGTAGGCTTCCACGGGACGCCATAGCTTTTCGCTCGGATTCTCATAGACGGCGCCAAGAAGTGTAGCGGCAGGAAAATGGTTCCTAGGCCACGTACCACCTTCTCTATTTATTTGTTGGGGAAGTCGTCTCGTGCCCGTGGAGGCCTGCAAACACCAAGAAACTAAAGAGGCGTCAGAAGGAGTCTCGGGTGTTACCCTAGGGGACAACCCTCCGATGCTTAAGTCAGCAAGGGATCAATGAGCAATAGAGAAGAGCGAAGTGAGAGAGAAGTAGAATCCGTAGTAGACGATCCAAGAGGCACGTAGGTCCTCTGCACGCGTGCTCGCCGCTCCCAGTGGGTACTCGGAGAATGCTCGCTGGGTGGTAAGGCCGTGCACGAGAAGGATTCTCTCTGGGCGTAGCGGGTAGCCTCTCTGTTGTCGTGACAGGTCTGGTTGCTCTATTCTCAGTAGGAAGCTCTTGTGGCAGAAGTATCCACCGTGTCCTCTTCTCCTCTGTCGATGTCCCTTTTATATGGGTTGTCTTGAAGCGAGGGACCTCATCCCTTGAGAGGGAAGGGTCTGCTTAGTAGAGTAACGTTCCCCCGCTATATTGGCGGGAGTTTCCAGTTAGGAGGCGATAACCTCGGCGCCGGTCGGTCCCTGGGCGAGTCTTACGGCGCTCATGGGGCGTGCTCGTCTGTTGCGGGGTCAAGGCCGACGTCGTGGGGGCAACGGTCGGTCGTCGGAGTGTTCTCCGGCGAGAACCGCGCTTCCCCTTACTATAGAATCCTAGGTCGGGTCGGATTGGGCCGTGCCTTGACAGGCCGCATATGTCAGTTGCTTCTTGGGCGCGCTTAGTGAGGGCTCTTTTAGTACGGGCCGGTCGTTACTGGGCCGAATGTGGGCCAGATAGAATTTACCCTCACTAATTAATTAGTGGTTCGCCGTTTCCATCGGAAAAGGGGATTAATTTTATGTGTATGCTCTTTATATGAAAAATAATAAAATTATCATCTTTAATTGTCAAATATCATATATAAACCATCATTATTATTAGTATAAAAGTTGCAAAAATATCATTAAATGACGAAAATGCTTTGAGTTTCTATGTGAGAAAGTTTGGAGTTGACGTGAACATTGGAGACATTTTCGTAATTATTTAGTGGTATTTTTAAAGTTTTTGATTAAAAATAATGACATTTATGATATTTGACAATCAAAGATGATGATTTTGATATTTCTATGTTATATATATATATATATATATATGAAATTAACCTAAAAAAAAGGGTGATCTGCCCACATGGACTCACTCGTGTTTAGTTCTACATATAGGTCTACTCAGGTTTTCTTCCGGCCAGAGCCACTGGGACCTAAAGTCAAACCTAGCTAGATTGGCGGTGTCATTAAAACAATATGAAAATTATAAGAGCAATAATTCTGCAAATCAATTTATAAGGAATCTTAATTTTTTAATAGTATTTATATTCATACTCTCCAATTTTTTCAATAATATGTATATGCATATTGTCCTCACCTATTACGTACAAGCTTTGTAAGTATTCAAAAAGTGCACCCCCCCCCCCACCTCTCCCTTGATTTCTATAGCTTTGCCTCTTAAATCTTCATCTATATATTTTTTTCTATTACTTTTGCCCATACTTTTTTGGTCTTCTTAATTATAGACATCCCTTGTTCGATTCTTCACTTTATAAACTTCTTGTAAACATGCATGTTATGTGTACCTACTTCTCTCTTAAGTTAGCTTTAGTAATCAGTTATTATTAAAGCTTCCCCGTGATTGTGGATAAAGATTAATCGTTGCCCATACATTGTCGTTCATATATGGTAATCCAAGAACCACAGCTGTGCGTTGTTTTCAGGGGGCATCTTTTAAGTAACGCTTGCCAAACCAAACCTGTCATTACATATTTGGGTGGGTGCCGATGTAATGCTATCAGGTTCGGATGAATATCTTATTAGCATGAGAGAGAGTATATATTTTGAATCGACATACATATATATTCAAGGTCGAGATATGTGACATTTACTGGTTCTCAACCTAACATATACATATATATATATATGTATATATATATATTAATATATATAGTTAGTTAGTATATATTTGTAACGTTTGTTCTAACGATAATTTATATCCAAAAATTCTTTTATTATAAACAAGTCTGACAAGCAAACAAAATCAAACCTGACGTTCTTGGAATAAAAGTTCGGGTTCAATTTACTCAAGTCAAAATTAGAAAACAGTGGCAAGGATGCTGTCAGTGGCCATATATATAAATTTACTCGAGTCAAAAAAAATTTATTACGACACGAGATTCACGTCCCACTAATTTAATATATAAGAAAATTGATTTTTAAATTTTAAGTTTTTTCAAGATCTCGGATGGAGATGTATCTCCTTGTATGACTGATCAAGGAGATACGAGTATCACGTCACACAAAAAAAAATAAAAAAATAAAAATTTACTTTTTGATGTACAGCCCGAGTGAGTGTGTAATTGACTCTGGATGTGCAGTAAACATTTTCCTTGCTAATGGCATTTGACAAAAGATCACTGCATAAACAAACAACCGCGCATGTCCAATCATCTGAAGCCAGCAATATCCGATGGAATAAAGTCTTTATGGAGATGACGTTAAAATTGAAGATTATTTTTTCATGAAAATATTGAAAGATGCATGAAGTCTGAATGCGATGCTAACACTCTGAATATTTCTGTGTTCAAGATGGGGAATCCTCCTCATCTTCTAGTGCCTTAAATTTGACTCTGGCTTCCTAATAAGCGAATGATAAATAATACCCTCTCACATGGAGTACGAACCGATCCAAATTATATTAATTACCAAGAGCGAGATTCCGACGTGGGCACAAAGGAAGGGAGGGGGGGGTCATACAGATTTCTAGAAATCGACAGGTGAGCTACCATAGAAAAAGCAGGTGTTTCAGACGCAAGCAGTTCACCCGTAGTAAGCAGCCGTCTGATTGCGTAACCGATCGACCACCTGTGAGATGTACCAGATGGCTTCATAAACAACAACTGCGCAGAATTTCTCCACTGAGAGAACATGAAGATCGTGCGGAATCTTGCATTTTCAGTGGTCGGTCACACCAAACTCTGGGCATCGTTTCCAAATGCCCACACCTTGCCCAACGAGCAGAAAAGGCAACGCATCCTGAACAAAATATCTGCCTGGTAAAGAAGTTGGCTGCCATTGAACACACCTACACAAATCGAATCGATTAGGAAATCGTAATCTTCCCAAATGTGCTCGGCAGTATTATACCAATTGTTCGGCCGGAAGGCACATGCTGACCCAAAAGATGGACTCCCACCTCCGAAGACGTTAAATAAATTGCGGTTAGCAAAAAGTCAGACACTCGGTCATCTTCCTAGCTTTAAGATGCTGCTACAATCTTTGCAATCACCATAAAAGAACCCCACTCACAGAAAACTCCTCCACATAAAAATGTTCCAAAGAAGAGAAGGTAAGTTCACATCAAATATGGTGCAAGTGGGCAATTCCACCTTAAAAACTTGTTGCACCTCAGAACGCATGACCACACGGTACAAATATTTGAAAGGAAAAAGCAGAGAGGACACACAAGAAAACAGGGTTTATCTACAGGCTAAAGTATCTCATCGTCAGAAAGCAAATAGGCCAAAGGATGAAATCTAACTTCATTGTTGCTGCTACACCAATGATAGCGTTGTAAATTTTCCCACTTGCTTAAAAACTCTGGTGAATTAGGCCCCAATTCATCATCTGTACCCACAGGTACATCGTACTTGAAGTTCTTGATATGAGAAGCATGCTTCAATACCTCATCATCAACTTCAAGCTCTACACACTCCTCGACATGAAGCTCCTCCAACTCTATGGAACCTTTCAATACTGTAATTAGCCCATCCTTGCTAACACGTGAACCTATTAAGCACAGGTATTTCAGCTTCGGAAGAAAAGCGGGAATTGCAGCCACCTCTTCAACACAAAACACCCCACACACCTGCAGCCCGACCAACTTCTTGCAATGGGAGCTAATCTCCTTAACAATTTCGATGAAAGGATCTGGTTTGTCTCGCACGTACAGATATTCTAAATTCACCAAGGGTTTTCAGTCCAGAACATCTGCATAAAATATTTAAAACATTTCAGACAGAATTCTGGAATGCAAATGTGCTTTTATATAATAAGCATGCCCGTGATAACGGTGAATAAAGAAGAAAAGCAGAAAATTCAGCAGGTGAACAAATACAAACAAATAATTCCAATATCCTTAGAACCACAATAAAAGTGCAGCAAATTACCATAATGTCCATTAGCATATGGAAAGAGTTCTGATCATTATCACAAAGCCTTATTCCAACATGAAATTGCAAAAGCAGATTTAAAATTTTAAGTGCCGAAAAATGTCAAATGTTTGTGTCTTTGTGATTCATTAACCATGCAAATGGATCAAACATATTAGAACATCATCCACATGTCCAAATGGAGTATAGACTAGATCATGGCAATAGCTCCCTAAAGTATATGAATGTGTTTGATAACCTTAAATAGGTGGAAAAGGCTCTAGATGCAAATGGGGACGGGAAAAAATCACATAAAACTCCCACAATTTCTTATAAAAAGCAGCATGAGTGCTTCATTTACACTAACATTTCTATTTACGTGCCCGTTACTCTCCCTGTGAATCCTGCTTCACTGACAGTTCCTGATAATTATTCCACTCAAAATTATACAACTAGCAATTGTATCTGGTCTTCCCTAGTTTTATATTACTAGCACCTAGTTTTTCAAAGTCATAAACGTGATGATCAGACAAAAATTATTGAAGATGGGATTTTTTGCCTCTCAGGCCCGACACTCCATAATCCCTGAAAACCACCTCCTTCCTTTCAGCTATGCTATGCATTCTGCTAAAAAGATGTGTGATTAGAAGAAAGAACAAAGAAATCAGGTCCTTGATGTGTAGTCCCCAACATCTGAAGAAACAATCAGCCTTAGGAGTGATCAATATTTAGAAATTGGATGCAGAGACACATCTTGTTATCCAACATTATCCATTCCAGGAAACTTACACCAAAAGTTTCAAGAATGCTAGATCATACCCTTTTACAGAAGCCATTTTGCATATCAGTCAATGTTTTGTGCATTATGAGCTAGTAGAAATGCATCCTCCAGTTTTCTTTGCTTAATAAATGTTTCCTCAATCAATCTCTCAATGATGAGTAATGAAGCTACTTTGTTAGACAAAATTTTTGTAATAATCTTGTACATGAACTAAAGCAGGTGTGGACTATCATGTCGTAGCTGCTCACATCTTTCAATCTATGGGAACTATACCCGTCCCAGACACTGTTAGATTTCATGAGTTTACTTACCATGTTGACTAGATCATGCTTAACCACACCATCCCCCAGAAGGCTGAAGCCCTGAAAAATAATGCATGGAAAGCACTAAATCTAAGAATTTTCTCACCTTCCATCTCAAACACTACTGCTTATATCTCCCAACAGCATGTTTTGCCAGATCTATCTGGTCTTCATTTGAACTATGTCTTATTTACACATCAAGACATTAAAAGGAATTCCTCACATCGAGGGAAGTTATCTTCAATGCTTGCACGGTCTTCTAACAAAACATCCCCATCTACTGTGTGCACTTCTTTAATCCAAAAGGTTCTTACATTCTAACTCCATCTAAACAGTTCCTCTCTGGGCCATGCTGAATGTTTGTCCTTAAAAACATCCCTTCCATCATTCCTTGTATGTAAGCTGATCATTATTATTAAATAACTATTACATCTTGCGTACTTGATTATGTTACCTTTTTTTTTTCATTTGGTCAGCAGGGGATATGGAGGTGGGGGTCTGAATGCTTAAAGAAAAAGGTGAAAACAGTATTCATTTGACTACTCTAAGGCATAGTTGTCAAGGCGTGGAGCCCACGCCTTATTGGGCCTTCAAAAGGTGCCCTCAAGCGCTGCTTAGGCATTCTAGGCAGCCCAAAGCAGGTGCCTTCCCAGCCAGGTCCGCCGACCCAATAGCGGCCCAGACCGCATCCAGCTTTCCGGATCCAGTTATAAAAGCCTACCCCGAGACCCCCGACCCCGATACCCCTTTCCCCCTCCCCCTCGATGCACCACTGCCTCTAGGGTTCGAGAAATGCTCTGGCCCCTGTCCGACAGTCACTGCCGTCCGAAGCCGCCGTCGCCGACATCCATCGCCGTCATCGCACCGTCCGTCGTCCGTTGTCGCCAAACAACTGGCGTCTCCGCCGAGGTTCCACCTTCTCTCTCTCTCTCTCTCTCTCTCTCTCTCACACACACACACACACACACAAAGACAGAGCCCAGCCGGCCCTCTCTCTCTCTCTCTCAGACAAAGAGCCCAGCCGGCCCATTCTCTCTCTCTCTCTCTCCCGCCTTCTTCTCTCTCTCTCTCTATCTCCCCCCGTCCCCTCCTCTCTCTCAATCTCTATCTGTCTCACAGTGAGATAGAGAGTCACCCGCTCTCTCTCTTGCCCCCCTCTCAGTCTTTGATTCTCTCCTCTCTGCCCCACCCTCTTCCTTCCTCTCTTTCTTCCCCGCCCCTTCTCTCTCTCATTCTCTCTCTATCTCACAGTGATTTGCAGATTTTTGGAAGAAATTGGCAAACATCAGGTCAGTGATTTGCAGATTTTTGGATTGGCAAACATCAGGTTTCTTCGTCGTAAAAGTCCAAATTTTATTGTTAATTTTATCTCAAAATTAATTTTGATATTTTATTGTAATATCATGTCTATTAGTTTTTATTGCTATGTCCATACTGGTGTTATTTTACATATTTTTAATGATCATGATTAATTTTTAGATAAAAAGTTACATGTATATTAATTATCATAATTTTTTATGAACTTGATGCCAAAGCGCCGCTTAGGCGCAAAAAGTTACATATATATTACTGCTCATAATTTTTTATGAACTTGACGCCTAAGCGCCGCTTAGGCACAAAGAGTTACATATATATTACTGCTCATAATTTTTTATGAACTTGACGGTTAGGCGCTCAAGGACCCCAAGTGTTGCCTTAACAACTATGCTCTAAGGATACCTAAGTTTGATGGGTGAAACCCACAAACATGCAACCAGACTTTCATGGTGAGGCAAAGGTCCTTGGCAAAATCAATATGAGAAATAACTTTGAACATAAATAAGGAAAAGGTACAGACAAACAAGGGGAAAAAAGATGAAAATTTTGTTCATTTGTCTCTTTTAAGTGTTCGAAAGCAAAGAGAAAATCACAACTATCTTTCTCAATATAACCCAAGTGCTGATTTCTCAAACAATAACTGAATGAAGATAGGCAGTTTTGCCAATTTTAATCTTCATAAATATGTTATAGGAAGGGAAGTAGAAAAGGAGAGGCAGTATTAGCATATCAGCTGATTAAGTTTGGCAGGGTGCCACCAAGACCCTGGCATCTCAAGTAGGTAGCTGGCATTTTTAAGGAGTTGAAGGGACAGAGGCAAAGGAACACCCCTGTCCAAGTCTACAGGAGAGGCAGGCAGAGAACGAGCATTCCTATGGAAAGAACTTTTGGAGAAAGTCGTGAAGAGTCCTCGGAAGTTATTCAACATCTCCCGTTCATTCAAAGTGGGAATGACGTAAAAGGGGGAAGTCACAAGGAAAGGGGATCTCCTTATGGCAACTCGCCAAATCCCAAGTAATATGTATGGAGGCTCATTTCATAAAGGATTTCTTTGCAAAAAGGTTGGCTTTGATTAAGACCGGTTTTTCTGGTTCACATTTGCAGAACTGTTTTCCACAAATTTTGCCACATACTTCTTCCCACCCGCAGCTTTTGCAGGAGGAAGTAGGCAAGAGGCCCAAAGTTATGTTACCAGTTGCCAGCCTCAACAGAGGCACAATCACTGGGAAAGGGTTTGCCCACTATTTTAAAAGTCAGCCACCTTGATGCCTACACAACCTGCCTAGGCACCTCGGATAGGTCAACTGCCTCAGTGGCTACTGGCTCAGCCTTTTTCTAATGATTCTATATAGTTGATTTTCTTCATTGTTTAATTACTAAATGCCGCGAAAATATGCCACATGGCATGAACCAATGTTTCTAGACATCAAGTAGCCTAAATGACTTGATAAAAACATCGAAATTCTTCAGTAAATAAAATATTAAGAGTCATCATTATTTCAACATTGGCTTGTGTTGTGATAAAAGATAAAAGGTTGTACTCAGTCTAGATCAATAAGCAAAGAAGGAATAAAAACCTAGGAACAAAGCACGACTAGGGTGCTTGATTGCCATGAAAAATAGGCAAAGATTCTCATAAGACAAACCACGGATAAGACAGTTACTACAAAATAATAAAAGGACATTTACATGCATACCCCTAGAATCTTGCATATTCTGCTCTATACTCCTATATTTTTCATATTGTCGTGCATATCCCCATCATAACGGTATTTCATCATATAAACCCTGCCATTACCTACTGTTTGTTTAATCTAACTTTAGATAGATTAGATAAAGTTAACAAGCGCTTGTACCACCTTATCTAAATCACCTTCTTTCAAGTCTCATGGCTCCTCCGGCATACGCATCCAGGACAAATCGAGTACCTCTCGGAGGTGCTCCGGCATTCGCATCCAGGGTGAATTGAGTGCCTATCAGAGGTGTTGGTAGCCGCTTGGCTTTCTCTTGTGCACACTCGAGTAGGGGTGATGCCAGACCTCAGGGTGGTAATTTGGGAGGTGGTGGGGGATCCAAGAAGGCTGAGAGTCGAGGGATCTACCGGGTTCCCACAGACTTGACCCCATTTGTTTCCGGTGCCTGAAAAAAGGGCATATCCAACGTTTCAGTAAGAAGAGTCGAGGCCTCTGAGGTCCAGTATAGGCAGGGAGAGAAGAGGGAGCCCACCCTTTTCACTCATATGCAGAGGCACCAAGATCTGTAGAGGGGTGGGTCGAGGGACTACCTAGACATAGGCCCTGTTACACCAGAGCTCTTTGGCCGGCAACAGTGGCTCTGGCAGTGTGTATGGATCTCTCCACTGGAGGGAAGGGTGGAGCCAAATCAAGTAAATGTTCCACTGGACACAAGGTCAAAGGGTAAAGGGTAGTGGGAAGTCTGCCAGGTGATCAAGATCGGTCTACTGGCTGTCGGCAAAAGTGAGGATGCTGTCGTGGTGCGGCCCCCGGGCCAGGTGCGTTGGCAGCTGCTGGGTCTCCCCCGGTGGCCCTCGTGGGCGGGCTCGGTGAAGGCACACCCTCTGCAACGGCCATGGGGCAGGCTCCCCATTCTTCTGTGGCTTCTGGCTCTTCTGCACGTGGGGACAAGGGTTCTGGGGCCGACTGCTCTTCCTCTTCCTTGGGCGACTCATCCTCTGGGCCGCTTGCCCCTTCTCTTGTGGGGCCTTGCAAGGTTGTACCTGATGCCCCTTTGGACGCGGATGGATCCTCTACTGCCTCTTCGGCCGGCCCTTCTCTATCTTTCCCACCGCTCATCCAGGTGCTTGCTGTCCCTGGGTTGGAACCGGTGTCCCATGTGAAGGACCTCTCTGCTGCCCACGCCAACTTTGTGGGCAAGGGCCAGTAGGCCCCTGTGGGGGATTCAGGTGCTAGAACCCGAAGTCATATGCGCAGGAGCGCCTCCACCAGTCACACCAACCTCCACGGTTTATGAAAGGACTTCTCTAGAATATCCGAGGCTTGGGCAATGCCCAAATCGGTAAGCAGGCTGAAGCTCCTTATTGGCAAACATAACCTTGGTTTGGTTGCCGTCCTCGGGCCCAAACTTGCCACCTCCATGTTGGAAAGGTACAGACTCGTTGCTAACTCCACCGCCAAGGGGCGCATCTAGGTGTTCTGCCGGGCTCCTTTGAGATATCCTTGGTTTGTAATTCGGACCAGCATATTACTCTCTCTGTCGGATCAGTGCTGGGTTGCAACTTCTACATTTCTATTGTCCATGCTAGCTGTTCCTTGCCCGAGCGCCATGTATTGTGGGATCATCTCGTGGACTTCTATGCTTCCTGTGACAGGCCGTGGCTAGTTGGTGGGGACTTTAATAGCATCCTTCACCCTTCTGAGAAACAGGGGGGGAGGCAGGCCTTTTCCCTTTCTATGGCTGATTTTCAGGCTTCTGTCTCAGCTTCGGGTCTGGAGGATGCAGGCTTTCTTGGCAGCCAGTTTACTTGGTTTAATGGGCAGCGGGCTAATGGCATTTGGGCCAAGCTGGACAGGGTTCTCTTCAATGGTGAATGGACTATCTCCTGCCCAAGGGTTTCGGTGCAGCATCTCTCCCGGGCCTACAGTGACCATTCCCCACTACTATTGTCTGTGCAGTCCGATCCCCAGCGACCACCTTCAAGGTTTTGCTTCCAGCAGATGTGGAAGACTCATGCTCAATTCCTTTGTGATTCTCAACACGCCTGGGCCGCAGCTCCATCTTCCTCCTTCCCTCTCATTGCTATGGCCCTCAAGCTCAAACACATGGAAGGATTCTACCGCGAATGAAATCATAATGTCTTCCATAATGTTTTTGCCAATGTGCAGGCTGCTGAAGATTCTTTCTCTGCGGCCCAGCAGGTAGTGGGGACACCAGAGCCAGAGTACGGCTCGACTCAGCGAGCTGCCGATACAGGACCCGCAGCACGACTCGGTCGACACCGACCTCTTTGTGGCTGGGGGGCAGTCTGGAGTCGCCACCAGAGCTTTGATACTTCAGTATGTATTTTTTTATGTATTCGTATTTTATACGTATTTGGTCGTATTTGGTGTGTATTTAGCATGTATTTGATGTGTATTTGGTTTGTATTTTGTATTTTGTATTTTGGTTTGAATTAAGTCCAAGGGAATTAATTAGGGGATTTTATCTTTTGTCAAGATATGGGCCCCATGTGTTGGCCATTTGTCCAAGGTAGAAAATGGACTAGTGGGAATTGTTGACTTAAGCCATGGGCGCCCCCTCCCTTGTCCCCTAGTGGGATTAATTTAATCACCCTTGTCCCCCATTTCCCTATTATACCCCCTTGACCAAGGGTATCCTAGATCATTTGGCTAGGTCTAGGATTTTATTATATAATGTCTCTTGTTGTATTTTGTTCAAACTAATGAAGAAATTATATTGATAGTGGATTTGGGCGCACCTCTCCCCCTCTCTCCTTGTTCTTGGTGTTCTTCCCCCTCTTCCTCCAATCTCCTCCAGATCTGATCCTAAATCTTCTATCTCCCTCAAATTTCTTCCTCTTCCCCTCTTCCTCTATCTGTTGTGAACGTTCGCCGCCGCCGCCGTTAGTGCCGCCGCTGAGCCACCACAAGCCGGTTCCATCCTGCTGTCCCGAAATTCGGAGTTGCAGGACAACAGCTCGGTGAAAGGGCTGGTACGGGAGATCCGACCGTTGGATCGTGACAAAACTTTGAGGATCTGCGAGATAGATCTTGGGAGCCGAATTTTCTCGCCACCCAAATGTTGTCAGAAATTTACAAAAAAACTATGTGCGTCACCGTCACCCTCCCCTCTTTCTACCATAAAATTCCCAGGTCCTAATTCGTTCATTTGGTTCTCGGTCAAAGCCCTTGAACAGGCAGTTCATGTTCTGCCCTGCCTGTTCTATGTTTCGGGACAGAGTGATCAGTCAATTTGCAGTCACTCCCATTTTCATTCCAGCCGTTGGACGAAGCTGTAATTCCAATATGTCGTAGGATTTTGAGTCCTCTTTCCAACGGTACCCATTGCGTCGTGATCCGACGTCGGAGCTGGGAGTACGAGCCGTTCTCGTCCGAGTGCGCAGATCTGGCCAGAAGCTGAGCTGCGGGACAGCCTTAGGAAATAAATCCCAAGAAATAGCCCGACTCCACTCCGGTGACCGCCGCTCCCGGGGATCGACCCGGGACACTCCAGAGACGCCCCGCCGGTCGCTGCAGCCAGAAGCCCTCCCGGACGTCGCCGTACCAGCAGCGGGTCCCACGTGCTATCCTGCGGGCCAGAGTGAACCGAGCTGAACCCGTCGACCGCGTCCCCCCCGAGCGCCACCGACTGCTGCCCGTCAACCCGAGATTGGTGCTCCCGGGTCCCACGTGTCGTCTATTAC
Source organism: Amorphophallus konjac (assembly GCA_022559845.1). Taxonomy (NCBI): domain Eukaryota; kingdom Viridiplantae; phylum Streptophyta; class Magnoliopsida; order Alismatales; family Araceae; genus Amorphophallus; species Amorphophallus konjac. Next base: position 106,074,757 of record CM040129.1, on the reverse strand, counting down.
CTCCCTGCGTGGAGTGGGCTGTAGAATTAAATTCTGTAATTAATAATTATTGTTGTACCGGGAGTTCCGAATCTCGGCCAGGAAGTCTTCCCCACGCCCCGAGCGTGGAGGTACATTCGCCACCCTCTTTGTCATATTTGCTTGTTTAGTATGCGTTCTAGATGCCGCTGCATGTGCGTTAGTTTATTTCCTAGCTAGATACATTAATCACCGCTGCGAGTTGTGAGTGCGAGACCCGTCCCGTGACTCGTTCCGAGTACGAGAGTAAGCTGACCACCCGAGACTCAAAGTCAATTTCCCAACCGTGCAGATCGTCACGTTTCCCTCGCCGGGGACGACCGTGGGTTTAGTGCTTCTTGTTTGGGGCATGATCGCCTCTTCTGGAGCTCGTTCGGTGCCGCGTTGTAGTGTTGTTGCTGGTCGCGTCGTCGTATTAGTCGTGTCATCTTTTAGAGTCCAAGGTCGCAACCAGTCCGAGTCGAGTCCCGTAGTCGTCCCGCATCAGCAGGGCTTTGACAACCACCCCTCTGATGCACACCTCACGGCATTCTTGACTGCCAAGGATGAATTGGACCGGATACATATCCAGGAAGAAATGTTTTGGAGGCAAAAATCCAGGATCAAATGGCTCAAGGAGGGTGATCGGAATACTAAATTCTTCCATGCTTACGCCTTATCTCATCGGAGGCGTGCCACTATCTCGGAGCTGTGTGGCGATGATGGTATCATCGTGGACCGGGAGGACGCTATGGCTAACATGATGGTGTCTTATTTCTCTACGGCATTCACCTCTTCTCCGCATCACATTCAGCCGGAGGTATTAGCTTCTATCCCACCAGCCCTGGATGAACAGCATAATGCCATGCTTCGTGTTGTGCCTTCCTGCGAGGAGGTTAAAAAAGTTATCTTCGACATGTCTCCCGATAGCGCCCCTGGCTCGGATGGGTTCACAGGCTACTTCTTCCAGGCTTGTTGGGACTTCATTGGAAAAGATGTTGTGGTGGCTATCCAAGCTTTCTTTTGTGGGCATTTACTCCCTCGTAGCTTCACATCATCTCTCATTGCCTTAATCCCCAAGGTGGATACCCCGAGGACATGTGCTGAATTCCGTCCTATTAGCTTATGCAATTTTATTTACAGGGTCATCTCTCATGTTCTTAGTGATCGGCTGGCCTGTGTCCTCCCTCTCTTGATTTCGGAGGAATAAGGTGCATTTGTGAAAGGCCGATTCATTGTTGAGAACATATCTTTGGCACGGGAGTTGGTCCAGCATCTTGGGAATAAATGCAGGGGCAGGAATGTTATATTCAAGCTCGATATGGCCAAGGCTTACGACCGCATGGAATGGGACCTCCTACTTACGGTCCTTCGCAAGTTTGGGTTTGATATTTCAGTGATATCCCTTATTGAACCACTCCTTACTAATTGCTGGTTTTCGGTCCTCTTTAATGGGAGATCTCATGGGTTCTTCAAGTCTACCAGGGGTCTTCGTCAAGGGGATCCTATTGCTCCCGCTCTCTTCATATTGGCGGAGGAAGCTCTCAGTCGCGGCCTATCCTCTTTGTTCCTTCGCAGCAGCGGGGGCGGTTTCCAAACCTTCAGGAGGTGCCCCTCTATATCACACTTGCTCTTCGCCGACGATACCTTAATCTTCTCCAATGGTTCAGTCCGCCACCTACGTGTTCTCATGGCATTTCTCAAGAAGTATGAGGTTGCTTCCGGCCAACTCATTAATACCTCCAAGAGCCCCTTCGTTATCGCTCGAGATGCCCCTACCTCTCTCGGCAGGTCCGTTGGCGAAGTCACGGGTTTCAGGAAGGCCGCTCTCCCGTTCACTGATTTGGACATTCCTCTTTATTCAGAGCGCCAAAAGCCGGCTCACTTCTCCTACATATTATCTAAAGCAGCGGCCAAGCTGCAGGCATGTAAGTCCGGCTTCTTGTCCACGGGAGGTCACCTCACTCTCATCTGTCATGTGCTTTCAGCTTTGCCCATCTATACCTTATCGTCTATTGCTATTCCTAAATCTATTTTCAAAGCATTCCACAGGATATTGGCTAACTTCTTATGGGGCTCTTATGAGGGCTCTCCCAAGAAGCACTGGAAGTCATGGGATGTCATCTCCCGCCCCATTGAGTGTGGCGGCCTGGAGGTCCTTAACCTCCACTCCATGCAGATTGCCATGAGGACTAAATTGATGTGGAATGGGATCACTTCACACTCACTTTGGGCCAGGTTCTACCGTGCCAAGCACCTCCACTCTGAGCACTTTTCTGCTGCAACACATTGTCAGTCCCCTGCGGTCGACCGGATTCTGTGGCAGCAGGCCGCAGGTCTCATCTATGCAAACCACAGAGTCTTCATTTCCAAGGATGATTCCCGAGCATGTTTTTGGTTGGACGTCTGGACCGGGGGGGTTCCCTTGAAGGATTTTCTGCCCCCACAGGTGTGGAATGATATGCCGGTCAAGACGTGTTCAGTTCAGCGGGTTTTATCCGACCCCTCGGTTGCAAGCTTAGAGGCCGTCGGCCAGTTCTGTCCGTCGGGTCTTCTTGACCAGGCTTTTGCTTCTACCAGCCAGCTTGACCATTGGATTTGGACCCCAAATCCGGATGGAAGATTCTCCTCCAAATCAGTTCGTACCATCCTCACGCCGGTGGCATCTCCTAGTTGGGCATTTTTGTGGAACCAGCGCATTCCTATCAAGTGGTCGATGCTCACATGGCGTCTCATTCTTGGCTGCCTCCCGGCGGACGATACCATCATGAGTTGTGGCGTTCCCCTATGCTCCAAGTGCAACTGCTACCATTCCCACCATGTGGAGGACTGCCTTCATCTATTTTTTCATGGTAACATTGCTAGGGAAGTGTGATCTGAACTGTTTGATTTCTAGCACTTCAGCAACTCAACAACCTCCTCCGTTGCTTCGGCCATTACTGACTTCTTGGCTGGTCTGCACCTCACCACCGTGGCTGGCAACTTCTCTAGATGTATATTTTTGGCCGTACTATGGGAGATTTGGTCCAGCAGGAATCTAGCCCGATTTGAGGGCCAGCCCATGTGCTCGCGTCACATTTTATGCCGGGTTATGCAGGCAGTCCGCTCCATTGCCCATCTATATCAGTTTAAAGGGAGGGATCTGCTCCCGGTCCAGCGCGAGTTGCTCGCCTCTTGGGGCGTCTCTCTCAAGGTGCCACAGCTGGTTCCTCCTAGGATCAGCCGCTGGTTCCCCCCCCCTCGGGCAGGCTGAAGTTGAACGTCGATGGCGCCTTCAAGCGTGTGATTGGTGCAGCGGGGGGTGGTGGAGTCCTTCGGGACTCTCTTGGGCATATGGTGTTTGTCTTTGCTGCTGCTTATCCTCACGCCGTCTCTAGCCTTGACGCTGAAGCTTTTGCCCTCCGGGATGGCCTCTCTCTATGTTGTGATCGTGGCATCCGTTCAGTTGCGGTTGAGACCGACTCCCTCTTGGTGGCATAGCTTGCAAACGGACGGTTCTCCTGCCCGTGGAGGCTGCACCTTGATATGTATGATGTGGTTCTTAATCTTCAGACTATGCATGTTTCTATTACTCATGTGTTTAGGGAAGCCAATCAAATGGCGGACATGCTGGCCGATGTTGGTTGTTTTTTGTCGTCCCCCTCTTGTTGGGATTCTTAGGCTGAGCTTCCCACTGTTGTAAAAGGCCCCTATCGTCTTGATAAGATAGGGTGCCCCTCTCTCAGGCCCTAGCCTTCTCTTGTATTCCCTCCTTTTGCTATTATCAATGAAAATTCCCCTGTCTGGCATCCGGGGGTGGTGCGGGCCTTCCCTTCTTTGAAGAGGTGAACGCCCTCCCTCGTCCTGCCTTGCAGGTATTTCCTTAAAAAAAATAGTGAGGATGTTGTGGCAGAGATGGCAGATGTGGCTTTCATCGCCGCTAATGGGTCCCTTCTCCGAATACAAAGGTGGTCCTTGGCGAGAGGGACCTTCCCCAACCCATGGGAGGATGTCCTCCGCCTCTCCCTCCAGGGAATCCCCCTTATCCTTTGCGTCAAAAAAGGGGTGTCCGTGCTGGTTCGGCACTTTGCCTCCGTGGTAGCAGGTTCCCTGCAACTCGTCTCAAAGAGCCCTAACAACGGTACAAGTTTTTGTGCGAGCCAGCACTATCCCCGTGGTGGCGTGGTGCCACCGATCATCACCTTCTCCATCGGAGGGGAGGACTTTGTGGTTAGGGTCAGCGTTCGACCAGAAGATCAACAGTAACATTGGGATAGATAAGAGCGACACCCTCTACATCGTGAGGAAGAAAACGGGGGGTGGCCAAGGGTAAGTGGCGACCCCACAGCCATTTGAATTTCAAACTTGCCGCTGGTTTCCATGAGCCGGTCGGGTCATCCAGCCACGAGCCAGAACCGACGATAGACTGGGCTGGGTGAGATGGACTGGGCATGTACGTAGAGACATCTCACAGGGCTAGCAGGCGTGCCCGTTCGGATGGTCAAGGCGAGAACAGGCCAAGGCCGGATAACGGGTCCATCATATGGACCCGTAAGTTACCCAGATCCGATGTCTTCGAGTGTATCGATCTTGTACGACCTGATTCGAGTCCGCCCCCCCCCCCCACCCCGCCTGGTTCGCCCTACTATTCCATTGCAGCAAGTGAGTGCAGGTAGCAACATCGACCTGCCATCATCGGAGACTGCCATCACTACTGATCCTCAAGTGAGGGCCCTCCTCAGCAACCCCGGTTGTCGGCCAGTCCCTCCTCACCCAACTACCACTGCAGCGTGGGGAAGGGGACATCTCTAGAGACCGACCATCGACTGGGATCACTCTCAAGCCAGCTTCGCCAACAAAAATCTGTGGCAGAAACAAATGCAACCGGAGTGGTTGAGGATGCTCTTGGACTACGACCGGGCATAGGTTTGCAAGTCAACCCAACGGGTTGTACCAATGTCCGGGGTGGTGTGCAGGAGGGGCCCCGGCAAGCCCTCGCAGTCAACCTATAGATGTGCCTTGGAAGGGGCAGATGCTACAGAGTCTGGAGGAGGCGTCTGTTGGAAGTAAACCTTTTGCCTACAAAAATAAATTACCCAGGGATATCCATCCTTTCCCCAAGCAGGAAGTCACACAACATGTGGGGGTGAACTGTTACTTAAGGTCACCACTGCAAAAGAGGGTGACTAGAACTCACCAGGGGGCCTTTGAAGGGGGTGACTGGACCACCCATCTCAACAACAACAGATATGTCTGGGGTGGATACCCATCTGAGGTGAAAGAACCTGTTGTCTGGGGTAGACCTGCCAACCTGTCTGGGGTGGACCTACCAACAACCTGTCCGGGGTGGACTTCCCCTACCAGATCCCCGCCAACATCCATCCGGGGTGGAGTGTGGTAACCCCCCTATGCAGGCCTCAGAGCATAGAATAGACTAGAAGCAGGCCAAGGGGGTTTGGGGGGGCCGCATCAGGCTCCCCAGGGTTAGATGACCCCGGTGGGAACTCGCCCGGGGGAGATTGACCCCGGACAGAACCGCCCGAGGTCGACTGACCCCAGACAAACCCGCCTGGGGCATATTTACCACGAACAGATCTGCCCAGCGTCAATTGACCCCGGGGCAGTTGTACCCACGCGGCTGACCCCAGACAAACCCGCCTGGGGCATATTTACCACGAACAGATCTGCCCAGCGTCAATTGATCCCGAGGCGGTTGTACCCACGCGGGGTCACTTGACCCCGGTGCAGTTGGACCCCGCTAGCCTCTCTCTCTCTCTCTCTCTCTCTCTCTCTCTCTCTCTCTCTCTCGCGGAACAAAAAAAAAAGAAGAAAAGAAGGAAAAAAGATCCTCCCGGGGCGGTTGTACCCACGCGGCTGACCCCAGACAAACCCGCCTGGGGCATATTTACCACGAACAGATCTGCCCAGCGTCAATTGACCCCGGGGCGGTTGTACCCACGCGGGGTCACTTGACCCCGGTGCAGTTGGACCCCGCTAGCCTCTCTCTCTCTCTCTCTCTCTCTCTCTCTCTCTCTCTCTCTCTCTCTCTCTCTCGGAACAAAAAAAAAGAAGAAAAGAAGGAAAAAAGATCCTCCCGGGGTCATTTCAAATCCTATCCACCCCATCCGGGGTGGATCGACCCTGGTGACTCCTTACCTTCTATAAATACCCCCAGGGGGGTCCAACAAAGGAGACACACCTACGAAGAGACGGACAGAAAGAAGGAAGAAGAAGAGATGCGCACGGAGTTCTCGACTTGTTCTTTTGTTCGGCCCATTTCGGGGTTTGAAAATATAAATACTCCCAGGTCTTGTATTTTTGTCCCTAGCGGCTATGTGTTCTTTTGTGCAGCTCATCCTTGCGTATTAAATATATAAGTACCCCGGGTCTTGCATATATACCCTTAGTGGCTCTGTATGGTTGTTTTCCTATGCCCTTGAGCGGCAGATAACTGTAATCTCTCGAACTAATGGGGAATTACAGAAATGCCCTTCCTAAAATTGCAAGGAAACCCATGAAGTCATGTAATTGCAGTCATATGCTACAAGTTTATCAAATGACGACTATGCCACTACAGCTCGCGTTTGTACGGAAATCTACTGTAGAGTCGACAATCTACGGACAACCCCTTTGTACTCACACAAATAATCGATGTACCAACTATGTTGTGTACACTTATGTGATTGCGTACAAACCCTGGCTACCAGTAAAATTGCGTATGTCCCTACCTCGTTAGGAATGACCATGTGTGCACTCCCTTCCAGCCACAAATTTGTTCCGACACTCGTCGGTGCTGCCTAACTATGTTCACACCCGAACATCGTTAAACCCTAGCCATTGGCCTCTAGAGAGAAAATTACTAGAATACCCCTAGAGTCCAAAAAATGGCCAAACAACCTCCAAACCTTCCAAAAATTGTCCGAGTGCCCCCTAGAAGACTGAGAGAGTGCTTAGCCATTCACCCAGCCCAGAAATTATGCAATGCCCTTGGCCTGATCCCAAATTACCAAAATACCATTAAAACCTTCGAAATTACTAAAATACCCTTGGGATCTAGAAACCACCAAGACGTCCTAATATGTCTCCGGCCTCCTATAAATCACACATGTGCCTTCAAACCATAGGTTTTTGCCAAACTAAATACGGCCTTAGTTGAAACCCTAATTCCTTCAATAGTTGTTGTTACCGATGGATAAGGGATTCATTGTGAGCCGCGCAAGCAAGCATGCCTTTAATATCTGGACCTATGTAAGAGACTCCAGGACTTTCTTTGACATTTAATCAAGGGTGTTCGGACGTTGTGCCAATGTAAATCAACATTGACCACAGTCAGTGGGAAAAGGTCCAACACTCAAACTCAAATCGTCTGATCTGATGAGCACCCCACGGAATAAACCCTGCACAGACTATTTATGCAACCCCTCTATGTACATCTTCATAAATTTTCCATTTTTCTTCAGAAGGCTCAGTGAGAAATTTATAGAACCATTTCTTTTTTAAAAAGAAAATATATATTCCATGACTAACAGACTGGCACGTCCAGTGGGACTTTTCTCACCTTTCTTCTTGCTGTCAAAGAGGTCCCAAACCTTCTTCGAGATCTTGATTGCCCCTTTTCCTTTTACAGGATGGGAAGAGGAGAGCACACCCCTTTTTGCTCACTTGCACATTTGTTTGTGCCTTTGCACATTCCCCCACTCATGCTATGCACCACCAACAACAACAACACTCAAATCCAAACCTAGGTCATCGCCATCACGCCAGGTTTAGATATCTGGCAACCCCCATTGTCTTCGGGGACTTCCCAGCGGTCATCGATTCACCCTTTTTTTTAGGCGTTGTCCCCGTGGCTGAGGCCAATTTAGCTGCAGCTACTACTACAACCGTCGAGGGCACCCGACCCTCGGCCTCAGCAACTGCCCGAGTCTACTCGGTCACCAGATCAACTGCCGAAGGTGTCAGGCCTTCAGCCTAGCAACTAAACGAGTCTTCTCGGTCAACCAAGTCACTATTGGTGACGCCCCTGCTCAACGGGGGCAACATCGCCGCCGTAACGACACCAACTTCGCAGCGGCCGCCCTCAGAGGTACTACTCTTGCACAACGGGGGCAGCACAACCGCTGCAACGACGCCACACCTACGGCGGGCGTAGCACCGCTCCTGCTCAACGGGAGCAATGTCGTCGCCGCCACAACGACACTGAGTCCGTGACGGCCACTTCTGATGCTGCTCTTTTTCAACGAGGGCAGCGCCACAGCCGCAACGGCACCAAGCCTACCGCAGCAACATCTCATTCCGGTAAGACCATTTGATGCGGAACAGGTCTGGGCGGGCTACAACCTATGACCAACTCGAAGTGCGGCCAGCACTCGCACACTAAAGGCAAGCCGGGCGGCTGACCTCCGTAGCGTTCCTCAGGATAGAGACGTCTCTCAAACAGAAACTCAAGCCCTGCGGCCGTCTCGGCGAGGGAAGCGTGGGATCGCAGCGGTTAGGGAACCACTGACGCCTAGGGTGAACTAGCTCGAGCTCGACGCTCGACTGGGCCTACGGAACGGGTCCTCACTCTCAGATCCGCAGTGACACGTGACTGGCTAGAGGTCCTATGCGCACAAGCACGGCACACGAACGATTACTAGTAAAGCAGAAATAACCAAAGGGGAGATGAAAATCATACTGCCACGACCAATGCGTGAGGAAGGATCCCGGCCGAGTCCACCAGTCCCGGTACAACGCAATCAATCATACAACCACAAAGACGTCCACTCCTCGCAGGGAGAAAATAAGCTACAACAGACAAATTCGGGACTGTCGGATCGGGTTGATGGGCGGCATCCGATGGGGACAGGGAGGTGAGTCGCTGCTGGTCGGAGGCGTCGGCTGACCGGGAGCGGGTGCCAGCGCGCTGGCGAGTGCAGGGCTCCCACGGGCTGGCCTAACGTCGAAACGCGATGCCGTCAGTGGTGGTGCGAAGCTGACTCGCAGGAGGACGTCCCGGCCCAAGGACGCGTCCTGGTTCACAAAGGTGAAGCCGAGGGGGGCTCCCGGAAACAGCCCCTGGTCTCTGGTTGCAGGCCGTAGGTCCTGATTGGCGCGATCCAGCGAGACGGGATGCCACGGTCAGACCCGATATCAGATCGCGGTGGTTGAACCCTGTTGCACCCGTAATTTTCTCGAAATACTTCGAGGATTTCATTCTGAAACTATCGACGAAAAAGATATAGCGTAGCGCCGATGTCGCCGGACCGCGGAGTACCTCCGTGATTTAGGGTCTATCGACCCGATCATATTATCACAAGTGGCGTCGCAGCAATGGAAGTTAAGAGGAAGACATGCATGCATGCCTGTCAAAATGGCCGAGCAAGTGTATCACACGGTACGGACGGACTCGAAGATTCCTCCCCACGCGGCGACGCATAACCCAACAACAAACAAGACGGTCCTCCGCTCCCGCTCAAGTCTTCACCGACGAACGGCTGTCACGCGGCGAAGAACGGGCCTCCACGGCTATAAACCCTCTACCACGGCTTCTCCTCAGCCCAGGTTGACAAAAACGGAGGAAAACGGCGCGAAGAGGGGTCAAAAGGCCTGCACAAGGGTCAAATGACCCCTCTAGACCGGTAGCCTAGGAGGCGGCGGCCCACGGGGCTCGCGCACCCGAGCAGGGTCAAATGACCCCGCCGGTCGCGCCCACCCGCGGGGTCATTTGACCCCGCTGGGTGGTGCCACCCGGGGGTCAAATGACCCCGCTGGGTGGTGCCGCCCGCGGGGTCATTTGACCGGCTGGGTCCTGCCACCCCGCAGGGTCATCCGACTCCTCTGGTCCCTGTGTTTCAACAAAAAAAGGAAAAAAGAAAAAAAAGAGGGAGAGGGGTCAAAAAATCATTTTGCCATCCCACCTTGACAGAAAAAAGGGTTTTTGCACCCCACCCTGTCAGAACCGGGGCAATTTTCCTCATTTGACTCCTCTGATAGCCAGAGGGGCCATTTGACCCCTCTGGTAGCCAGAGGGGTCATTTGACCCCTCTAGGTTATTCTCCCGTGCACAAAAACCAAAAAAGGAAGAAAAAGAGGCAGAGGGGTCAAAAAAGCTTTTTGCCACCCCACCTTGACAGAAATAGGGGTTTTTACACCCCACCTTGACAGAACCGGAGCATTTCTCCACGGTTTTGTCAACCTACGTCCTCCCGCCTTCTATAAATAGACCCCCAAGGGTCCAAGTGGAGACATCTACAACCGACGAAGACATACGAAGCCACCAAACATCCGGAGGAGTTGTTTTGTTTGTCTTGGCCTGTGAGGGGTAAGTCTCGGGTCTTGTATTTATGCCCCTACGGGGTATTTTTGTAATTATGCCCCTCAGTGGGCCATGTCTGTAATTATGCCCCTCAGCGGGCCATGTTTTGTAAGTCTCTACGTCTCGGGACGACTAAGTTATGTGGTTCTGTCCCTACAACGACGGAATTACAAAAATGTCCCCCCCAGGACCGTAAAAGACAAAAGTCCTGTAATTTGCAGTTCTACCCTGCAATCTTTTGTAATTGGGACTACGTCCCTACCTCCCGCGTTAGTGCGGATCTTTGTACAGTCGACAATTCGCCGACAACCCTTGTGTCCAGTTGGGTCATAAAAATATCCAATGTACTCCACAGATTTTCTTTGTACGTCGATCAGGAAAATTATAAGAAAAGCCCTCGACTTGTGAAATTGTGTATATGCCCCTCCTTTGGCGATCTTAACACAAATGAGTCTTCTATGAAGTCCTTTGCTACTCTTTTGGCCGAAGTGTTGTCAGCTCAGTCCGACACCTGTGTGCCACCCTAATCCTAGGTCTATATAGGGTGGTAAAATTACCAAAATACCCCTGCGACCTAAAAATGGCCTAGCAGCCTCCTAAAACCCTTCAGAAAGAGCCTCAGCGCCTTGGGTGATCAGGAACCCGGTCCTACTTCTGTTCTAGCCCAGAAATTTCAGAAGTGCCCATGACCTGGTAAAATTACTAAAATACCCCTGGGTTGGTAAAATTACCAAAATACCCTCGGGGTTCAGAAAACTTCTCTCTACCTCAAAAACGCCTACGGCTTCCGCATATTTGCGTCTCTATTCCTAAATCTTAGGGTTTTATTCAGACTCAGCCCTAACTCTATTAATATGTTGGTGGTAAATGAGTGGTCATGGAGAGTCTCTCGAGTGAGCATGCCCTCCACATCAGAACCTCTATAGAAGACTTTGTGATTTCTTTGACAGTTAAACAAAGGTGTTCGGACGTTAGGCCGATGTAAATCAACACTGACTACGGTCAGTGGGGAAAGGTCCAGCACTCGAACCCAAATCGTCTGATACTATGCGCACACACAGAATAACCCTCTCTATCCAGAGGAATGTCTCTTTTCAAAAAGAACATTTTTATTGTCTATTTTTCCTACGTGAAAATATTCCGTGTCTCACAGACTGACACGTCCGGTGGGACTTCTCCCGCATTTCTTCTTTTTGTCAAAGAAAATATCCAAACCCTTTTTCAAGGTTCTGATTTCCCTCCTCTTCCTTTTACAAGACGGGAAGAGGAGGGTATAACTTGCTACTCATTTGAGAGCTTGTCGCGCGCTTGCGCCCTTCTGTGTTCGTGCTACGCACCACCACCAACAGCAACCAGCAGCGATGGCCGCCGTCACCTACGGCCCCGAGATCATCGCCAACCACGCCAGGTTGGGATACCTGGCGACCCCGCTTGTTTTCAGCGACTTCCCAGCAGTCGTCGGCTCGCCCTTTTTCCTGGGCGTTGTGCCCATGGTTGAGGTCAGCTCAGCCACGGCTGTGACAACAGTCGCTGAGGGTGCCAGACCCTCTACTGCAGCAACTGGCCGGGTCCGTCCGGTCAAGAACACAACCGTCGGGGGTGTTAGACCCTCGACCCTAACAGCCGGCCGGGTTCACCCGATCAACAAGACAACTCCTGAGGGTGTCAGCCCCCTCACTGCAGCAGCCGACCGGGTCCGCCAGGTCAAGAAGACAACTGTCGGGGGTGTTAGTCCCTCGGCCCCAGCTACTGGCCGGGTCAGTCCGGTCAACAAGCCTGCCACTGGGGGAGTCAGGCCCTCAGCTTCAGCAATTGGTCGAGTTCGCTCGGCCAATAAGCCAACTATCGAGGGCGTCAGGCCCTCGGCTTCGTCAACTGGTCGGGTTCGCTCGGCTAAGAAGACGATTACTGAGGGTGTCAGACCCTCCGCTCTATCAGCCGGCCGGGTTCACCCGGTCAACAAGACCACCATTGGGGGTGTCAGACCCTCAATCTCAGCTGCCGGCCGGGTTCGCCCAGTCAACGAAACAACTAGCAGGGGCGTCAGGCCTTCGGCCCCATCAATTGGTCGGGTTCACTCGGCCAAGAAAACAATCACTGAGGGTGTCAGACCCTCCGCTTCAATAACTGGCCGGGCTTACCCGGTCAAGGACACCATCCTCGGGGGTGTCAGACCCTCTACTGCAGCTTCCGACTGGGTCCATCCGGTCAACTCTTCAATTGTTAAGGGTGTCAAGCCCTTCATCCCGACAACCAGCCGGGTTCACTCGGCTGCCACGTCGGCAGCCGAAGGTGTCAGGCCTTCTGCCCTAACTATTGGCCGAGTTTTCTCGGTCAATCAAGTCACCGCTAGCGTCGCCCCTGCTCAACGGGGGCAACGCAGTCGCCGTAACGACAACAGACCCACGGCGGCTACCCTCAGGGGTACTGCCCCTACTCGACGGGGGTAGCGTCGTCGCCACAACAACGTCGCGCCTACGGCGGACGTCACCAACGCTGCTCCTGCTCAACGGGGGCAGCATCATCGCCACAACAACGTCGCGCCTGCGGCGGACGTCACCAAGGCTGCTCCTACTCAACGGGGGCAACGTCGTAGCCGCAAAGGTGCAAAGCCTACAGCGGCCGCATCCCGCTCCAGCAAGACTGTGCTTGTCGAAGATTTCCGCATTCGGCTCGACGGAGGCGAGCCGATCTTGCCACGGGACACCCACGTCCCGACTATCTCTACCTCCAATCGCTTCGAGCTCCTCCGACAAGTCCGAGAGGACGGAGTGAAGGCGAAGAAGCCCGCCGTATCGGCAACAACTCCGGGCCCGGTTCAGCGGCCCAAGACACCAGCTCCCCGACCCCGGTCGGGGGGCAACCCAGTGGAGGAGCGCCACCTCCAATTGAAGAAAATTTGGGTCACCAAGGAGGAGGCCCGAATTATAAGGCGCGCAAGGGCGGAGGAGCCCTTCCGCACGTCGGATCTGCAACGTATGCGGAGTCCGACAAGCACTGAAGCCTCGGCCTCTCCGAGGTTGACGAATCAGCCCCCTACGAGGGCAAGGGCGCCGAAGAGCTGGCAAGAAGGTGCGACCAACCTCCCCGTGGGCCAATTCTACACACACGGAAGAGGATTGCTCCCCTCAAGCCACTACATCCCGAGTGTCTGTCTTTGATAGACTCGGGAGGCCACCCAAGCCGGATCGACAACCACCTAGAAAGAAACGGGTGGTCCAGGTGACCAACGACACTGTCAAAGTGTTCACCTGTTGTGCCACTTCCGGCGACAAACAGCCCGAGGACACCTCGGGAGAGCTCAACCAGCCTATCCAATATTTGAAGAGGACAAGGCCGGTCTCCCGGATTCTGGCGCAAACACAACAGGTGCCGGCCACTGGTACATCCCAGCCCGAGCTAGCACGGCAAGAAGAGCGCCAAGAAGACGTTCATAGCATTGAAGGGGATAGCAACCCCGCACATGAAGATCTTGGGAGAGAGGTCCAAACCTTCACGCTGGAAGAGCTTCGGCGTGAAAACCAAGAGTTGAAAAACCTCCTGCAGTCATTACTGCGTGAAAAGGAGGTTCATGCTCCGCTCCCGGCGGTATCTACTGGGACGGAACCACAGAATCCTCCCATTCCAGCCGCGGCCAACGCCTCCGCCACTGTTGCAAAATTACCAGTGACGGTGGAGTTTGAAGTGCCGCAACATGAAGCCAATGCGCGGTCGTCTGTGACCCCTGGGACAGAAAGCCTCATGGCGCAGAAGCAGATGATCGAGCGTATCGTGGAGGCGAAGTTTGCCCAGCATGGTGAGGGTGTGGCTACTGTTGATTTGTACAGCGTGCCATATCCCCTCCATCACCAATTCAAGAAACTTCCGCCTGATTGCCCGAAGGCCCCGAAACCTGAGAAATTCAACGGGCAGGGCTCTCCGCATGAACACCTGGCCTATTACATGACGGCCATGGGTGAATTGGCACTGGAGGAAGCATATTTATTGCGGTATTTTGCCACGTCCTTAACTGGCACCGCTTTCCAGTGGTATTCCAGGCTAAAGCCCAATTCTGTTGCTGATTGGACTGACATGCAAAAGAAGTTCGTGGACCGTTTCCAGATGGTCGAACGCAAAATTTCCCTGGCGGAGCTTTGTGCCCTCCGGCAGAAGAAAGGTGAGACGGCTTTGGACTTCATCAAACGATGGAGGGACGTCAGCATGCGCTGCGATAATCCTCCGACGCCCAAAGACGCGATCACCATCTGCCGCAGGGGTCTCTCGGCAAAAGTCAGTGAAAAGCTTTTGAGCTCAAACATCAGAAGCTTTGACCAGCTCAACACGGTGGTGGCGGAGATTGAGATGTTCTTCGCGGATCACCCTGCACAAGCCTCTACAAAAGGCAAATCCTCCAAAGACCGTCTGGCTAGCGGCAAGGAGGTAAATGCCGTCGACTTCTCCCCGATAAATGGAGATAAAGGGGAAGCAAAGTCCAAAGGCAAGGGCAAAAAGCCTGATGACAAGGCGAGTGCGTCTCTCTTAGCGGAGCGCATGAAGATGCCTTATTCCTTCAGGAAAGAGCACACTAAAATGCTCTTCGATCTCTGCATGAAAGAGTAGCTCATCACCCTGCCGGATCTGCGAAAGCCCGCGGAGGTGGATAAAACGGATGATCCTACCTATTGTGTGTATCACCGAAGGTTGGGTCATACTATCGGGGACTGCTATGTCTTCAAGAATATAACAGAAGAGCTCATTCAAAAGGACTTGGTAAATATGTTGGGCCATGCAGTCGACCCACCCCAGCCGCATGCTTGGAGTCGGTCAAATCGGTCGGCCAATGTGGTCCACATGGTTGCGATGGTTTCGAGCTCCAACGCCTCCGAGGCCGGGCCTTCAAATCAACAGTCCCACACCGGTCCGGGGGCCGCCCCTTCCTCATTCCCTGAATGTCTAGCACTGCGGAGAAATCCGAGGAGAAATCCAGCAATTGCAATTAGAACAGAGACGTCGGCTGCAGTTCTTGGAGAGCATCGATCAGCAGTTGTCCACCTTCCCCTTTGGCCCATTTGCCAGGGGGTTAGCTCCGGCCCACATACGGGAGACGGGTGTATCACCCACTGGTCGGGCTCCGCTCAGGGGTTGGCTCTCTGAGGAATCCTCAGATTCATCTGAAAACGAGGAGGACTCACCGGAAGGCGAGGAGGCTCCACTTCAGGTCAAGCTGCCAGAGAAGTTATACTCATTCCCTAGCGAGAAGACTCCAAACATCTTCTTCGCATGCCAGCGAGCGGGACTGATAAGCCCGTCACCCATGGAGCAGATACCAGGTGCTGCTTTTCATCAAGGCTATTGCCCGTATCATGAAGTTGTTGGCCATATCATCCACAACTGTGAGCCGTTCAAGGACATTGCTGAAGACTTAATCAGGCAAGGAAAGGTTAAAATGGGTGAATTCCTGGTCGATCCACCTCAGCCGCATGTGCAGGAAAGTCTTCACTTCTCCGTCAATGTCATACATGCCTCAGCAGCTTTCCAGTTCCCGGAGCCACAGGAGGAGGGAGTCAGTTCTCAGCCACCTAAATCCACACTGTGGTACCCAGGGTGGCGACCATCTCATCAGTGTTCTTTCCCCAAGGAGGACACTGAGAAGATCTTTGACAAACTCATGGAAGATGGTCGGGTGCTGACACATGATCCGCCGGCCTACTATAATGAGACGGCCAAGAGTCACCCCCGCTACTGCAAGTACCATGCCAGGGTGTCTCATCCCACCCGACAATGCCCGAAAGTCCAAAACTGTATTGAAGTCCTCATTCAAAGAGGAGAGATCGATGCGCAGGGGAACTCTATGACAAGGCAGCGTCTTAAAGATGCCGCTAAGAAGATTCTCCAGCAAGTCCAACAGGATCAGGCCAAGCTGCGTGGGATCAAACCCACCTCTCAGCAAGTCCAACCGAACGGGTCTTCGGGCAGCGGCAAACCTCAACCGGACTCCAAGGGCAAGCCTAAGGCCCGGAGCCCGAAAAGCCAAGCCGAGGGGGAAGGTTCCAAATCTCTTCCCAGGCCGAGTAAACCCGGCATCGTCATAAGGGGAAACCCTCCGCCAGACGACAAAGGCAAGGCGAAGGTAAGGGAGCCCCCGGTCAAAGCTCCCGTCAAGCCAGCAAGTCCGCCAATTGTGGAAAGGTCTCAACAGCTCAAGCAAGCCAAGCCACCGGCCCAAGCAAAGTCGGCGGAACTACAACGCCCTCAGGGGCCTCACGGTGGACTGGCAGAGTTCCAGGAGTTGCCTCCTGAAATAATTGCTCAAGCAATCAATGCTACCTTCCAAGCTCAGTCGGAGGAGGCCAATTGGACCAAGGTTGTCCCCAGGAAAGGCCGTGGCACTAAAGCTCCTAAGGAGCCAGCCCGGAACAATTCTGGGGGCAAACAAGTCCCACCTCCGAAGCGAAGTCCACTTTCTTCTCAAGAGACGACACGCCAAAAGAAGCAAGAGAAGAACCGTAGAAAGAATTTGAAGAGGAGATTGAAGAAGCAAGCCGAGCAAGTAGTTGCTATGGAGGCCACTAAGGAGCCAACTCCTCTACAAAGACTTCAAAAGCTCATAGACGAGCGAGAGGAGTACACTCCCCCTCGTCCCACCAGGGTCGTCACTTTGGACGATTACATTCCTTGGGATAAGCTTGGGCGAAAAGCCCGGCTTCTTCAATGGCTCCAAGATATGGCTCACTGTCTTGAAGAAGGTGAAGACTTCCCAATCCCGGAGGAGCTCTCCTTATTCTACAAAGATGAGGAGCTCACTGTTCAGATGCTCGAAGAAATGCTGCAAGAGCTCTCCTGCAACATGGTGGCGATTCCGCCGCCCGACAACATTTATTCTCCCGCGGCTGATAGCACCGGAGGCAAGGCTCCTATGGCAACATATCAGCGTCGCTCGGCAAGAAATGGCCGAGGACGTGGCCGAGGACGTGGACGTGAAAGTCCCTTGACTCTCGACCGGGTCATAATATTCAGAGGGGAGAAGTCAGGTCCTGTCCTAGAAACTCAAGTTCGGGGAATCCCTTTCATCCTCAGCCCCTCAGAGGGTTCAGGCCCCATCCCAACGGCTAAACCGAGTGGCGTCCCTTTTACAATCACTTCCTCTGATGAAGAAGAGGAGCCAGCCAGCTCGCCAATGCCCGAGAAGGCGTTAGAACAGGCCGGCCCCTCCAACAGGGTCAAGCCCGTGAGCCAGGCCGGTCCTTCTAATGAAGACCAGCATGATGAGCCTTTGCCACCTCCGGAGGAATCCTTGGCACCGCTGTTCCAAGAAGATGTGGAAGGCCAGAATATGGAGGACCACCCTTCTAAGCGAGAGAAGCCTCGCCAGGTGCCGAAGACTCTGGCGGAGATCATCCCGCCATTTGACAAGACCCGTGCTCGGGCGGACCGCAAAATCATTCATCATATGAAGCGGTTCCCAACAAATGTCACCATTTGGGAAGCCATTTGCCTGGAGCAAGGATCTCAGGGAGGCTCTTGTCAAGATACTCCAAGACCCGGAGGCTTATGAAGCTCATGTTGCAGAGTTGCAGGCCCAGGCATATGAAGCACTCACAGCCAACATCTCCTTCACGGACAAAGACATGTTGATGTCCTCTCCGTGCCACAATCGCCCCTTATATATGAGGGGGACGATCAATGGGCATGACGTGAGTCGCATCCTGATCGACGCCGGAGCAGCCGTCAATATCATGCCTCTGAAGACTTTCAAGTCTCTATATTTGGCACCTTATTTACAAAAGGTGACTGCGGTCAAGATTTCGGGATTCAATCAGGGTTCCGAGGAGGCGTTTGGTCGGGTTGAGGTCAAGTTAGCCTTGGGCGATTTTGTCACCCGAGCAACATTCCATATTATCAACTCCGACACATCATACAAGGTGCTGCTTGGAAGGGCATGGCTGCGTGAAAACTGGGTCGTTCCTTCAACTCTGCACCAGTGCATTAAATATGTCAAGGAAGGGGAGCAATATACGGTCTTCGCAGATCAGGCCCCGTTCCACCCCAATGAGTGCCACTTGGCCGATGCTTTCCTATATTTTGGGAAGCCCACTTTAGCAATCCCTGAACCTGTAAAGGATAAAGGGAAGCAAAAAGTGGATCTTGAAGTCGAGGAAGGGCAGTTGTTCACTGTCAACCAAGACATGGTAAAGCTGCACAGGCTAAGCCTCCAAGCCGCCTCTAAGCCGACTCAGCCGGAGAGGCGAAGCGTTGACTTTGAAGCCAACCTCATTAGTCAGGTCATTGACGGAAGCATCGCCTTACCGCCGAAGTGCCTCCAGCTCTCATCCCAACGGGAAGAGTATGAAGTGGAGCAGCTGAAGACCTTCACAGTCTCCTATCGGCGAAAAAGGAGCAATAAGGGCAAAAAAAGGGACAAGCCAATTATCTTTTACAAAGGTGACCTAGTCCCACCGTGTCCACCGGAAGATGATTTCGGCTGGGATACTCCCGCCAATGTGGCGCCAGAGCCAGTCCAGGAGATGGACGATATGCCGAAATACATCAAGAAAATGTGTAAGAAGCAGCACATCCCACAGACTCTGGACCCCGCGCGAGCGGCGTACTTTCATCAGTTGTGGAACCCTCCACAGGTCCGAGGACAACCTCCTTTCTCCCGTAAAGATACAAGAGGACTTGGCTACGACCAAGAGACAGACTTCGAGGTCTATTATGCAGTCAATGCTATAGGACTGCTACCTCCTCATCATGGGCAAGCTGAAGTTGAGCCCAACATTAATGACTCTGTAAGGGAGTCCGGTGAGTCATCAATGACACCATCACCTTCATCGGGAGTCGACAATGATCACCCTTCAAAGGGAAGAGCAGCCCAGCCTGCTAACCTTCAGCAAGACAAAACAAGCCCTTCGGCTTCAAGCCACGAGCAAGGGTGCTTCGAAGAATTTAAAGTCTATGAAGCAAACACTGATGATGAGGGAGACTTCGTCGACCTCCAACCAACTCCACCGGAGCTTGAGGACGGTGGCCAAGCAACTGTGGATGAATTGATTGAGATCAATCTCGAAAGTAAAGAAGACTATCGTCCCACCTTCATAAGTGCTCTCCTTAGCGAGGAAGAAAGGCAGTCGTATCGGCAGCTCCTAGAAGAGTTCAGAGATTGTTTCGTCTGGACTTACAAAGAAATGCCCGGGCTCGACCCTTCTGTGACTGAACATGAGCTGGCAATACTTTCAACAGTCAAGCCAGTCAAGCAAGCTCAAAGGCATATGCGCCACGAGCTGGAGCTGAAGGTCAATGTTGAGGTTGACAAAATGCTCAACGTGGACTTCATAGAGCCTTGTATGTACCCTGTGTGGCTCGCCAACAGCGTCCCTGTCAAGAAGAAGAATGGCCAAGTTCGAGTCTGCATCGACTTCAGGGATTTGAACAAAGTATGCCCGAAGGACGACTTCCCTGTCCCAATCACTGAGACAATGGTTGACATGACCACTGGTCACGAAGCCTTATCTTTCATGGACGGGTCGTCAGGCTATAATCAAATCCGCATGGCCGTCAAAGACAAAGACCATATGGCTTTCCGATCTCCTAAGGGGATCTTCAACTACAAAAGGATGCCGTTCGGTCTGACGAATGCCGGCGCAACCTATCAAAGGGCAATGACCAAGATCTTCGACGAGATGCTACATGATCTTGTCGAATGCTATGTCGATGACCTAGTCGTCGAGATGAAGAAGCGAGAGGATCATCTGGTCGACCTGCGTCGAGTCTTTGAAAGGCTTCGACAATTTCAACTCAAGATGAACCCAATGAAGTGCGCCTTCGGCGTCTCCAACGGCAAGTTCCCCGGCTTCATCGTCAGGTACCGAGGCATAGAAATCGATCCTGACAAAATCAAGGTCATAAGAGGACTGCCTCCACCTAAAAACTTGACAGAGCTCAGATCTCTTCAAGGAAGACTCGCCTATATTAGGCGATTCATTTCTAATCTCTCAGGAAGATGTCTACCTTTCGGCAAGTTGATGAAGAAAGGAGCACCCTTCATATGGGACGAAGACTGTCAGAAGGCCTTCGAGCAAATCAAGGCGTACCTCCTAACTCCTCCCGTCCTAGGGGCACCTGTCGGAGGGAAGCCCCTTATTCTCTACATTGCTACCATGGATGTCTCTTTGGGGGCTCTGCTAGCCCAGATCAATGAAGAGGGCAAGGAGCAGCCGCTGTACTACCTCAGCCGAAAGCTGATTAGGCCTGAGCACCGGTATGCTCCCATGGAAAAGGTGTGCTTAGCTCTGGTGTTTGCTGTCAAGAAGCTCAGGCACTACCTCCTAGCTCACCGGGTGGACCTCATCTCAAAATGTGATCCACTCAAGTTTTTGCTCAGCCAACCCGTCCTCTCCGGTAGGCTCGGCATGTGGGCACTTATCCTCATGGAGTTTGACATCACCTTCCTCCCACGCAAAGCGATCAAGGGACAAGGAATGGCGGAGTTCTTAGCAGCGCACCCTGTGCCGGAAGATTCGCTACTTAACTTCGAGCTTCCCGATGAAGAGGTGTTGGTACCTTCTCAAGAAATTGGGGAGTATTTTGAAAAAGTCCCACCACAGATGGAGCCGGGCGTCCTCACCCTTGACCTCCCACACTGGGAGTTGTATTTTGATGGTGCTTCCCGGACAATCAAAAGGGCTGACGGCCTCACAGACTATGTCTCGGGCGCAGGAGTAGTCTTTGTATCTCCACAAGGCGGCATCCTCCACAACTCTTGTGCCCTCATGAAGTCGCTGACTAATAATGAGGCAAAATATGAAGCGCTAATTATTGGGCTTCAACTGGCACTAGAATTGGATATCAAGTGCATCAAAGTCTATGGGGATTCTCAGCTCGTCATCCGACAAGTCCTGGGTGTCTATGACGTCCGGAAAAAGAAGCTCGTCCCTTATCATGCAGCCGTCATGAGGCTCAAAGAAAAATTCTACCTATTTAAAATAGGCCATGTCCCCAGAGGCAGCAACTCCCAGGCCGACGCTTTGACAAAATTGGCAGCAGCCTTAAAACTCCCGCCTGAGGGAGAATTAAATATTACTGTCAGACACCGAAGGCTCATGCCAAGTGTGCTCGACGAAGAATCCGGCCTCATTGTCTACGAGGTCGACCACATTCAAGAGGAGAATGCTCCCGAAGAAGAAGACTGGCGTGAGCCAATTATAAAGACAAAGAACGGCTGGCTTCCTTCTGATCGGGCTCAGAGGGTGCAACTGCTACGTACGGCGACATCCTACCAGTTGATTGACGGTCTGCTCTTCAGGCTTGCCCATGAAAAGGACCAATCGGTCCTCCTACGGTGCCTTTCATCCAAGGAAGCAAAGACCGTCATGCACGAGGTCCACTCCGAGTTGTGCGGCGCGCACCAAGCAGGAGCCAAGATGAAAAACAGCATCAAGCTCAAGGGGTTCTATTGGCCCACCATGTACGAAGACTGCAACCAATACGCTCATACATGTCACCAATGCCAAGCATTCGGCCCAGTCCCTCGGCGACCGCCTAACCCACTCCATCCGACGGCGCCTACTTGGCCATTTGCAGAGTGGGGCATGGATATTGTGGGACCATTCCCACCATCATCTCAAGGCCATAAGTTCATACTGGCCGCCACCGATTACTTCTCCAGATGGGCAGAAGCCGTCCCGCTACGGGAAGTTACAGG
Source organism: Amorphophallus konjac (assembly GCA_022559845.1). Taxonomy (NCBI): domain Eukaryota; kingdom Viridiplantae; phylum Streptophyta; class Magnoliopsida; order Alismatales; family Araceae; genus Amorphophallus; species Amorphophallus konjac. The sequence goes on along the minus strand of CM040129.1, from coordinate 106,052,804 downwards.
AGAGATAGTTGCCCGCTTTGTGAGGCACTATATCATATACAGATTCGGCACCCCTAGTCGGATTATATCCGATAATGGCATGCCTTTCAGGAACAAGACTATTTATGCTTTGGCATCTAAGTTCCATATTGATTGGAGGACGTCATCAGTCTACAATCCCCAAGCCAACGGGTTGGCCGAAGCCTTCAACAAGACCCTCTGCAAGCTGCTGTCCAAGATAGTAGGTGGTCGCAAGCGGGATTGGGGCGAGAAGGTCCACGAAGCCCTATGGGCCTATCGGACTATTTACAAAACTCCTACATGATGTTCTCCATTCTCCCTGGTCTATGGAGCCGAAGCGGTGGTCCCTGTGGAGATCGAGCTAGCGTCTTACCGCGTTGCTGTGCACGCCGGATTGCCAGGCCAAGACCAGTCCGAGATAGAAAGGAGGCTTGAAGAGTTGTCCAACCTTGAAGGTGAAAGACTCAAAGCCTACAAGCACTTACAAGTGTATCAAGCCCGCATGACACGTGCCTATGATAAGCTTGTCAAGCAAAGGGCGTTCAAGAAAGGCGACCTCGTCATGGTTAAGGAAAAGGAGGTTCTCACGGGAAGATCCAGCGGCAAACTCCAACCTAATTGGCGGGGACCTTATGTCATCCAGAAAGTCTACGAAGGAGGGGGGGCCTATACGGTCCTTGACCACAAGGGAGATAATCATTTCCCTCCTCTCAACGGCAAGCATATAAAGCTCTATCATGCGCCACCGCAGGAGTTTCTACAGCAGTCCTCACAGGACATTACCTTTCCTCAGTGAAGGTTCAAAAAAAAAAGGGGGGGTTAAAAATACTAATACCCCGGCGGACTTAGTCATCCTTCAACGGATGGCTAAGGGCAAAAAGGCTATAGATCCGGTCGAGGTGAAAACCCGAAAGGACGCCTCGGGCAAAAATGGGCAACCCCTCGGTGTGAAAACCCGCAAGGGCGCATCGGAAAAAGCTAAAGGGGGCCAGCCTCGGTGAAAACCCGAAAGGGCGGTGAGGTTGGTTATGTGAAAAAGAGAAAATCCTCTCTCTGCTTGTTCTATGGGTGGCTCTAAGTCAATGACTCCACCGCATCATGGCCGAAACATCATATTGATTCCATGGTTACACCTCACATGTCATTCTATGACACTTAGTCCCATCAGGGCGTCCCGACATTGTCATACTCTGTCTCATCGGGATCACCCATGTTTTGCACTCCTCAGGTTTGGATCCCGTGTCTCTCCGGGCTATCCAATCTGTTCTTCTAGTCCCACCGGGCTCGGCCTATGCATGCCCCTTTGGGGCTGCCGACCCATCCCGCCTATCGGCTTTCTGGTTTAGCTCATGTGTCTCTTTCGAGTAGTTAAACCCACTTACCCTTTTTGTCCCACTGGGTCTGGCTTCAGTTTGCCCTCTAGAGCTGCCAACCCATCACGCCTTTCGGCACTTTTTCCTATCTGGGTCTGGCCTCAGTATGCTCTCTCGGGCTGCCAACCCATCATGCCTTTCGGCACATTTTATCTTCTAGGGTCTAGCCTCAGCACGCCCTCTCGGGCTGCCAACCCATCATGCCCTTCGGCTCATTTTACCTTTGTGGGTTTGGCCCCAGTATGCCCTCTCGGGTTGCCAACTCATCATGCCTTTCGGCTCATTTTACCTTCATGGGATTGGCCTCAGTATGCCCTCTCGGGCAGCCAACCCACATCATGTCTTTCGGCTCTTTTTTACTATCTCGAGAGATTGGCCTCAGTATGCCCTCTTGGGCTGCCAACCCATCTCGCCCATCGACTGTCGGGTTTGACTCTCACGTCCCACTAGGGCTGTCAAATCCACCCTTTTTCTTCTAAGCATTGGCCTCAGTATGCCCTCTCGGGCTGCCAACCCATCATGCATTTCGGCTTATTTTTCCTTCTGGATTTGGTCTCAGTATACCCTCTCGGGCTACTAACCCATCATGCTTTTCGGCTCATTTTATCTTCCTGGGTTTGGCCTCAGTATGCCTTCTTGGGCTGCCAACCTATCTTGCCTTTCGGCTCATTTCACCTTTTAGAGATCGGCCTCAGTATGCCCTCTCGGGCTGTCAACCCATCTCGCCTATCGGCTTTCGGGTTTGACTCTCACGTCCCACTAGGGCTGTCAAATCCACCCTTTGTTCTTCTTCTGGGTCTAGTCTCTACATGCCCCTTTCGGGCTGTCACCATCTCGCCTCTTGGCTTTCAGACTTGACTCATCTATCCCACAGGGATTGTCAAGTTCATTCTTTTGTCTCCACGGGCTTGGCCTCCGCAGGCCCTTTCGGGCTGCCAAACCTATTTGCCTATCGACTTACAGATTTGGTTCATACGTCCCACCCGGACTGTGAGATCCCCTCCTTTCACCGTTCGGGTCTGGCCTATGCATGCCCCTTTCGGGCTGCCAACCCATATCGCCTATCGGCCTCCAGGTTTAACCCGCATGTCCCTTTCGGACTGTTAAACCTACTCTTTTGCTGTCCCAACCAGGATTGGCGCATACACACCCCTTTTGGGTTGCCAACCCATTCAACCTTCGGCTTTTGGATTTGACTAATTGCGTCCTACTAGGGCAGTCGAATCCACCCGTTTGTCCCACCTCTGCGGCACACACGTCCCTACGGGAGTGCCACTTTCTCCTTGCCTTTTGGCATTATAGGACCCAAAAAAAAAACGGGGTTAAAAATATTGAGGTCCCAGCGGACTTAGTTGCTTCTGTTAGGGGAGCAATCAAGAGCAAAAAGACTTTAACCCGGCTAAGGTGAAAACCCGAAAGGGCGTCTTAGGCAAAAATGGGTACCCCTCAGTGTGAAAACCCATAAGGGCGCACTGGAAAAAGCTAAAGGGGGCCAGTCTTGCAGAAAACCCGAAAGGGCGGTAGGGCTGATAAGGTGAAAAAAAAAAAGGGCTTATCAAACATCAGACTCGCTCCTCCTCAGCTCAGCAAGGCGAGTCTCACTCTAAAGAGCTTCCTCCTGGAGCCCCTCAAGCCTACGATGAAGAGTCTACATCGGCACGCGCAAGACTGGGCTCCGCAGTCTCTTGGACCTCTCACAAAAGCTCCTCCACTCTGTGGGAGGCCACCTACTCGCACTCATAGGCGGCCTCGACCAGGGCGCCCACCTCAGCCTGGGCCACCCGAAGTCTGCAAAGCTGCCGCTCCTCCGGCTGAATCATCAGCTGAGTCCTCCGCCTCCGCTCCTGAATAGCGCGAAAGCGGGCGAACTCCTCCCATAAAGACGCAAGCTCAGTCATCGTGACGACCCGGATTCCGGATACCGGATATACCCGATAGGACTACCGAGCAGACCCGATACCACTTGGAACCCGTGAAGCCTCCCAAGAGCTGTAAAGCTCCGAAGGTAAAAAGGATTGTCATGTAGTACATTGAAGCCATAGAGATATAGCAGTAAGCAATTAAATTTCATTAGATCGGTTTACTAAAGTAACAGAAATAAAATTACTTTTTAATTAACAGTTAAAATTTAACAATTACACCAGAGTCCAGCCCAAAGGAAAGACAAGCAGTACAGTCAACAGAAAGAAAAACATACACTGAGGTCGGGGGAAGCCCGGCGCAGATACCGCTGACAGCTACGGACACGCCACACCAGGAACCGCGGAAGTAAAACGACGCCACCCACCTGAAAAGTAGGGGTGAGCCTCGTGTCACTGGCCCAGTAGGGGTCACGCGGATCCCCACTGAAAAACACGCAGTAACACGGAACAACTAAAACAACAGGTGTAGTAAAGCAGGAAAACTAAACTACGAAGCTGTAAAAGAAAACAGGAACGGAAGGAGGAGGAACAGCTAAAAGAAAAGGGAAAAGCCGTAACTGAAAGAGAACACGGCTGCCGAACTAACCTCGGCTCCCAAAGCTGACCTACGAGACAGGTAAGAAACCTAGAAGGACCTAGACAGACACGGGCATAGACGACACGACTAGAACGTCGTGCACCCTGCCCCACACATGACTAGAACGTCATGCATACGACAGGACACTGACCTCGAGTACGGCCACGAGAGGGCTAACCCAGAAGGTCACGACGCACAAGAAACGCGGAGAGTCACATGCCACGTGACTGGCGTGCCCCACACTAGAAGAACGGCCAGATGCGTCCACTGACGTCTTATACTGCGCCACAAGTGTCTCGCCTACGGTACCGCTAAAGTCTCGGCAGAGTCGCAGACACGCGCTGAACAACACAGGAACTACAGTAACGAGTGACTAGTCAGGGTTACGCCCGTCGACGTAAGTCCAAAGCCCCTGACCACGTGTGCACACACTGGCCCACTGCCTAAGCCAGGCCTCTAGCTAGTATTCCCCCACCGAAGGACGCTACGGTTGGACCGGGAGCCCACGGAACTAGCTTTAAAACTGTAAACCGGGAAAGTGCCCCGCTACAAGAGCCGTCACAGAGAAATGTGACGTAAGGCTACGACTAGTGAAGGCTCACAAGACACGGAGACTCAAAACACGAGTGCTGAAGTACAGACATGCAAGAACGCCCTGCGACACGTGCTTCGGAGCACCAATGGCAGCACAGTCACTGCCGGCAGACTTAGGACAAGGCAACTAGACCGACTCACGTAACGATCCTTGAGTATCACGGCTCGGAGGCAAGATCGTCACAAACAGCGGAACAAGCCGCCAATCGGTCTAATCCTAAGCCAGAGAAAACGACACGGTCGGAGGAAACGACACGCGGAGACCTGAGGGAACACCGGGGACCCTCAGCAGACCTGGATACGTAGACCGAGGTAAGATGATACCTCGAGGCATCCAGAACCATGTCTCGAACTGGACAGAAACGTCGAGACACACAAGGCTTCATGTCAACCACTGGGTGACCCCGGGTTGACCGGAACCAAACAATGACAAGTAAGAAGACTCTTGGCTGTCTTATAGCGTAGTCTCAACCCTCATAGGATGTCAGGAGACATCCACGGGAAAGCGGGCAAACCACAAGGACAAGCCAAGACGAACGGAAATCAAGACGACGAAAAACAAGACTCTAGGGCTGTAACGCTCCACCTTTAGACCGCTACACGGAGGTGACGATCTAAGGGTGAGCCGTTACACTCTAGAGAAGACAGGGCTGTGGCGGTCCAATGAAGATGCGCCGCAGGGATGTGACGGTCGAGGAGTGACCCGTCACAGACACCGCCCTACACAATAACCTAAGACGAACAAACATTGTAACGGCCTAAGAGAGGCGCGTTACACGACTCTAACGCACAGGGAAAGAACCGTTAAATCCAACCAACCTAACTAGTCAAATCCGGTCAAATCCGCTGTGACGGCCTAAGGAGGGCGCGTCACAGTGCTCTGGCGGTCTAAGGAAAGGCCGTCAAAGCGAACCGACTGACCCAGACTTCGAGAAACGAGAGGGCTGTGACGCACCTACAAGGGGGCGTCAGAGGGCTGTGACGGTATATTAGTGGGCCATCACACTCCCATAGCCACGAACTGACCAACACGTACAAAGGCGTGTGACGGTCTATCGTAGGGCCGTCAGAGACTGTGGCGGTCTCTGAAACGACCGCTACAGCGACCCGACGTGAAAAATAGTAGAAAAGCCGAATCGGCCCGTTCCACGCCCCATTCACGCCGAAGCGCAGGAGAAACAGTGCCAGACGACGAAACTGACCTTCCACAAGCCGGAAGGGGCACATGCACCGATCAAAACGCAAGATCGGGGCGATTCCGACGAATCGACCCTAAACGAGTCACCGAGGTTCCCGGACTCCTACCGGCCCCGAATGACGACTAAACGCGACAAAACTTACGTGAATGGGATGCAGACATCCCAGCGATTATTTTGACACTAACTAGACTAAGAATGATTGCCGTTTTCCGGCGAACCCTACAAACTGCGAAAATGATGGCTTTGCTAGGACTGGCCCGATCTAGCCCGTTCGAGCACCAAACCACGCACAGAAGTAGGGAAAAAGTGCAGGAGGAAGTGGCGATCCGTCTCCCTACCTCCACCGAAGAACCCGAGCGCCGAGGCGACTAAACCGCGCCGAAAACCATCACGCGAACTCGAGCGTCGGCTTTGAATCCACCGTTCGGGATCGTGCCAAAACCGATCCGATCCTCGCCCCATCGCGCACCTCATCGACCCCACGCCGTCGCCACCTCGCCTACGGTCCTCCTCCGTATGCAGCCAGAGCCGGAAGGGTGAGACAGGAGAGAAAACGGGAGAGAGGGACGTGCGCGAATGAGAAAAAGGAAAGAAGAAAGAAAGAAAAAGGAAAAGAAATTAAGAAATTTTCCTAATTTCCGAAAATGCAATAATTAGCTCGAAAATTCACAAATTCAAAAAAATACGCAAAAATAGTCAAAACGATCCTCGCGAAGAGTACATCGCAACTGTATTATCCACGAGTCGATGAACTGAGAAATAAACTCACCGCAAGGTTCCGCAACTAGTACGAGAGAAAAACCCACACGGATCGTAAAACTCAACTCAGGACCCACAAAGCGATCCGAAACTCCCCGAAAAGGATCCGAAAGACCTAATAATGATCCAATAAAGATCCAGGACATTACATCCTCCCCTCCTTTAAGAAATTTCGTCCTCGAAATTTAAGGACTAACAAAGGAGAAGTAGGGAAGAACAACCCGACAACACAACTACAAAAAGACACGAACCACGAGAAACAACGGTAAGACGACAGCACCGGACCACGAGACATCTGATCGAGTCGCAAGCTAACTCTACCAGGGAAGAGAGTATAGCAAAGCGAACCGACAAGAGTTGGTCCACAAAGTGCTAATGATAGACACACAAAATCATAGAGAAACAGCACTTACAAAAATAATAACAACGGCAGCACTGGCAGGATTCCGGCTCCGTACAGGACACAGAACCACGGAACACAACTGCAAGCTGGGTCACATCAAGGCACAACAGCAGCTGATCACACGACTACAGGGGACGAGTCATGCATCGAGCAGCTCACCGAGAAAAGACCCACGACAGCAATAAACGAGAATCTCGAAACCTAACGCCAGCTGAAGACTGTACTGGACTTAAGGACTCTGGAGACTGTATACCTCGGATTCCCAGGTACTTCACACAACAACGCTCTGATACCAACTGTGACGACCCGGATTCCGGATACCGGATATACCCGATAGGACTACCGAGCAGACCCGATACCATTTGGAACCCGTGAAGCCTCCCAAGAGCTGTAAAGCTCCGAAGGGAAAAAGGATTGTCGTGTAGTACATTGAAGTCACAGAGATATAGCAGTAAGCAATTAAATTTCATTAGATCGGTTTGCTAAAGTAGTAGAAATAAAATTACTTTTTAATTAACAGTTTAAATTTAACAATTACACCAGAGTCCAGCCCAAAGGAAAGACAAGCAGTACAGTCAACAGAAAGAAAAACGTACACTGAGGTCGGGGGAAGCCCGGCGTAGGTACCGCTGGCAGCTACGGACACGCCACACCAGGAACCGCGGAAGCAGAACGACGCCACCCACCTGAAAAGCAGGGGTGAACCTCGTGTCACTGGCCCAGTAGGGGTCACGCGGATCCCCACTGAAAAACACGTAGTAACACGGAACAACTAAAACAGCATGTGTAGTAAAGTAGGAAAACTAAACTACAAAGCTGTAAAAGAAAATCGGAACGGAAGGAGGAGGAACAGCTAAAAGAAAAGGGAAAAGCCGTAACTGAAAGAGAACACGGCTGCCGAACTAACCTCGGCTCCCAAAGCTGACCTACGAGACAGGCAAGAAACCTAGAAGGACCTAGACAGACACGGACATAGACGACACGACTAGAACGTCGTGCACCCTGCCCCACACATGACTAGAACGTCATGCATACGACAGGACACTGACCTCGAGTACGGCCACGAGAGGGCTAACCCAGAAGGTCACGACGCACAAGAAACGCGGAGAGTCACGTGCCACGTGATTGGCGTGCCCCACACTAGAAGAATGGCTAGAGGCGTCCACTGACGTCTTATACTGCGCCACAAGTGTCTCGCCTACGGTACCGCTAAAGTCCCGGCAGAGTCGCAGACACGCGCTGAACAACACAGGAACTACAGTAACGAGTGACTAGTCAGGGTTACGCCCGTCGACGTAAGTCCAAAGCCCCTGACCACGTGTGCACACACTGGCCCACTGCCTAAGCCAGGCCTCTAGCTAGTATTCCCCCACCGAAGGACGCTACGGTTGGACCGGGAGCCCACGGAACTAGCTTAAGAACCGTAAACCGGGAAAGTGCCCCGCTACAAGAGCCGTCACAGAGAAACGTGACGTAAGGCTACGACTAGTGAAGGCTCACAAGACACGGAGACTCAAAACACGAGTGCTGAAGTACAGACAGGCAAGAACGCCCTGCGACACGTACTTCGGAGCACCAATGGTAGCACAGCCACTGCCGACAGACTCAGGACAAGGCAACTAAACCGACTCACGTAACGATCCTTGAGTCTCACGAATCGGAGGCAAGATCGTCACAAACAGCGGAACAAGCCGCCAATCGATCTAATCCTAAGCCAGAGAAAACGACACGATCGGAGGAAACGACACGCGAGACCTGAGGGAACACCGGGGACCCTCAGCAGACCTGGACACGCAGACTGAGGTAGGATGATACCTCGAGACATCCAGAACCATGTCTCGAACTGGACAGAAACGTCAAGACACACAAGGCTTCATGTCAACCACTGGGTGACCCCGGGTTGACCGGAACCAAACAATGACAAGTAAGAAGACTCTTGACTGTCTTATAGCGTAGTCTCAGCCCTCATAGGATGTCAGGAGACATCCACGGGAAAGCGGGCAAACCACAAGGACAAGCCAAGACGAACGGAAATCAAGACGACGAAAAACAAGACTCTAGGGCTGTAACGCTCCACCTTTAGACCGCTACACGGAGGTGACGGTCTAAGGGTGAGCCGTTACACTCTAGAGAAGACAGGGCTGTGGCGGTCCAATGAAGATGCGCCGCAGGGATGTGACGGTCGAGGAGTGACCCGTCACAGACACCGCCCTACACAATAACCTAAGACGAACAAACACTGTAACGGCCTAAGAGAGGCGCGTTACACGACTCTAACGCACAGGGAAAGAACCGTTAAATCCAACCGACCTAACTAGTCAAATCCGGTCAAATCCGCTGTGACGGCCTAAGGAGGGCGCGTCACAGTGCTCTGGCGGTCTAAGGAAAGGCCGCCAGAGCGAACCGACTGACCCAGACTTCGAGAAACGAGAGGGCTGTGATGCACCTACAAGGGGGCGTCAGAGGGCTGTGACGGTATATTAGTGGGCCATCACACTCCCATAGCCACGAACTGACCAACACGTGCAAAGGCGTGTGACGGTCTATCGTAGGGCCGTCAGAGACTGTGGCGGTCTCTGGAACGACCGCTACAGCGACCCGACGCGAAAAATAGTAGAAAAGTCGAATCGGCCCGTTCCACGCCCCATTCACGCCGAAGCGCAGGGGAAACAGTGCCAGACGACGAAACTGACCTTCCACAAGCCGGAAGGGGCACATGCAGCGATCAAAACGCGAGATCGGGGCGATTCCGACGAATCGACCCTAAACGAGTCACCGAGGTTCCCGGACTCCTACCAGCCCCGAATGACGACTAAACGCGACAAAACTTACGTGAATGGGATCCAGACATCCCAGCGGTTATTTTGACACTAACTAGACTAAGAATGGTTGTCGTTTTCCGGCGAACCCTACAAATCGCGAAAATGACGGCTTTGCTAGGACTGGCCCGATCTAGCCCGTTCGAGCACCAAACCACGCACAAAAGCAGGGAAAACGTGCAGGAGGAAGTGGCGATCCGTCTCCCTACCTCCACCGAAGAACCCGAGCGCCGAGGCGACTAAACCGCGTCGAAAACCATCACGCGAACTCGAGCGTCGGCTTTGAATCCACAGTTCGGGATCGCGCCAAAACCGATCCGATCCTCGCCCCATCGCGCACCTCATCGACCCCGACGCCGTCGCCACCTCGCCTACAATCTTCCTCCGTCTGCAGCCAGAGCCGGAAGGGCGAGAGAGGAGAGAAAATGGGAGAGAGAGAGGGACGTGCGCAAATAAGAAAAAGGAAAGAAGAAAGAAAGAAAAAGGAAAAGAAATTAGGAAATTTTCCTAATTTCTAAAAATTTAATAATTAGCCCAAAAATTCACAAATTCAGAAAAATACGCAAAAATAGTCGAAACGATCCTCGCGAAGAGTACATCGCAACTGTATTGTCCACGAGTCGATGAAATGAGAAATAAACTCACCGCAGGGTTCCGTAACTAGTACGAGAGAAAAACCCACACGGATCGTAAAACTCAACTCAGGACCCACAAAGCGATCCGAAACTCCCCGAAAAGGATCCGAAAGACCTAATAATGATCCAATAAAGATCTAGGGCATTACAATCCATGCGTCCTGAGGGAGACCAAATGCATGCATCTGGCAATGCTACACCAAGTTGAGGACCATTCGGCCACTCCATCCCAAGGGCCAGGAAACTCTGAAGCAGCTTTGGAGCCTCACTAGCTGAAGCTAAAACAAAGAAAGGAGTTGCCTCAGCCCGTGTACGGCCGACATCTACCCAGACCAACGTGCCCTAAGGGCTGGTCTACATCAACCTTGGCTATCACAAGTCAGCAATTAGCCACCTTCAACATTCGGCGACATACCTCAGCGCTCAGTCGACACATCAACATGTTCGGCTACACCTCAGATGTTAGCCGGCACATCTTTGGCGACACCTCAGCAGTTAGCCAGCTTTAACTTGCAGCTACACACCTCAGCGGTTAGCCGACACGTCTTCAGTGGCATCTCAGTGGTCAGCCAGCACCACTACTTTTAGCCAACGCCAAGGGTCGGCCAATGTTGATTTCCAGCTATCACAGCTCAATAGTCAATCAACAACGACTCAGATGGATGCGCCTCTTCGAGACAGGCCTACATCAACTTCGGGCCAACAAGCCTCGCCGAGGCAGGCCTACATTAACTCCAGGCCAACAAGTCTCTCAGAAGCAGGCCTACATCAACGTTGGGCCAATAAGCCTTGCCGAGGCAGGTCCACAGCAACTCCGGGCCAACAAGCCTCGCCGAGACAAGTCCACAGCAACTCCAGGCCAGCAAGCCTCTCCGAGGCAGGCCTGCATCAACACTGGGCCAATATGCCCTAAGGGCCGGTCCGCATCAACTTTGGCTTATGCACCCCCAAAGATTGGCCAGCATCCGACTTCAGGCCAATATGTCCAAGGGGACGGTGTACGTTAGCTTTGGCCAGTATACCCTAAGGGTTGGTCGACATCAGCCTCAGGTCAAAGTATCTCGCCGAGGTAGACTTATGTCACTTCCAGACTGGTGGATTGTTGAGTCTTGTTGAATCTTTACATGTTTTGATGATGACAACACTATAAGTCTTAGTGGTCTTCAAAAATTATGTCTATGTGAAAATTTAACAAAAATATTTTTCTGTGAAAAATGAACAAAGAACATGTTTGTTGAAGAATGAACCTTCATTTCACTTCAGGTATTTTTCAGGGACTGTATTCGTGTTGATTGGCACTTCGTCATGTTTGTATATAACACCTCGTGTTGAACTGTTTGTCTTCGTGTCGCTTTAGTTTAAGTACTGTTTGTATTTCCAACACGCCGTGTCGTCTTCTCTTACCACGTGTTGTTTATGTGTACTGTCCTGCAGGTCGTGCGTCTGTGTTGTTTTCACTACATTGCGTGTCGTTTTTCTCTGTAGTGTCTTGATTCAGTGACACGTCGTGACATTGATCTTTACTTCGTACTGTTTTCACCGTCTTTGTGTTGATCTTTCTCATTAGACCTCGTGTCGTTCTCGCTTTGACCACACTTCCTTGTTGCTTTACGTAGACCTCGTGTCTTGCTTGTTTTTCACCTCGTGTCGTGTTACCCCGTGTCAATTACTGTTTCGACTTCGTGTCGTTATCAGTCCGTGTCACTCTTATGTTGAAATCACACCTCGTGCTGATCACTGTTCTGTCTTCGTGTTGTTTCTTTGTATTCTGTCTTCTTGTTGATCTTTCGTTATTTAGACTTCGTGTCTTTATCACATTGACCACACTCCGTGTCGCTTCTCCTCTCATAACTTCGTGTCGTGTTTTCTACACCTCGTGTCGTTGTCTCCTTGTGTCTTCACCTCGTGTTGTTTTCGTCTCTTCGTGTCGGGTTTGTTCTAGTGCGTACAGGACATCGCAGCACTTCATGTTGCTTCCTGTTTCACTTTCGTGTCATTTGTCTTGTTGTATCTTCGTGTCGTTTTTATTCTTCCTAGTCCTCGTGTCTTTCTTGTATTGAAACCATACTTAGTGTTGGTTTCTGTTCTTGTCTTCGTGTCTTTACGTTGTTTTTCTGTCTACCTCGTAAAGTTCTCTTAGTAATGTTCATTGTGTCACCACCTTATCTCGTGTCGTTCTCTGTTTAGTACCTCTTGTCGTGTCCACTAACCTCATGCAGTTCTAGTTCTTATGACACTCAATATTAATGGCTCTTATCTCGTTGCAGGTCCGAGGAAGAACATTCACCAGTGTCTGGGTGCACATGATCCGATGCTGAAGGAACAAATACAAAGAGGGCACGTGGCAGGAAGGTTCTAGGATCGAGCGTGGGAGGCACACGCGTTCAGTGCCCTATCCATCTGCTGCGGCTATAAAGAAAAACCTTCGCCCACCGATGAAGGGCGATCAGAGCTAAAAAAGAAAAGGCAGTGTTACAGAGAGCTCGATCCAGCAGAAGAAGAAAAAGGAAAAGAGAGAGAGATAGTGATCGTGTGAAAGAGGAAGAGAGTTTAAGAGAAAGAAAGTTAGAGAGAGAGTGAATGAGAGAGTTCGTGGAGAAGAAGAAAGAAGCTTACCTGAAGATCTGTCTTCACTGGACCTTGGATCAGATCCAGGCCAGTCAGCTCCAGTGGGAGCCAAATTGTGCATCTCGTGTTTCAGCTTCTGTTTGCTGAAGCTATTTTTCGTTTATTATCTTTTCTTTGTTTTCTGGTTTGCTGTGCTTTTCGATCCTCTGGTCTGAGGTCGGGTTCCCTCCGGTTAGGAGGAAGGGAGATCTGATCTCCAGTTGCAAGTAGCTGGGAGCTACTTGTGGGTTCCCTCCGGTTTGGAGGAAGGGAGACTTGTCTCCGGTTCTGGGCTTGTGGATTTAAGTCCAGAGGTTCCCTCCAGTTTGGAGGAAGAGGGGAGGTTGTTCCCCTGGTCAAGCTGTGTGGCAGCAATTGTTTGCAGACTGAGTCTGCTTGGTTCTAGCGTGTGCTAGTGAAGCCTCACTCCGGTTGGGAGTGAGGGGTGGATGTAGGTCTGAAGGACCGAACCACCTAAAAAATCTTTTGAGCAGTGGCTTGATTGTTTGGTTTGCTTCCGCTAGATGCTTGAATAGGTGCGCTCAATGGGTTTGTATTTGAGTAGAATAGAATTGGTTCTATTCTGTTTCCTTATCTAGCATCCGTTTTTTTTTTAAAATTTGGCCATTATTCGTAGAAGGATTCATTCACCCCCCCTCTGTATCCGGGCCAAGCACCCTAACAGTTGGTATCAGAGCGGGTGTCTGCTTACAAGGTCCAGCGACCTGCAGATCGATCTTGCAATCTTAGGTGCTTATTTCCTTTTAGTGCATCAATATTCTTGTGCGTTAATCTGTGTGTTCTCATGGCCCATCCACCGATCTTCAGTGGTACGCATTTTGATGCATGGTTCGCTGTTTTGAAGAATTATGTTAAATCTGTGAATCCAGACCTGTGGAAAGTAATTTCACATGGTCCTCATGAACTACCTAGGAAAAAGTCCAAATGGACTGACAGTCACAAATCCATGCATGAAGAAAATCAGATAGCAATAAATTTAATGAAGGCAGCTACTGATAGAGCTTTTCATTCATGTTTCTTTGAATCCAGTTCTGCTAAAGATATTTTGGATGCACTGAAGCGAACTCAGGAGATAGATGTGGACAGATGCATGATGGCCAACAGAAGAAATCAAAGTGCCAGCGATCAAGGCAGCAATCAAACTAAAGAAGATGATGATGATGAGGTAAATATCTTCGAGAATTTCTCTCTAGAAGATTGGGAGAATGCATATGCTGAACTATTTGAATCTCATGAACTGTTAAGAAAACAGTATAAAAAGTTGAAAAAGAGTATTCGGGTAGATAGTTCTAGCTCTCCATGTAAAAATTGTTCAAGTACGAAGAAATCTCATGATGCATGTCTGTCTGATAATCATATGTATAAAAACTAGAATGCAGAACTGAAGAAGGAACTTGAATGTGTTCACTCTGAGCTGAACAATTTAAAATCTGAAGATGACTTCCTCAGAAAGCTCTCTAAAGAAAATGATGAACAACTAAAGAAACTTAAACGAGAGAATGAGTTGCTGATTGAAAAATTTAACGCCATAAAATCTGTAAACATAGAATTACAAAAAGATTTTGAAAAACAACAAAAGGAATTGAGGGAGTTTGAAGCTAGGAGAGAAAGCATGGTTAACTCAGAAGATCAGCTTCTAATAAATGAGCTAGTTCAAAATGATAAGCTTAAAGAAGAAGTTGAAAAATTAAAACTGTTAAACAGTGCCATGTCTGAAAGACTTCTCACATTGGAAAAAGGAAAAGCTATCTGTACAAACGAGACTGAAGAGGTAGATGAGCTAAGAAAGGAAATTGAAGAATACAAAACAGCTAACAAGGTTTTGAATGAAGCTGTCAATTGTAGTGAACAAGAGATCACTAGTTATGAAATACACATTGCATCTCTTGAAAATGAAATTCAGGATTTGAAAGCCTCCTTGTCTAAATTTGTTGATGGGCAGAAAAACCTAGACAAGCTGTTAGGTGTAAAAGTCAATGTCAAAAAGGAAGGGTTGGGCTACAATAATCTAACTACGAAGGCTTTGCAGAACAAAGTAATGACATCCTTTGTAAATACTTCAAATATAGCCACTACATCAAAAGACAAACAGCCCATTGTTCAGAAAATACGGAGAACAAAGATTAACTTTAACAAGGAAGGACTGGGTTACAGTCCAGTCATGAGGAAGGTTGATGGAGTCAACCTGAAAACTGTCTTTGTCAAATCTTCTGAACAGGAAAAACCTTCTGTCTCATCTCCACCTCAGTATAAGGCTAAGAAAACAGAAAAACAAAATAAAAATCATAAAACATCAGAAATTCAAAGGAACAATCTGCATGCTAAAAACTCATCAGATAAATGCCACGTTTTAAAGAAATCAAATGGCTCATGTCATTACTGTGGTAAGTATGGACATCTTATGAGTAACTGCTTTGTGATGGAAAAAGATGACAATAAGCATGCTAGAAAATCTGTGTCTGGTCAGAAAAAGAATGTCATATGTTCTAATTGTGATAAAGTAGGACACACTACTGCTCATTGTTGGTTTGCAAGTAGTAAGGAAAAATCATGTTCATATCATACAAAACACTTTGCAAATCAGCATGCCTTTAACAAGTACCAGCACATTATATGTTTTAATTGCAACAAAATTGGTCACAAGGCCTCTGAATGCTGGTCAGGTTCTTTTAGAAGAAATTCTCTAGTTTGCTCTCACTGTAGAAAGCATGGCCACACAGTCAAGGACTGTTGGCATATTCAGGATAGAAATATGAATTTCAAACATGCCAAATTCCCTGTAAAAGAATCAGCAAAACCTTCATGTCATCACTATGGGAAGCCAGGTCACAGGGCTGCAACCTGTTGGCTGCCAGGATATCAAAACCAAACCAGTTTTGGTAAACAGAAATTTTACCCTGTTAACAGAAAATCTCATGTGTATGCACATAGAATTCATGCTAATAAGAATGTGCATAAATCAGATCTTAAAGCTACTCCTGGAAATGTGCTGAGAAAACTTGCTAAACATAATAATGTCATGTCAGGACCCAAGACCTCTTGGGTACCTGTTTGTGCAAAATAAACTTTGTTTTGCAGGTGTGCCTTGGGACTGAAATAAATGGGGTAATGATCCAAGGCACTCAATGAATGAAAACCCCATTCTCACAATTTTCAGGTAATCTCTCTACATGTCCCATTTTGAAACTTACTGCATATCTGGTTTGATACATTCTTGCATATCTTGCTATTAGTTTCATCTAGTGCATGCATATTGAATCTGGTCTTGCATATTCATTCATCATCTGCAAGTTGCATTATTTTCTAAAACATGCACTCTGAAATTTCTGAAATCTTTAACTGAACGCGAATGCTGGTTGAAAACTGTATGTTGCATAATTCTTTCGTGACAAACACTGCATTCATTAAATAATTAACACTTCCAAGAGTCGTGTGTGAGATGTCCTTGAGTGGGCTGAAGAGGAGCTTGTCAGGCTATTTGGTTTCTGAATATTTTTGTCAGCCGATGCAGTTAATGTGGTTTTAAGATCAGTCATCTCAAGAGGTTGCAGTCTGTTGCCCAAGAGTTTCTCTGGATGTGAGACAGAACTACTTCAAAATACTATATTTGGATATGTCCTTAGTGCCTAATGTCTTGAGTGATCTCTCACTTGTTGGCTTGCTGATAGGAGTGCTGCTCATCTCATTTCATCTCTCTCTATTCAATCAGCCACCTCATTATCTCTCACCTCTCACTATTGGTTCAGATTCTCTCTCGAAGAAATTGTGGTTTCAGTCTTCTTGCTCTTATCAGATAAGATCTGTATACCTTAAACCACCCTATATCAAGTGTAACAATCTACACCTGTTAATAAAGAATTTCAATGTTTGGGGGTTATATTTGGTCCTTGATCCTTCTAAGTTATCTTCTCAAGTGTTGGTCAACATATTATAAAACTTCCTGTTAAATGAGAAAAACTTATTGAGGATCTCGACTTAACTGAAACTTATGTAAAGAGAGCTCTGAGATAAAATTGTGTTAAGTAAGATTTCTTTTTGTCTAAAATCATGAGAAGTGCTTCCAGGGAATACGCCATTATTTGTGGCAGAGCAATGACTTTTGTGGAGAAATAGACACTCTAGATCAATGAAGTCCAGAGTCTCTGTAATGATACAATTAGCTATCTCTGTGTAGAAATGTTAAAATAAAAAAAAAAAGAAAAAATCCTCAAAAGAAAAATATCATTGGCATTAAGGTAGTTCGTCCTGAGTAACCAGGGTTTCTGGTGTCTGATAAACATATCTCCTTGTGTAAAAAGGGACTATTCTACCTTGTGTTCAACAAATTGGTTGACCCTGTATGGCTTCTCGTCCATTAAATGAAGAAATGAAATCTACTTGACTTTGTTGTGTTATTTCGTTGCTTGACAAACATAAGGTGCAATTTAATCGTGTCTCTCTCTAGGTTAAGCAACTTTAACAGCTAATTTTGTGATTATGCTGATTTAATATCTTGAGTTAACTGACCTTGGTTTTTGGAAGAATATAACACGTCCACATATTGAAGGGCTAACTTTAATATGGTGTAGCTGCGTTACATCAGAACTAAGGGTATTTTGGGTATTTACAGAAAAAGTGTGATAAGAGTAAAAAGCTACTCGACAACACCTTTTTTGTTTCTCACGCCTTCAACCTCAAACCCTTTATTTCCCCTTGCCGCTTCCTATTCATCCTCGTGCCGCTCCACCTTGAGCGTCTTCTTCAAACCCATCTCCATCTCTTCCCGCTCACCTTCTTCCCCCCACAGAGGTCTATTCCTCTCTTCAGTCTAGCATCGCGTCCAATAGCAGCCTGCAAGAGAGAGTTGATACTCTGGAAGTTCCGGCAGATGGATCAGCAAAGGTCAGCAGCTCCGGGTGACAGGAAGAGGAAGGGAAAAGAAATTGTTGAAGAGCCCTCATCTAAGCAACAGAGATGTCTTGTGCCAGAACCTGCTGCGGAAGTATCTTCCGAACAAGGTACCAGGATGTCTCAGTCTACCGTGTTTGTAGAAAGTGGGAAAATCATTCCTCCTAATTAATAGATTTCGGAGATGAAACTTTGGTCTCGAAGTTCCCAGAACTGTTAAGAATCTTTGAGTTTCAGAGTGGAGAGATTTCTTAGAAAATCACCGTGTCTATTACCCTAGGCCGGTAATGGAATTTTATAATAACTTGTCCTTGAGCCGAGACAAGTCTGCCTTATTATCATCTGTTAAAGGGGTCGAGTTAACTGTTACATGTGAGTCCCTCCACAAAGCCCTCGGTGTTCCAGATAAAGGGGAGGTAGAGGGAAGCTTTCGATACAGTCTCCATGAAGCTTTCTCAGTCATTACTGGTAAACCCAGTAATATTCATGATAAGGGGCAGTTAAAGCTAAAAGCTTATCAGACATCGTCATTTCCTCCTCTTCACAAGCTCCTTCAGAATGTCATCGCTTCCATTATCACCCCACAGACTGGGGCTAGAGGAAGAATTACAGACACACAGAGATTTCTACTGTTTTGTCTGATTCAAAATGTAAAGATTTGTCTGCCAGAGATTATTTTTTCGGTCATGAAGGGATGCATTGGATCCAAGAGACATCTTCCCTATGCCGCCCATCTGACTGAGATATTCAAGCACTCTGAGATTTGCTTGGATGGAGAGGCCGCATCAGAAGTGAAGGCCAGAAACATTTTTAATATGAACTTTGTTTCAGTATTTTTGGGGTTAGAGGACTCCTCTATGGTGGGACAAGCTAAGGTCCAAAAGGCCAGGGAATCACAATCTCAGGGGGAGCATTTAGAAGAATTTCAAGTCTTAGCCCAAGCTGGTGAGCAATTGGTTTCTGAGATTGCTCAACAGGAAACACCAGCTGAACCACCAGTGTCTACCTTGCCAGCTGCACCCATCGAAGTACCCTTCTCATTTCAGAGGCTAGTTGAGGCTGCATCTGAGGACATCAGATTGTCTGACGAAAGCATTCAAACAGATCTAGATGCAACCATTGCTGGGCTATTTGATTCGTTTGGGAAGACAGTGCCTGAAGAACAGCCAGCTAAAGAGCAAGACAGTACTGATCAAGATCTTGCTGTTTTTGTTAATGAAATTTTAAGAGCAACTGTTGAGCGAAGCTTGGAAGAGGCTACCAACTTGGTCGTATCTGAAAGTCTTGAGCAGGCCTTTGTTGGCAGCCCTGCAGATCAGGAACTCATGGAAGATAGAGAAAAGGTTCCTGTCATAGAACTAGATACATAATCTTCAAGTGAAGAAGAGGAACCTGAAGATGTATTCCCTCAGAAAGAAACTCAAGCTGAAGATGAAGTTCAGGTCCCAGCTGAGAGCAGTCAAATGCCAGTACAAGAGGAAGCAGCTGAGAGAACTGCACCTGGCAGTGAATTTTTTGGTACACCTCTAGGTCCACCTAGACTCTTATCTGCAGAGGCACCCAACATTGAATCTACTCGGGCGCCCAACATTGAAGAGCTTCTCATAAACCTGACTCAGCAGATGCAAAAACAAGACAAGAAATTAGATGATCTGCTTACATTTGTCACTCTCAACATTAATCAGGTACATACCAGATTACTGAAGCTTGAGATATCTCTCCTCACTGAATGGAGACGATTCCTTCTAAACAAAAGGGCTTCAGATGATGCAATCAAATCCTTGATGGAAGGATTACAGGAGATTTGTTCAAAAATTGCAAAAGCTCTGAGAGAGTCACATGATGTTAATATTTCCTCCTTCAAAATGTCTTCTACCATAATAGATCATTGCTATGAGATCAGAACAGCTTTAGAATTGTTGAAGAAGTCTTCAAGTGCCCTAGGTCCAGGCATTCAGCAAATCTATGATAAGTTGGTCGCCTTCATATCAGAAATGACAACTCTGACTGACAGATATGAAACTGTCAGTGTTCGCCAAGACGACATTATTTCTGAAGTGGCAAATGTCAGAAGCACTGTGGCGTATTGGCTTGCTGAGCTATCAAATGATTTAAAGGAATTTCAGTCTATCTTGGGTTCAACACCTGGTCACGCCTCTTCCAGCAGAACTCCACCTCAAGAACATTCTTCTGCTTCTCCAAGGGGGAGACCACCTCAAGGCAGGACGCGTGGCCCCTCTAGCAGACAAGCCAGATACTTTTGAGGCCTTCTCCCTCAGACTCTTGGACAAATTAACTTAACTCATATCATTTGCGTTGTTGCATTCTTCTTGTTTTCATTTTTTTTGATGATGTCAAAGGGGGAGAAATCAGGAAAAATGTTTGTGATATTCATTGCGAATGGCTATTTAGTGTTTTTTCCTTCTCTGCAAAGACTCAAGACTCATAGTGTTGCCATCCATCAAAAAGGGGGAGATTGTTGAGTCTTGTTGAATCTTTACATGTTTTGATGATGACAACACTATAAGTCTTAGTGGTCTTCAAAAATTATGTCTATGTGAAAATTTAACAAAAATATTTTTCTGTGAAAAATGAACAAAGAACATGTTTGTTGAAGAATGAACCTTCATTTCACTTCAGGTATTTTTCAGGGACTGTATTCGTGTTGATTGGCACTTCGTCATGTTTGTATATAACACCTCGTGTTGAACTGTTTGTCTTCGTGTCGCTTTAGTTTAAGTACTGTTTGTATTTCCAACACGCCGTGTCGTCTTCTCTTACCACGTGGTGTTTATGTGTACTGTCCTTCAGGTCGTGCGTCTGTGTTGTTTTCACTACATTGCGTGTCGTTTTTCTCTGTAGTGTCTTCATTCAGTGACACGTCGTGACATTGATCTTTACTTCGTACTGTTTTCACCGTCTTCGTGTTGATCTTTCTCATTAGACCTCGTGTCGTTCTCGCTTTGACCACACTTCCTTGTTGCTTTACGTAGACCTCGTGTCTTGCTTGTTTTTCACCTCGTGTCGTGTTATCCCGTGTCAATTACTGTTTCGACTTCGTGTCGTTATCAGTCCGTGTCTCTCTTATGTTGAAATCACACCTCGTGCTGATCACTGTTCTGTCTTCGTGTTGTTTCTTTGTATTCTGTCTTCTTGTTGATCTTTCGTTATTTAGACTTCGTGTCTTTATCACATTGACCACACTCCGTGTCGCTTCTCCTCTCATAACTTCGTGTCGTGTTTTCTACACCTCGTGTCGTTGTCTCCTTGTGTCTTCACCTCGTGTTGTTTTCGTCTCTTCGTGTCGGGTTTGTTCTAGTGCGTACAGGACATCGCAGCACTTCATGTTGCTTCCTGTTTCACTTTCGTGTCATTTGTCTTGTTGTATCTTCGTGTCATTTTTATTCTTCCTAGTCCTCGTGTCTTTCTTGTATTGAAACCATACTTAGTGTTGGTTTCTGTTCTTGTCTTCGTGTCTTTGCGTTGTTTTTCTGTCTACCTCGTAAAGTTCTCTTAGTAATGTTCATTGTGTCACCACCTTATCTCGTGTCGTTCTCTGTTTAGTACCTCTTGTCGTGTCCACTAACCTCATGCAGTTCTAGTTCTTATGACACTCAATATTAATGGCTCTTATCTCGTTGCAGGTCCGAGGAAGAACATTCACCAGTGTCTGGGTGCACATGATCCGATGCTGAAGGAACAAATACAAAGAGGGCACGTGGCAGGAAGGTTCTAGGATCGAGCGTGGGAGGCACACGCGTTCAGTGCCCTATCCATCTGCTGCGGCTATAAAGAAAAACCTTCGCCCACCGATGAAGGGCGATCAGAGCTAAAAAAGAAAAGGCAGTGTTACAGAGAGCTCGATCCAGCAGAAGAAGAAAAAGGAAAAGAGAGAGAGATAGTGATCGTGTGAAAGAGGAAGAGAGTTTAAGAGAAAGAAAGTTAGAGAGAGAGTGAATGAGAGAGTTCGTGGAGAAGAAGAAAGAAGCTTACCTGAAGATCTGTCTTCACTGGACCTTGGATCAGATCCAGGCCAGTCAGCTCCAGTGGGAGTCAAATTGTGCATCTCGTGTTTCAGCTTCTGTTTGCTGAAGCTATTTTTCGTTTATTATCTTTTCTTTGTTTTCTGGTTTGCTGTGCTTTTCGATCCTCTGGTCTGAGGTCGGGTTCCCTCCGGTTAGGAGGAAGGGAGATCTGATCTCCAGTTGCAAGTAGCTGGGAGCTACTTGTGGGTTCCCTCCGGTTTGGAGGAAGGGAGACTTGTCTCCGGTTCTGGGCTTGTGGATTTAAGTCCAGAGGTTTCCTCCAGTTTGGAGGAAGAGGGGAGGTTGTTCCCCTGGTCAAGCTGTGTGGCAGCAATTGTTTGCAGACTGAGTCTGCTTGGTTCTAGCGTGTGCTAGTGAAGCCTCACTCCGGTTGGGAGTGAGGGGTGGATGTAGATCTGAAGGACCGAACCACCTAAAAAATCTTTTGAGCAGTGACTTGATTGTTTGGTTTGCTTCCGCTAGATGCTTGAATAGGTGCGCTCAATGGGTTTGTATTTGAGTAGAATAGAATTGGTTCTATTCTGTTTCCTTATCTAGCATCCGTTTTTTTTTTAAATTTGGCCATTATTCGTAGAAGGATTCATTCACCCCCCCTCTGTATCCGGGCCAAGCACCCTAACAGGTCTCACTGAGACAAGCCTGCATCAACTCTCAGCTTTCTGGAAAGCAATGAAGCAGTGAGGTGCAGTCCGACAACAATCTTCCCATGTCATGAAGACTTAGGAGATATCAAAAATACTACAAAGGGCACGGACCGTCCGCCTCTGCCTCCGGCCTCGACGAACGTTCCGTGGGGAGCATTTGTTGCACCCGTAATTTTCTCGAAATACTTCGAGGATTTCATTCTGAAACTACCGACGAAAAAGATATGGCGTAGCGCCGATGTCGTCGGACCGCGGAGTACCTCCGTGATTTAAGGTCTATCGACCCGATCATATTATCACAAGTGGCGTCGCAGCAATGGAAGTTAAGAGGAAGATATGCATGCATGCCTGTCAAAATGGCCGAGCAAGTGTATCACACGGCACGGACGGGCTCGAAGATTCCTCCCCACACGGCGACGCATAACCCAACAACAAACAAGACGGTCCTCCGCTCCCGCTCAAGTCTTCACCGACGAACGGCTGCCACGCGGCGAAGAACGGGCCTCCACGGGCTATGAACCCTCTACCACGACTTCTCCTCAGCCCAGGTTGACAAAAATGGAGGAAAACGGCGCGAAGAGGGGTCAAAAGGCCTGCACAAGGGTCAAATGACCCCTCTAGACCGGTAGCCCAGGAGGAGGAGGCCCGCGGGGCTCGCGCACCCGAGCAGGGTCAAATGACCCCGCCGGTCGCGCCACCCGCGGGGTCAAACGACCCCGCGGAGTTGCGCCCACCCGCGGGGTCAAATGACCCCGCTGGGTGGTGTCGCCCGCGGGGTCATTTGACCCCACAGCTGGGTCCTCCCACCCCGCGGGGTCATCCGACCCCTCCGGTCCATGTGTTTCAACAAAAAAAGGAAAAAGGAAAAAAAAGAGGGATAGGGGTCAAAAAATCATTTTGCCATCCCACCTTGACAGAAAAAAGGATTTTTGCACCCCACCCTGTCAGAACCGGGGCAATTTTCCCCATTTGACTCCTCTGGTAGCCAGAGTGGTCATTTGACCCCTCTAGGTTATTCTCCCGTGCGCCAAAACCAAAAAAGGAAGAAAAAGAGGCAGAGGGGTCAAAAAAGCTTTTTGCCACCCCACCTTGACAGAAATAGGGGTTTTTGCACCCCACCTTGACAGAACCGGAGCATTTCTCCACGGTTTTGTCAACCTAGGTCCTCCCGCCTTCTATAAATAGACCCCCAAGGGTCCAAGTGGAGACATCTACAACCGACAAAGACATACGAAGCCACCAAGCATCCGGAGGAGTTGTTTTGTTTGTCTTGGCCTGTGAGGGGTAAGTCCCCGGGTCTTGTATTTATGTCCCTACGGGGTATTTTTGTAATTATGCCCCTCAGTGGGCCATGTCTGTAATTATGCCCCTCAACGGGCCATGTTTTGTAAGTCTCTACGTCTCGGGACGACTAAGTTACGTGGCTCTGTCCCTACAACGACGGAATTACAAAAATATCCTCCCCAGGACCGTAAGAGACAAAAGTCATGTAATTTGCAGTTCTACCCTGTAATCTTTTGTAATTGGAACTACGTCCCTACCTCCCGCGTTAGTGCGGATCTTTGTACAGTCGACAATTCGCCGACAACCCTTGTATCCAGTTGGATCATAAAAATATCCAATGTACTCCACAGATTTCCTTTGTACGTCGATCGGGAAAATTATAAGAAAATCCCTCGACTTGTGGAAATTGTGTATATGCCCCTCCTTTGGCGATCTTAACACAAATGAGTCTTCTATGAAGTCCTTTACTACTCTTTTGGCCCAAGTGTTGTCAGCTCAGTCCAACACCTGTGTGCCACCCTAATCCTAGGTCTATGTAGGGTGGTAAAATTACCAAAATACCCCTGCGACCTAAAAATGGCCTAGCAGCCTCCTAAAACCCTTCAGAAAGAATCTCAGCGCCTTGGGTGATCAGGAACCCGGTCCTACTTCTATTCCAGCCTAGAAATTTCAGAAGTGCCCCTGGCCTGGTAAAATTACTAAAATACCCCTGGGTTGGTAAAATTACCAAAATACCATCGGGGTCCAGAAAACTTCTCTCTACCTCAAAAATACCTACGGCTTCCGCATATTTGCGTCTCTATTCCTAAATCTTAGGATTTTGTTCAGACTCAGCCCTAACTCTATTAATATGTTGGTGGTAAATGAGTGGTCATGGAGAGTCTCTCGAGTGAGCCTGCCCTCCACATCAGAACCTCTATAGAAGACTTTGGGATTTCTTTGACAGTTAAACAAAGGTGTTCGGACGTTAGGCCGATGTAAATCAACACTGACTACGGTCAGTGGGGAAAGGTCCAGCACTCGAACCCAAATCGTCTGATACTATGCGCACACACGGAATAACCCTCTCTATGCAGAGGAATGTCTCTTTTCAAAAAGAACATTTTTATTGTCTATTTTTCCTACGTGAAAATATTCTGTGTCTCACAAACCCTTGCTGCGAAGAAGACTGGAAGAGGTATCTCCCCTCCAAATATCTCGCCCGATCTCGGAGTATGGAGGGAAGGAGGGAGTTCGCAATCTGGAGATCGTCCTCAGATCGCACTGGCGCGGGCAGACGGCGCGGCCCCATGAAAACGGGCACCACGATCAGATCTGATGGCGGATCGGGCTGGTCGACCACTCGTTGCAAAGAGGACAGGGCGAAGTACGTCCCCTCTGAAGATCAAACCCGATCTCGCAGCACAGAGGGAGGGAAGAGATTCGCAACCTGGAGATCGTCCTCGGGTCGCACTAGCGCAGGACGGTGGCGCAATCCCACGAGATTGAGCGCCACAGGCAGCCTCGACGTCGGAACGACGTGAGACTGGACTCGTTGCGACGTTGTGAGGCGGGGCTACGTCCCCAGCCAAGTTTCAGACCCAGAAGACAACCACAGGGACGTGGACGAATTTCGCAAGCTGCTGGTCGTCATTGACGGCGATGGAGGCGGTGAAGGAGGCGGCGGAGAGAGGGGATGGAGGGGAAGAGGAAGGGCAAGCCTCGAGCGTCGCACCCTTGGCGAGGGGAGTCGCACCCCGGGGAGATCCCATCGCAGGATCAAGGAGGAAGAAGAGAGCTTTCTCTCAAGCAAATTCTTTCATCAAATGATTCTTCATTCCCTCAATAATAATCCCACAAGACAATATATAGGGTGGGCTACTAAACCCCAACCCTAGGAGATGGGGGATATGAAGAGGAAAAGGGGGGGACCCTCCCTCTTTGACCCAAGGAGGAGGTGGGGGGCAGCTCTCCTTGGATGGGGACTACAAAGGGGGAAGGGGCCGGCCCTCCCTCTTTGACCCAAGGGGGAGGTGGGGAAGGGGAAAGGGACAGCCCTCCCTCTTTGACCCAAGGAGGAGGTGGGGAAGGGGAAAGGGGCAGCCCTCCCTCTATGACCCAGTCCAAGCCCAATTATCCCAGCCCATTAATCCTCCACAAGAAAGAGGTCCAATAAAAGAAAATAACTACCTAATTGTCCACGCAGGGACTTATCCATGGCCCAACATGGCCTAAAAGCATAAAATAAATGCAAATAACTCTGACTAGGCCTCTACGTCCTCTCCGAGCCAAAGGGACGTCTGCGTGCTCCTCAAACCCCGGCATGTACTGCGTCGTGTGTCCTCACCACCATTATTGTCAGAAATATCCGCATTCGACTTGATGGAGGCGAGCCGACCCTGCCCCAGGATCATCATGTCCCAAACATATCAACCTCCAACCGCTTCGAGCTTCTTCGGCAAGCCTAGGAAGACGAAACAAAATTGAAGAAAATCTGGCGCACCGGTCACTAACCGGAATCAACCGCGCCGGTCCAAGGTAATAGCTCCCCGACCGAAGTCAGGGGGCAACCTAACAGAGGAGCGCCAGCTCCGCATCAAAAAAATCTGGGTCACCAAAGAGGAGGCCTAGGCCATCAAGCGGGCAAGGTCAGAAAGGCCCCTCCACATGTCGGAGTTGCAACAAGCGCAGAGTTCGACAATCTGTCGTCAAAACGAGCCCTCGACCTCTCCGCGACCTCAGACTCAACGCCCACATGGGCAGAAACGTCGGGGAGCCCACAAGCAAGTCTGGTCAACCTCCCCATGGGCCAGTTCAATGCACACAGACGAGGATTGCTCCGCACAGGCTTTTACGTCTCTAGCGTCTGCTTTTGACAGACTAGGGATGGCACCTACGTCTAGAAGACAACCACCCAAGAAGAAGCAAGTGGTTCAGGTGACCGACGACACCGTCAAGGTGTTCACCTGTTATACTTGCTCCACTGACAGGCAACCGAAGGATACCTCGGGTGAGTTGAACTAGCCTCTCCAGGCCTTGAAGAAGTCAAAGCCCGTCTCCCGAGTCCTTGCTCATATGTAGCAGACACCTGTCGTTGGAACATCTCAACCCGAGCCGGCGAGACGAGAAGAGCACCAAGAAGATGTCCATAGTGTCGATGGAGAGAACAACCCAAGGCAGGAGGAAGATCTTGGAAGAGAGGCTCAGACCCTCGCGTTAGAAGAACTCCAGCACGGAAATCGAGAACTCAAGAACCTCTTGAAGCACTTTTGCGTGAAAGGGAGGTCCACATCCAACCTTAAACAGCGCTTACTGGTGTAGAACATCAGCATCTTCCCATTCCAGTCATGGCCAACGCATCAGCCACTGTGGCAAAGTTACCGATAGCAGCAGAACACAATCTAGCCCATGACCGCGACCTGAACGCATCCATCATGGCTGCCGCGATCAAGGTCAACAGGACAAGTTCGAAGGAGAACGCAGTCTAGTCGTCCACCGCCTTCTCAACCAGAAACCTGAACGCGATCCCTGTTCAGGCCGCGTTAAGAACAGTCACGACAGAACCACTTTCTGTCATTCCAAAGGCCAATTGAACCCTAACCTGCGTAGTAGAACATGGATTCCAAGGGTTTTCAGGATTTTTGTGGTACAACCTGCTCGACATCCTTGTGGGAATATAAGGCTCACGAAGACTAACGGAGGCCTTGATGTAGTAGTTCCAGTCCGACAGAAGGAGTATCCGACAGAAGGGTTCTAGCTACACCAAGAAATAAGCGTGTACAAAAACACGGAAAACACTTGATAACGATAAGTCAATGCCACCGAGATGGCACAACCCTTAACCAAAACTTTATCTAATCTACTCAATGAAATCGTCGAAGAACAATAAGGCCATCCTAATATGAAAGTATAGAAGATTCGAGTTGTAACATGTATCAAGTTAACAGGATGATTCACTACTCTATTATTGGACAAGATAGCATGAAGATCATCAGTGATTCAAAAGATCAAGCGATAGCATGGAACTCAAGCATATTATTAGGAATTAACTCTTATTTCATGATCTCTAGTGAAAAAATATGTTCAGACGACATTTTCAACAAAAGGACATACTGTTTAACTCTAATGAACAGAGATAAAACACTGGAAAACTTAGGGTTTATGTTGGAAACATGGGCCAGGACGCGATCCTGCCCAGAGCCGCGACCCAGATAGAGGCAGTCTATCAGTAGGCCGCGTTCATTAAAAATCACCATTTTTTAAAAAAAACAAGGGACCCTCAGGAACGCGGTCTATAGGGGTACCGCATTAAGAGACGCGGTCCCTGTTAGCACCGCGATCTAAAACAGTAACCGGACCTCCAGCGAAACCCGACACACTTCGATTTAAACACCAACTACGGTCGATACAGTAAACAGAAATTGGGGAAAATAATATCAAATGAAAGAGGACTTAAAAATGAACAATTTCATGTATGGAATTAAGATTTGGCCTGAGAGATCACCTACCTTTCGACAATCTAAGAAGAGGAAGAAAACAGACTCGTGAACCGTAGACGACCTCACCTTCCACCACCGATTCCTCCCTCGATCACGCACGCCGCCGTCCTCCAGAGCAAATAGGGTTTGCTAAGAGGCGTAGCCCTCTATTTATAGGGTAGGATGCCCTATAGAACTCTAATTCGACCAGGATAAATCTAGAGAGAAAATTTCGCCCTAATCCCGGAGTTAACCTTATCTAGCACCGCCAAGCCTAATTTAGGGCCTCTAGGGTTAGGGTTTTCGGGTAGGACCGACCTTCAAAAATGGGCTAAGGTTTAGACTTCGATTTGAGCCCATTAGGTCAAGGTTTAAGGTCCAATTAGCCTAATTATGGGTGGGTTTCCTATAGCTCTGAGATAACCCATTAACCCTAATTACTTAGCCCAATAATTCTATTAAAAATTCCTTCCTTTGGGTTCCCACGTAAGTAAATAAATTTTAAATTTTCACTTCTGTGAGACATTATATATATATATATATATATATATATATATATATATATATATATATATATATTTCCCGCTTTGAAATTGAGGAGATAATTAATTAATATCATTTTACTCATTATTTTATTCCGAGTTACCACAGAGGAGGATCAACGTCTCTTGCATTTGTTAAAAACATGTAACAATAACTTCTCGTAATCACGTTGAGTTTAATTGGGCAACCATCCTGAAGTTTATTTTGACATAGGATGGAAAATAAATAAAAAATGGCAGTGGAAAATGGTAAAGAATAAATATGGTAAAAGAAATAAGATAAGGAAAGTTAAAGGTGACAAAGTCCATAATAAATGGCATGCCTGGCATTATTGGCCAAAAAGTATAGCACCAAGGGGGAAAAACAATTTGTTTTAGTGACAACTATATGAGAGCTGTTGTTGTTTGTAAATAAGATAGCATGTCTTGTTCGAGTGCCAAAGACCTTTGTTAGTAAAAAATAAGAAAGAGTCTAAATTTCATACCAATTTTCCCAGAGTAAAAAGGTGATCAAATTTGATAAATTAGGTGCAATCAACCAGGACAGAAAAGCTTCCAGACATCAGTTTGTAGAATAGAAGATTATGCTCAATGTACGGTTGGAAACTACCTTCCAGTCTTTCCAAATAACAGTGGAACTTGAAGGCCAACCGGCAACAACTATACCCCAGGGCCCAACTAGTTGCCCTTTGCGTACTTAAGAATAAAAGACAACTATGCTTTCTCCGAAGAGGAAAACCATAGGATACCAACTGATAGGACAGGCCCTTTTTTGTCTCACATCCTTCTATTCATTTACATCTGTTCCTCAATTTGCGTTAAATACTAGTGATTTATTCCTTGAGATGGAATTGTGCTTGAAGTATTGCATTTGTGATCCTTTTTCCTTTCAAGAAGAGCTAATTAGTATTTATTAGTGATTACGCCAATGGCTAACCATGGCATAGCACTGGCATCCCCTACATTGGATCATAAGAACATGCTGCCGTTACTCACTGCCCCGCTTGCACAGGTATGGGAATTCTCTGAAGAGGATATATCTGAGAATGAAATCACTCGTGAGCATCTGTCAATCTAAGAGCAGCTTCACCGGAAGAAAGATCCACCAAAATGCGACCGAGCGCCGTGGCGGTTTCCGATTATACCACTTCTCAAAAGCATTTCCAATGGTTTTCTTTCAACAAGAAATTACAATAAAATGGAACGAGCTTTTAACTGGAACCTAACAAAAGCATCATTTGCAGCCTGGAACGAGATCAGAGCAGCAGGAAGATTACCTGTCGGAGAGGTGCTCCAGTTCGCGGGGCCAGGCGTGGTGATCGGGGAAGATGAACCGGACCATGGAGCCGCCGCTGCGGTGGACGAGGAATCTGAGGAAGTCCGGGAAGGCCACCCGGTAGGGGCCGACAAGGGCCATGAAGTGGTAGCGATTGTCGAAGCGGAGCAGGCTGAGGTTGAGGGACCGCCAGCACTCGGGGCGCAGGGACGCCCGGCGCCACGACCTGCACACCAGGGGCACCGCCACGACGAGGTCCTCCACCCACACCTTCTGGAAGACGATCACCAGGCAATCCTCGCCCAGGTCCTCCCATCTCTGCAGGAGCGAGCGCGAGGCATGCCGTGTGCCGTGTGCCGTGTGCCGTCCGCACTCTTTCTATGGCTGTCGAGACTTTGGGCTGGTGGGCCGGCTCCAAATCCAGACGGCTACTGCCTGCTGGGTGATGTAAAAGATTTTTAAGGGTGTAACTTGCAAAACATTTAACTGAAAGTCCGAAAGTACTCTTGATTTTCCATTTTCAATATGCATAATACGAAAATGACGAATAAGAATAATTATTACTGGTTTTAAACAATTAAATGACTTTTACATAGATATCCTGGTTAAAATGAAAATTACTTGAGGATGTGTCTTAGATTCAGATTTGCATGTGTGCCCTTTGTACATGAATCCAATATCACTGCACTATTATCCAAGGTTTGTCGACCCGTCGACCCGGTCTCGGCGCGGGACGGGTCGGGTCGGTCGAGTCGCACAGCGACCCGATCCGCCCTCTTGGGCTCTCGGGCCCTCGGCACGGGAATTTTTAAATTTTTTTAAAAATTTTAATAAAATTTTATTTAAAGATTAAATGTTATATATATTTAACAATATTAGAATATAGAGTTTTTTATGATAATACATCCATACTAAATTACACATAATTAAATATATAAAAATAACATATTACACCGCTTAATTAAACATCCTATTATATATAATACATAAAAAATTATTTAAATTATTTAATATGTTAAAGTAAACAGTGACATAATAATGACATTCATTCATGAAGTATAAAATATAAAAACTCACTCATCCTCCTCATCTGTGAAGATCGAATCCTAAAACTCACTAATCCTCGTCATCAGTGAAGCTCGAATCCCAAAACTCATCATCAGATACATAAGACTGATCACCCGTATAATCTAACTCTATCCTAGTGGGTGGAGGTACATGTGGGTGTGACTGAAAATATGTAACCATCTGCACAAATGATGTGTCGTGTGAGGCGGTGGAGGGTACACGAAAATATGTAAAAAAGTCATCACTACATCTATAGCTTCAATTCTATCATGTGTGAATGGTGCTGGTGTTGGTGCTGCTCGAACTCTAGACGTGGAGGAAGAGCATGCTCCGCCCTGTGCTCGTGGTGGGGGTACTCGGGACGTAGAAGAAGATACCCTAGGTGTGCTACGAGAATTGTATCTATCCTGTAACTGTGTCCGAAAGGAATGTCGGACATCTCCCGGAACTCGGTCGCATGCACGAACATCGCGTCCCACTCCCGCAAGGTGCTCCGCAAATCTGTGTATGCCAATGACGCGATGTTCGCAGTATCTACAGTACACATGTCCATCACCCTCAACAGAGTATCCATCCTCCCACGCAGGGTGACGCCATCCGCCCATGATGACCTGCAAATGATGTAAAAGTTTACATTAGTAATTTCAATAATAAGTACAGAACTCAATATATGAAGAAATTTATAATTAATTATTAGTTAGTTATAAATATAACCAAATGATACATACTAATTAAGAGTATGGACCCAAACTGGGCCAGTGTCTATCTCCAAACAATCTGACATTAAATGTGATCCGTAGATAGGACAGATAGTCTTCATAGCGCATTGAACCTTCATAGTTCTCCCAGTACATGCGTACGTAGTATTCATACTGCTGCGAGCCTTGTGCGTAAACGACCTCTACTAGCACAGCTGCGGCATAAGGATATGGATACGATGGGAAAAATGAACTACTGCTATCTGAGTCGCCATGATACATCGGCTGCATAGGACATGACCATCCATACGAGCTTCCAGATCCCTGGGAGTCATGTGTGCTCATCATCTCAAAATCAGACAACATGCCTTGATAGCTGGTACTGTCTGCAACCGAACTTCCATAGTAGGGATCCCAATGATCAGCTGCCCGCCTCGTCCCTGCCGGTGGAGCACCGTGGTCCTCATCTTGCGTGGCATGTGTGAAGTGCTGCTCCTCTGTCCATGCGGCATGTTGACGGCCCCCACGACCTCTACTATGACCACTGATGTACTCTCTGCCACCAGCACTAGTATTATCACGACGACTCCGTTGACCACCTTGAGAACCGCCACCTCCATGGGATGAAGACCCTGTCGGTGTACTATCATCATCGGAGTCATGACTCTCACTGATGCGGGGCTCAACAGAGGGCTCGGGAGTGTTGTCATCTGCATTGTGATCTAATGTCTCCATGTATGCAATATCTATCGGATTTAATGGTGGTCCCTTGTCCTTCTTGCTGTTGAATAATGTGGTCCATGATGAGTTTTTCTTATGTGGAGCAGGGGGCGGCTTACCTGCTGCATGTTGTTTCCCTCTAAATGTCTGAGAAGCAGAAGCCTGGTTAGATAATTTTTCAACTTACTTTCTACTGTGTAAGTCTGTACGTATACCTGAGACGACTGACTAGGTGCCTTAGATGATGAGCGTCGTGGCGCAGTAGACTGAGATGGTTGTTTCGATGCTACCGAAGACTACACAATTGAAAGAATAATATATTCAATTACCAATGAAATACAACATATAAATGTAGAAATGACAATATAATTTCACATCTCTAAATAAGGAACTCCTCCTAACCTCTCTTGAAGTGGATAACCTTCTAGGCTCCGCAGATATTGAATGCCGCGGTGCAGCAACTCGGGACCACTGTTCTCCCACAATGTTGTCATTTGTCGGACCGACCTGCAATATATTTCTTACATCAATATATGACTACGCTATCTAATGAAATTTGCGATTCGATTTTCATATATTAATTCACCTGAGCTGGCTCTTGACGCCCAATTAATGGAGGTTGCATCAATCGCTTTCATGCTGTATCATCATACGCATACGATGTGTCTCCACCCCCAATGACGAGGTCTTCATCCAAATTAACTTCATCATCATGTCCCGTTGCTGACTCGTCACCACCCAACTGCATATGGATATCATCTCCCTCCCCCACTGCCTCTTATACAGTTGATGCGAGAAAAGTATTAGGCCGTGGTGTCGAGTCAGCTTAAAATTATTTATAAAATATTCAACACTAAATTTATATTTACATTAAAAACATCTCTACTTAAATTACATTATACATCTAAATTAAATTTAAAATTATTTGTAAAATATTTATCAATAATTTTATATTTAAATTTAAAACATCTCTAATTAATTTAAATTATAAATATTAACTAATTTTTTTTAAAATATTTATCACTACAGATATATTTAAATAAAAAACATCTCTATTTTTTTAAAATAAAGTATTACATTATTTTGCGTCTGCAACTAATAATGAAATTAATATCATTAATTCTATAACATGCAAGACTAAATTTAAAATTTAATACATCTCAATTAAATCTAATATTTAAACATGAATTAAATAATACATCAAAAATAAATTTATTTCTACAACATGAATTAAATAATATTTATATTATTTCTACAGCATGAATTAAACAATACATCATAAAAAATTATTTCTACAACATGAATTAAACAAAAATTATATTATTTCTACAACATAAATTAAATAATACATCAAAAATAATATTAAACAATCTAACAAATTTTATTCTTACATTTTTTAAATTAAAAAAATATAAAAATATAAAAATTATTTTATTTTTTATTCTCTCCCCCCCACCGCCCCTGGCCCAGCCCCACCACCGCCGTCCCCCACCGCCACCCCTGGCCGCCCTTGCCCCACCCCCCTCCCCCACCCCCACCGTCCCCCTCCGGTGGTAGACGCCCCCCACCTCCCCCACCGGCGGCGGTGGCAGACGCCCCCCCTCCTCCCCAACCCCCGGTGGCAGACGCCCCCCCTCCTCCCCCACCCCCACCTCCGGCCAAATCTGACGGTGGACGCCCCCCCTTCCCCACCCCCACCCCCACCGGCGGCGAGATCCGGCTGGCAGACGCCCCCCCCCCCTCCCTCACCCCCCCACCGGCGGTGGACGCCCCCCTCCCCCACCTCCGGCCAGGTCCAGCCCCCTCTCCCTCCCCAATTAATCAAAAAAAAAATTAGAGCACCTACCTCTGATCGCCGGTCGTTGCCGCCGTCCACCGCCGCTCTGCAACCCTGTGCACCTCCCAGACCCGCTGGCCACCGTCTTTAGCCCGTTGCAGATGCCAGAAACGCCCACACCCCGGCCCGTTAAATGGCCGAACCGGCACGTTCGCACCGACCCGCACGTACCAGACCGGGCCCGCCTCGACCAAGTACGGTACGCGGCGGGACGCACGGGACCATGCGGTCCAGTGCGTCCCGACCACGACCCCCAGCCCGTTCGACCCGGCGGCTGCCTGGGTCGAGTCGGGTCGTGCGGGTCGGGGCGGGACAACAAACCATGCTATTATCATCGCTTTCAACAAATAAATTGTTATGATCTTTTGTAAGAAGATACTAAGGGTCAGGGTTTGTCGAATCGGCCGTACCGGCAGTCTCGATTTTTTGCCGAGACGGGACGGTACGATGCTGTCCTACTCTGTACCGTAAGATTTAAAGAACATTTATACATGTGTTATATAAAAATAATACTTGAATGAATTTTTGGCTCAGTTGGTTAGATAGCCTTCGGCTAAACTCGAACCTCCTCAGTTCGAATCTCACTTTCCTCACATTTTTAGACCTTTTTTTACCTTAAAATTAAGATAGTAGTTAAAAAAATATAAATGGGGTACTTTTAGCATGGTTCAAACATAGGACCTCACGGTTAACTGTGAGAGGTTCTCAACCAACCGACCTACAAGATAATTTTGATATAAAAAATTATAAAAATATATGTTACGTCCCGGTTGCGTCTCACAGACCGGTCATGGCTGGGACAGGACGGACGGTTAAGCCCGTCCCGTACCGATTTGTCAAACCCTACCCAGGGTTACGGGGTGATTTTGCCAAGTTCCTTTGACATGGTTATCTCGTCTAGCCCTAGTATATTATAATTGTTCACCTATTGCCACGTAAGAATCGATATTAAATTTATATAGGGAGAGTATACGTACGAATAATATATAAATATAGGTTGAATTTTCACACACTTTCACTCTCAATAGGGTTATATACGACAAAAAAACCCATAATTATACAAGCCATATCTTTTATTGATAAACTTATTTTTCAAACTCAATTTAAGACACTACAACTAGGATTTTGTCATAGTCCATGACCTAACGTAATATGAAGAAGTTAATTGAACTTAGGAACAGTGGCGGAGCTAGAAATATTTGAAAGGGGGGGGGGGTAAAATATAACTAATATAATAAAAATTATTTATTTTCATTTGAGTAGAAGATATTTTACAAGTGAGTTATCCACGACGGGTCTTCATATTCTGAAAGCGTTATATTATTGTCTCATTGTCAATACTCTCGAATATCTTCTTCTCAATATATGTCACAAAACTATCATTCACCTATTGATCACCACAAAAATTGCTTCAGCTTCAAAATCAGGTGCAGTGTTTTCGACGAGTGGGAGCTAACTTTATATTATATAATTGAGATAATGAATCACAAATAGGAACACCTAAGAAGGAGAACCAGGTTAAGCTAATGAGACATGTAAAATCTCCGTGATTGAAAATACACGAAGTAAGAATTAAAAATAAAGATAAAATCAAAGTTCTGAATGAAATATCTTCTCCAGGTAAAACCCTATGGTAAAGCCCTATGATTCTAGCAAAAGCCACAAAATAGATAACAAGAGAATTGAGCAAGGGGAAAAACTCAACGTATTGACAGTGAAGTTCTTCAGAGTGGAGTGGGGTGGGGTGGGGGGGGGGGGGGCGACGTACAGATCGGAGAGACCTGCTATAACCCTACAAATCAACCTTGTGCACAGCCCGATAGTCTTTTTTCATTTATGCTCAACTATCAAAAAATAACCCTACATAGCTATATACAAACAAAGTTTCTTAGCTGACAACTGCAATACCTTTTTACGGTTCTACTGTGATATTTTTATCCTCTTTTGCCTCTTTTAGGTTTCTATCTTACAAAATAAAATCTCCATCGTCGATTTATGGTTAAACAATCAACCAATAAATGTGGGTGATAAATACCCACCATCAGTAGACATTTTAACTTAATCGTAAAATCCAGATATCTACCATAGATAGACATCTAATGGACTCAAAAAAACCCAACAGGGGGTGAGGGGCAAATGTAAAGAGAGAGAGAGGGATTTACCCAAGTCAAGGGGGGGCAATTGCCCCCCCTTGCCCCCCTACGGGCTCCGCCACTGCTTAGGAACTTCACATTCCCCATAAACTTAAGTAGCATTGTACTAGATTTTCCATCATTACAAAAAAACAAAAACAACTTAAACCAGAGGAAATCAAATTGTACCGAACGCGACCTGAATGTCCCTCGGGACAAGTGGGGCCCATCTCCACATCTTCTTAAAGAGTAATGCTTGGTGCAGTCACCGCATTAATTACATCTACTGATATAATTAGTGTAATATTTTGTTGAACCCCCTCCTTGTGGGTATACTAAATAGATTTTGATGATGACCAAACACTATATATTTGTGTGAATTGAAATTGAGTTGTTCTAACATGAAAAGCTTTGGAAATACACATCCTTGATGTAGACTTGGAGCTTTTGGAGGTACAAGAGTAACTTCGTCTGGTAAGGCGTTTGAACTTAAATTGCAATGCTAAATCTAATTCAGAATGTATGTCTTTACAGGGCAAGGAACGTGCCTAAGTGCTTAAGGAACTCGAGGACGGTTGGTGAGATCGACTTCAACTTATTGGCCTTTGACTGTGTGGTTTGAAGTTCATTATTTTGATTTCAAGGGTTAAATTGGTTTAGGACTTATCTAAGCTTAAATGATTTGGGTTTCATTCCCTCTCATGTTTTAAAAATCATCTTGAAACCCCCTGACTTGTTCTTGGACTTAGTGGGTGGTGAGGACACCAAAGCAAGAATACGGCTCGACTCAGAGAGCCGTCGGTACCGGACACGCAGCACGACTCGATCGACACCGACCTCTTTGTGGCTGGGGGACAGTCTGGAGTCTCCCCTGGAACTTTGACACTTTAGTACGTATTTTTATACGTATTTATATTTTGTACGTATTTGGGTCATATTTGTATTTTGTATGTATTTAGGTCGTATTTGTATTTTGTACATACTTGGTCGTATTTGTATTTTGTACGTACTTGGTCGTATTTTATATTGTGTACGTCTTAGGTGTGTCTTTGGCATGTATTTGGGTTTGCATCATTTTGGGATTTCAAATTTCAAATGGGTTCGAATTCAAACTCCAAGGAGGGAGAATGGAGCCCATAGAATTTAAATTTCAAATGGGTCAAACACAAACTCCAAGGAGCAATGATAGAGCCCATAGAATTTAAATTTCAAATGGGTTCCAAATCCAAACTCCAAGGAGCAATGATGGAGCCCATAGAATTTAAATTTCAAATGGGTTCCAAATCCGAACTACAAGGAGCAATGATGGAGCCCATAGAATTTAAATTTCAAAGGGATTCAAATTCAAACTCTAAGGAGGGAAGGTGGAGTCCAAACTCTATATATTATCATGTACTCCCCCTCTTGAGGGATTTTGATGAATGAATGAATGAAATTTGAGTTTTGGTCAAGAGCATTTCCTTCTTCTTCCTCCCCTCTAGGGTGTGACACCCTCTATCTCTCCTCCCTCTCTCCCTCTTCCCTTGGGAGCGACTCCTAAGATCTATTACAGGTTTCTTGGATGCTCCACAGGTGGGAGGCGACCTCCCCATCTTCTGCTCAAGCCGGGAGTCCCATTGATCAAGGTTTTGCAACAAGCTTGGAGGAGATGGCCCTTGCTGTCCTACGCCCAGATCTGGTTGTCTGCCTGCAGAAATGAGTCCGGAAGATCAGGTTGGCACCCTCCTTTCCCATCCCCAAACCCCATTAAACCCTTCTAAGATTTTCTTCATCCCCCTGTCCCCAACGTCTCCTGAAAACCCCATAGCCAAATTCGTCCATTAGCGAAAGTTGTCTTCATAGCCCTTTTCCT
Source organism: Amorphophallus konjac (assembly GCA_022559845.1). NCBI lineage: Eukaryota > Viridiplantae > Streptophyta > Magnoliopsida > Alismatales > Araceae > Amorphophallus > Amorphophallus konjac. The sequence goes on along the minus strand of CM040129.1, from coordinate 106,014,452 downwards.
TGCGCAGGCTGTCTCTGTGCAGACCTGTAGTAAACCAGAACCCAAAAGATCACATTGGGACGTCCTCTTCCCGACCTCTGATCACGTCGACCCCTTCTTCACTTCTCTTCCCCTACATGTCCCTTACCTCTCATGAAAATCCCACTTAAAATCTCCATCGGGGAGAAAACTTCCCTTTGGACCCATTTTGGTCGCGCAGACTGCCCCTGTGCAGTCCTGCCGCGACAGTGCCAAAGCCCCTCCAAAGGAACGTTCCTCTATACGTCTTCAAATGACCTGAGATTTTCAGCATTGCTTCAGCACATACAAAACCATCCCCTAGAATTTTATTGCAAGTGTCTGAGCCCATGTTCCCTACTTATCCCATCCACCTTCATAGCTCTCAGTTCTGACTGCACTGGACTGCAGAACGGAACCCCATCTATTTTCACTTTCCACGCCCAAAACCTCCACTACGCGCCACCCCACCACTACTACCCAGTCCTCCCACGACCCTCACCTATCCAGCAGAGAAAACCCCGCCCAATTTGCCATCCGGAGGACCCAGTTCAAGCCCAATCTTCGACCTGTGGTCCTGCTGCCAGAGGACAGACCAGAACGTGTAGGGCCTGTTGCAAAATTCGCAACATCGCCTTCGGTACTCCATTGCAGTCGCCACTTCACCGGTGTCCCTAGGACACCCCCACCAGCGCCTACGCTGAGTTTTGTGACCAACGGATGAGCAGAAGGTCACGTGCTAGGGTCTTTGTCCAGCTGCTCTCCTACGCGCGCGTAGGCCGGCTAGCAGCCTGCCCCCCGCTCGCGACCACTCCGGAGGTTCGAGCCGGCGTCGTCGGCTTCCCTCGTCTTCCAGGAGGCTCGCCATCCCCTACAACGTGCTACCAGGGACATTGGCGCCTTCCTCAGCCTCCGTGACGCGCCACTCTTGCTGCTGGTCCTAGTTCGTACCGACTCGCGGCGGCTCTCGTACGACGAGGTTCACCGACCCGGCACCCGTCACCCCACGTTACACGACCCCCGGGTCCCACTGTGTAGCCTTTTACCTCCCTGCGAGGAGTGGACTGTGTTTGGTTGTACTCGTTCAGCATTGTACCGGGGATCGTGTGACTTGGCCGGGCTTCTTCCCCACGCCCCGAGCGTGGAGGTATGCGTCCGCTTCCTTGCTTAGTAGCTTGCTCTTTTAGTATTTTCTCTTGATGCCGCTGCTTGTGTGCATAGTAGGATCCTAGATCGTATATTCATTTTATAACACTGCTGCGGAGAGAGAGTGTGACCGTCCCGTGGCTCATCCGAGTCACGAGTGTGGAGCTACCCACCCTAGACTCGCCGGTTTCTCAACCATGCGGATCGACGCGCTTCCCTCTCTTGGGACGCCTGTGAGCTTAGTTTCTTGTTATTTTGGCATAATTTTCTTCTAGGGAACTCTAGGTGTCGCATCTACGCCGTTCAAACAATTACAAAGTTGCTGGTCTTGTTGTCCATTTAGTCGCGTCTTCACCAAGAGTCCTAGCTTGCATAGCGTTCCGCGTCAAATTTGGTGTCAGAGCCATAGGTTGTCTAGGGTGCATTTGAGTCTTCGTTCTACCCCCATTTGTCCCTTAGAGTCTTGCATTAGTTTGCATTAGAAAAAAAAGAAAAAAAATTCCCTTGCATTTAGTTCCATTACATGCCCACTCGGCGTGGTACAGATTACCAACACCCGGTCCCAATGGGTGACCCTAGGAATGCTGCCCCTAGTGACTTTTCCCTTCAGGATATGATGCAGGCTCTCATGAATCGGATAGATCAGTCCGATAAGAGCTTTAGAGATCATGCTGCATTCATGGAGGGCCGGATGAAGGCCATGGAGGACCGGATGGAGGCTGCCGACCGGACCATTCAAGGTCTAGTTGGACGGCCCAACCAGGATAGAGCTCCGCGTGAGGATGTCCCCGGGCAGGCCCAAGGCCCACTTGACCCTGCTCTTCGGCCCGCACACCCTAGGGCCGACGATCGGAGACCACGTATTCAGAAGTTTGATGATTTTGGGTCCGATAATGAGGTTGAGGGTTATGGCCGTGCTCGACGTGGCTATAGGCCCCATAGGGACGACGAGGATGACCGTCTCCTTAGGTCCGTGTGCGCGGATCCTCCTACCTTTGATGGGTCCTTGGACCCTAAGATCTATGTTGATTGGGAGGCGGGTATGGACCGCTACTTTGAGTGGTACGAGATGACGGACCACCGGAGAGTCCGATTTGCCGAAATGAAGTTGCTAGGGCAGGCACAGACCTATTGGAGAAACGTGGAGAGCCTATTGATGCAGCGACATCAACCCCAGGTTGAGACATGGGATGATATGAAGGTAAAGCTTAGGCAAAAATACCTTCCTGCCACATACCGTCAGAGGCTTATTGATAGGTGGCAGGGTCTCAGCCAAGGGGATCGGACTGTGACGGACTACATCGCTGATTTTGATGAGTACTACTTGCGATGTGGGGTCACGGAGGAGAGTGCCATGACCATCTCTCGCTTCCGTCAGGGTCTGCGGCCGCACTACCAGTATGAGTTATTTCGCCACCATGCCACGACCCTGGAGGAGGCTTATCAGGTCGCACTCGAGGTAGAGCAGTTTGAGTCCGAGTTTGCTCCGGTCCAACGCCTGGGACCCACATATCCTCGTGGGTCGGACCCTCGTGCTATGACTGGACCTTACCCTCGGGGACCTGTGGCCCGTCCACAGGAACCCGCTTGTCAGGACTTCATTGCCCCTAGACCTCGTCCTCCCCCTCCGAGGGACTATCCCCCTCGACTCCAGGCTCCAGCCCCGACCCCTCGGCCTCAGCAGCCCACCATTCCTACCCGACCCCAGCTTCCACCACCCCCGGCCCGTCGTGATGACAAGGGAAAGGGGCCGATGACTAGTGGAGCACCTCAGGGCACCGGGTCCCGTCATGAGTGTTATAGGTGCGGAGGGGTTGGTCATTATGTTGTTAGTTGTCCGACCCGATCCTCTTTGGTCATCGGAGATTCTTCGCCCGGTGAGCTCGCACATGGTGTCGTATCCGTCAGTTATGAGGCTGGCCAGGAGCTCGCAGAGGAATTCTTTGATGAGTTGCTTGAGGGCGAGCAACTAGATGTCCAGGGCACACAGTGCCAGGATGACGTTCAGCTGGGTGTTGTGTCACGCCCCGTACTCTATACCGTCGATGTAATATCCCGGACCTTTCGGATCCTTCTTCGTGGGTCCGGATCTGGTTTTCGGAGTGTCCGGCTCCGTTGTGTCCGAAATTTCGTTTCGGACATCTTTCGTGTTCGGATCGGCGCGATCCGGAGTTGTTTCGGAGGCCCGGAGGCGTTCCGCGGCTTTTCCGTGCGTGTTTTCCGATTTCCGGTGTGTGTTTCGGCTTTTCCTTCGGAAGCTCGCTGCGGGCGAACCGGGCGGTTCCCCCAGGCGCGAGTGGTACCGTTGCGATCGGTGGGTTCCGAGGATTCCGGAAATGTATTTTTCTATTTTTTGGTATTTTTCCAAAAAATCAGATTTTCCTATATAATCCCATTTCTTTTCTTTTTTCTTTTCTCCTTTCTCTTTCTTCTTCTTCTTCCTCCTTTCCTTCCCCAACCGTGACCGCCCTCTCCTCTCTCCCTCTCTCCCATTCGGGCGCGGCGGACCCCTCTCCAGCTACGGACGGCGGCGGGGCGACGGTGCGGACGTGTGGGCGGCGGCGAGGCGAGCTCGTGGGCGTGCGGCGAGCGTGGGAAGCGTGGGGAGTTCGTGAAGTTTAAAGCGTTCTTCGCGATTCGTGGGTGATTCGGCGGAGCATTCGCTCCATTGAAGTAGGGTGACGTTCCTTAGCCTCTAGCCGATCTTTTCCGTGATTTATAGGTCGAGGGGAGGCCGAGAGGGGCTTATTTGAGCATGTTTGGGGTTTTTCCATATTTTGGGGAGAGTCGCCCGATCTATGGATTCGATGCATGGATTCTTGTTTTGATGGCCTAGAATCATGCTAGGGGTCCCCAGGGGTCTTCCCCTTTGATTTCCCCCTCTCCGGTGGAGGCATGGGGGCGTGGAATGGTGTTTTTAGCCGTTCCCGGCCGTTCTCGATTTTTCGGGATGATAGCGGTCCACCAGTAACCGCCTTCATCAGGTAGCGGTCAGGTGGGGACCGCCTTCATCAAGGTTCCGAGCGTTGGGGCTTGTGCTATCGGCAGGCGGTCGCGGTCTCGCGACTGACCGCGACTGCTGGTAGCGGTCAGGGGGCGACCGCTTCCAGCCCGGGGTTCGGCACGGTCTTCGAGACAGTTTTTTGACCGTTGGAGTCTGGTCGCGGTCTCCAGGAGACCGCTACCAGGTGAAGGCGGTCTTCACACGACCGCTTTCACGTTTTCGCGCACCAGGGTGGTCGCGGTTCCAGGCCGACCGCGACCAGGTGATAGCGGTCCTGGGTCGACCGCTACCACAGGAGGCGGTCCTCCGGTGACCGCGACTCCCCTTCTTCACCGATTTGAGTCCCGGACGAGCTAGTCTCGATCCCTGTGCTGACCCGTAGTCCGACTGATGTGGGGCATCATGTGGGGGCTACACGTGGGGTGCCGTGGGGTCCCGGGAGGTGGTGACTTCGGCTTGTGTCACCGTGCGTCGGTGTTGGTACAAGGAGCGTTCCTCGTACCTGCGGTTGCGAAGTGTTTTCCGTTGATCTGAGAGTCTACTCCTTCAGTGACCCTCCACTAGTCGTAGCCCACCAGTACGAGGTGCTGGTCTCACCTGGGAGTGGTGTACGGGCACCCACCTTTCGAGACGGTTTGTGTACCGGTTACCGTAGGCCCCTCGTCGGTAGCCAGAGTCCGGCTACGGGGGAAAACCGGTCAGAGGACCAGACCTAGTGACGCAAGGTCTGTGTGTGCACACGTGGTTGGGGGCGGTTGGACCCACGTCGACGGGCGTGACCCCAGCTAGTTACTTGTTGTGGTTACTTGTACGGTGTCTGCGCCTCGGGTAGGACCTACCACGTCAGGCGGTTCACCTGCGGTGCGGTGTCAGACGTCAGGGGACGCTACCGGCTGTGCTTCTAGTGGGTGGTACTCCTGTCGAGTACGGAGTGTCAGACTGTCAGTCGTGTGCTTCCGACCTTCAGATTTTGGCGGTTCGACCGTGAGTTTCGGTCTTCTCGTACCGTGGCACGTGTGTCGGTTTGCGTGCCATAGGGTCTAGTTCTGTAGAGTACAGGGCTTTCCTTTCCGAGGTACTTTCCTACCGCTAGAGTAGTGGTTTCTCATTTTACGAGGTAGGGTTCGAGTGATCCCTACTGAGTCTTGTTCCGAGACTCATTCCCTGCGTGTTTTCACCGTGTTTCAGGTGAGGCGCCACCTTCGGGGAGCGCGTCAGGAGCGCAGCGTGGTGCGGGTGCCCAGAGGTAGTGCCAGAGGTCAGAGCCGGGGTATGTCCCGTGTAGCTGTACTTTCTTTCTTGTCACTGTACTAGTCGTGGACTACTGTTGCTGTTGTTGTTATTTCATTGTGGACCATGAAAAATGTTAATTTATTTCCTGCTTAATATTATAACTGTTTAATTTCTGTAATTATCTGTGATGCTTGTGTAGTTTCCACACCATCCTTTTAACCCTTCCGAGTCTTCGGGCTCGTGGGTGGCGGTACGAGTCTCGGGTTATCGGGCCTTCCCGGTAATCGGATTCTCGGGTCGTTACAGCTGGTATCAGAGCGCGGTTGTGGAATTACATGAGAATCATAGGTAATTGTAGTGGTCCACTAGTCCACAGCGATGATGTACAGGTGACGTTGGCATTGGGCACCGTGTGTTTATTTTGACCTTGCCGTTTTCGTGTTTTCTGTCTTTTGCTTCAGGAGCGAGGATGGCGCCGAGGAGGAGCTCTCGCTCTCAGCAGGGGCAGTCGGCTGGAGGTCAGGAGATCCAGCATGGGGTCCAGAGGGACC